>VZRR01003882.1:451730-970001 GCA_013398015.1 Oreocharis arfaki
CCAATAGGGAGAACTCGAGGAGTGGCCAGGACTAGGGGCAAGGGAAGGAGGGAGACCCTATGGAGAGGGCAGGAAGCGATCAGTAAGAGGGGGTACAGCGCCACAACACTTGTCTCAATATATACATTTCTTACACCTTCAGGCAGTCATCTTCTAAGTACAGAGAGAAATTCTAGAAAAAAATGCTACGTTCAATTAAATTTTTAATTTTATTTACGGATCTCAATTTAAAAGTGTATGGCACACAAGAATCTGCTATTCTTTGATATCTACTGTTGTAAGATGCTTCTTATATTATCCAGAGGACACAAAGAGCCTTATAGGACAGACTTCTCAGTTTTGCAGTTTGTCCACATGGTTCCAGCACCAAGTTATAGATAATCGTTATCTGATTTCCTGCAAATGTGACAGCTCTTTTCTCATGCCAGTGAGAAAAAATGGCATTTTCTGTGTTAGCGTGTGAAAATACGACATATTCTTTCTTTCATAAGTGAAGATTTTGTAGCTTATTTTCGGATCCAAGGACTTAAAGTTTTGGAATTTCTGAAACAGTAAAATTAAAATGATAAATGTCAGAAACATATACGGTTTGTCCAGATAAAGTAGCCTTAGATGAAATTAATAGTTTGTGATGGAACACAGGGTTAATAAATGATAGTTTTTAAAATTAAAGTATTTATTGTTGCTGATGGCAGCATGTCTGTTTGGGAGATTTGGCTTATCAAAATAGTTTTTCCTATGCCCTTATTAGTGCTTCTTTGAATATAAGCTCCATTTTTGCTATTCCAGCGTGCTTAATGCACTTCCTATAGCTGTAATTTAACAGAAGTTATTCTGATAGCTGTATTATTTTTGTGCTTATTTCCTTTCTTACAGTTTGTAGCACATCCAAACTGCCAGCAGCAGCTCCTCTCGATTTGGTATGAGAATTTGTCGGGTTTGCGGCAGCAGACGATGGCAGTGAAGTTTCTGGTTGTCCTCGCGGTTGCGGTCGGACTGCCCTTCCTTTCCATGGCCTATTGGATTGCTCCTTGCAGTAAGGTCAGCCTGGGAAACCTTATCAGGGCCTTCTATTAACTCCTCTGCACATTGATTCCTGTATGACAAAGACGCCCTTAAATGATACTTCAGACACATGTTGTTTTAGAGCCAAGTTAGGATGGAATGGCTGCAAGGTTGCATGTTCAGACAATTGTAATTAAGACAGGTAAATGTGTTGCGTTAATTGCAATATGTAGTAAACTAAGTTACAATGGTTGGCCAAGAGTTGCCTTGTAGAAGTCCTGCTTTATAAACAAGATTGTTTTTCATTTAGTTCTTGCCTTAGCAGGCAGATGCAGAGGATACTCACTTGCCATTGACTTGGAACTAAGCTAAGTTCAAGCTGTGGTGTGATTCCAATTACCTCAAAGGCAATTTTCTTTTTCATGATTAAAAATAAATAGATAGAAGTCAAGACAGTGCTAATATTCATCATATTTCATGAGGTCTTCAAAGCAGTTGCACAACCTGCCCTGCATTCGCTTGCGATGCACTGTCGGGGATTGGATGCTACCAATGTGTCTGGTTTGGTTTATGTATAGCATGGAAAACCTTTCCAGTGAAGGTGGGTTGCAATTTCTGACCTCACTGAGCTTTGTGTTGAACCTCTGTTTCATTTGGCCAGTGTCCATTTTGAGTGGACATTAATGGAAAATTTCTCTTTAAAGTATATTATAGGGAACAAATGGCCTCCTATAAGGATTGTTCAACCTGTTGCAGTATGAGGTCCACCGTTCTAGCAGGTTGAATCCTGTGCACGTACAATGATTTCAGGGGAAGAGGAAGGTTGAAAAAGAGGACTGGGGTCTTTGTCTGTTTTTTTAATTGTTCTCTGAGGTGAGAAAGGCAGGCCTTTAAAGTTTTGCCATATTTTTTCATTTCTTTCGGTCTAGACAATAAAAATCAGTTACATTATTTTCGCTTTTTGGTATTGTGACCACGGGTGTTATGAATACTTTTCTCTTAAAACATACCTTGAGATACAACACATTTCAGTAATTGATTTTCTGCCATAGCAGTTACTTACCTACTTGTTATTTTCATTTTTCAGTGGTTTATTGCTAATATACAAATACAGTCAGTCTAAAATTAAAAAGTACTTTTCTGCAGCTGCCACCTAAGTGGACAAGCTAAGACTTCTAAAATTAATACAAACACTTTCAAAAATAAAGAATTGCTAAAAGTTCAACCTTGTGTGAGTTTGTATAGAACTTTGAGGTTTTTAAAGTGTTGCACTATACCATTTTATAAGTTGTTCTTAGTCATTACAAAGCTAAGAACTTTTCCATTGTGCTAGTCAGGAGGAAATTAAGACTCTACAGAAATACAAATATAGCCTTCTGAGGTGTCACGACTTGTTTAAAAAAAGAAAGTAAGTTGGGAAAACTGCACAATAACTGCTAAATTGAGTATCACATCAGTCAGGAAATGGAATTCTTTTCTTCATAATTCACTCATGGTGATAATGCTTTTAGTAAGTGTGTCAAAATCTTATTTTCTGTCTTGCCTCACAATGAAGATGGCTAGCATTAAGAAATTTAGCAACTATAATAGAATTTTCCCTTGATTATATATTATAGATAGATGCCACAAAATAATTACAGTATTATTTCAAATCGTGGAGTTAAAAATACATTTAATACTTTTTCATTTCAGTTTCACTGTTATTCTATCACTGATATGCTAATAGTGAAACTGATGGATTATTCCTCTGAAAATAGCAAATCAGTAGAAACTTCTAAGGATGACTGTTTACAGGGCATCCTAGTATACAGACACTTTCAAATATTTGTTCCTTTGTATTATTGAAATATATGATTATCTGTGTTACTGCTCTTTTTATATAAATTTTATTTCAAGTCAGTCAGTGCAATATCCTTGTGTCTTTTAATCTCTGTTGCAGCTGGGGAGGATAATGCGAGGACCATTTATGAAGTTTGTAGCCCATGCAGCCTCTTTCACCATTTTTCTTGGTCTGCTTGTCATGAATGCAGCTGACAGGTTTGATGGCACCAAACTCCGGCCTAATGAAACAACAGACAATGTAAAACAGCTTTTTAGGATGAAAACATCCTGTTTCTCATGGATGGAGATGCTCATTATTTCTTGGGTAATAGGTAAAAATTTTTGCTTGAATTTGTCTAGCTATGATTTCAAGTGAAGCTCAACCCAATTGAATCCTTTCCTAATTAACGTTTTGAGTAAAAATTGCAACAAAGGGAGTTTATTCAGCTGTCTGCATTCCTACGTGGACCTTGTGTTTTTTATTGGATGTCAGCGGGATTCACATGTGTCTAGTTCATCACAAACATTCAGACGAAGTATTTAGGTGAAATCTATATTATCTGAATATGAATGAATTCAGTTTTATGAGTATCAGAGCAAAGTTTGTATCAGTTTTTTGGGGGGGGTTGAGTCACAGTGTGAGCTTCCAAGGGGAAAGATTTTTACATGAGGAGCCTTTACATAAGGTTTTTTGTGTCCAATTGTCACTTTCTGCTAAGATTTTCTTATTTTGCAAGCATGCTTGCGGAACTAGTAGTGTTTAGCTGAATATATTAGTGACAAAAGAGAACAATGTAGATCCCTGAACAGTTGGTGGTAGATTTCTCCATCCCGACACAGAAATGAAGAGAGTGCTATGAGTAGTACTCTGAGCTGACCCATTCACCTTAGTGATGTAGAACTCTTCAGCACCAGAACTTGAGCACAGACTTTCCAAAATATTTTAGCTGTCAGATTTTTATTTACAAGTCTTATTTACTCCCTTTTATTCCAGTAGGATTTAGATGCCTATATATTTTAAGGATCTGGGATCTGGTTGCTAGTTAAGTCAGTAATATGTGAGAGTTAAATTCAAGCTATCCATTCAATAGCTTATGCCTTTAAAATAGTTTGCAATATTTTAAATATTTTATAATATTTGTGATCTCAGTGTGAGACCATAAATTTATGTATTTAATTGTAAAGCTGTTCATAAATTATTGTAATTGTGTATTTTAGGAATAATATAGCACTTAGATTTCCGAGGTCTATAAATATCAACATTTTCAGCTGGTAATAAAGAAGTAAATAATAATTTCTCAATTTGAAGTTCTAGTTTGTTAATTTAATCTATTTTTATATCAGTGTCATGCATAAGACAGTTTATGAAAAATTGATTCATGCATACAGATGTGACACTGAATTTAGCTACTGCAATTGACATTATTTTGTACTTAAATGAAAATGATGAAAAGTGGCTTCAATTTGATAAGTGTAAAAATTAGTCACATTATTCCATTCCGTTATTAACTCTCTTTGGAATCCTAGCAATGTACTTCATAATCATATGAGTTTTATCTTGAAAAGAAAAAAAGGATTTTCACAATAAAAAAAGCTGTCATAAGCTGATATTGTACTTTTATTTTATTACTAAAGGATAGTTAGGAATCAAACAGATATCTTTGTCCTATTGAAGAAGCATCAGGTCTGAGTCTTACTTTCATGCTCGTTTGTCACATATATTTTCAATTTTGGTAAGAGAGACTGTACCCAGGGTAATGGCAAATAAGTAGCTGTGAGTTCTGCTTTAGCTGTTCCACCGCTATATGATCATGCCAGAATATTTCTGCTCTTCCCATCTCTTCCTGTGTCTGTAACAGATGGTAATACTCACATCCCATTCCTCTATTGGAAAGCTTTTGTAGTTTTACAGGAAAAAGCAGTCTGAAAGATTGTTATTATTACTCAGATGAGAAAGAAGTCTTGGAATGTATATGAATTTGCAGGTCCAAGGATTTCATTTTGTGTTCGAACTCCCACTGATCAAAATATAGAACAAGCATGAAGAATAAAGAACACACTGTTTTCTGTGTTCTGTCTTATACAGGCATGATATGGTCGGAATGTAAAGAAATTTGGTCTCAAGGTCCAAAGGAATACCTGTTTGAGTTATGGAATATGCTTGATTTTGGTATGTTAGCAATTTTTGCAGCATCGTTCATAGCAAGGTTTATGGCATTTTGGCATGCATCCAGAGCCCAGAACATCGTTGATGCAAATATGAAAGATCTGACAAGTCCAACACTGGAGCCCAGCATAAAATACTACACTTTGGGTGAGTTGATTGCACATGACTAAGATTGACTTCTTGGGCTAAGACAAACTGATTTTCTTCTAGTAAGTCTCCAATAACATAGTTCCGCAATGCAGTACTGAAGAAATTCCCACTCCTTCTCTTTCTTGTCCCTATGGCAAGTTAAATGAGAGTCAGCTGAGCCCTGACAGCCAGGAGGGACAAGAGTGTCCTGAGGGCCATTGGGCACAGCATTGACAGCCAGGCAAGGGAGGGGATTGTCCCACTTGTGCTCTGTGCTGGGGCGGCCTCACCTCGAGTGCTGGGGGCAGTTTGGGTGACACAATGTAAGAAGATATTAAAGGGAGTCCAGAGGAGGGCAGTGAAGATGGTGAGGGGCCATGAGGGGCAGTCATATGAGGAGCAGATGAGGTCACCTGGTGTGTTTAGCCTGAAGATGAGGAGACTGAGGAGAGACCTCGTTGCAGTGTACAACTGCCTCATGAGAGGAAGAGGAGGGGCAGGCACTGATTTCTCTCTGGTGACCAGTGACAGGACCCAAGAAAATGGCCTGAAGCTGAGTCAGGGGAGGTGTAGGTTGTATATCAGAAAAATGTTCTTCCTCCAGAGGGTGATTGGGCACTGAACAGGCTCCCCAGGGAAGTGGTCACAGCACCAGCCTGACTGAGTTCAAGAAGTGTTTGGACAATGGTGTCATGCACACAGTGTGACTCTTGGGAATGGTCCTGTGCAGGGCCAGGAGTTGGACTTGATGATCCTCAAGTCCAATGGGTCCCCTTCCAAATCAGGAGATTCTGTGATTCTATGTGATCATAGTTCCCCTGGCTGTGCTTATACATCTTTTTGTAGACTGTTCTAGACAGCAGGCACTGAAACGATCTAATATCAAAATAACCTCATTGTCACCCACCCCTTTTCTAGATCATTTAAATGTGTTCAATTACACAATGCTGCCTTCCAAACCAGTCTGTGGTGGTGCAACTGTGGATGGAATGTACTGTAAAACAGAGACAGAACTAAGCAATGAGATGCAGGACGTTCTTAAACCTGCTTTGCCAGCAAAGCCAATATATCTTTTATATATTATTTATATATATATAGAGAGAGATATATTGTATCTCCTACTCTTTACCAGTAGGAGATAAAAATGTTTAATAAACTTGCTTGGCATGTTTGGGAAGTCCTAGAAGCTATTTTGCCCAAATAAGAAAAAAAGAAGCGCTGTTGACTTGCGTTCACTCTGAGCACCACCACATCTCTCTTACCATTATTAATTCTTTTTCTCTAGATACTGAATTACATCAGTTTCTATCTCTATTCTGTGCTTCAGATACTATTTCTGATAAGGTTGCATTTCTGCCTTATCCAGACTACAGAAAAGCAGAGCAACTGAAATGTATATATTCTGAAGCACATTAAATTGTAGTCTTATAAATTTTACTGGAAAGTTATGAATTTCACATAAGTCCTAAAAGCAACTAGTTAAGGCATTTTTTCATGTATGAATGTACACTGAGGTCTACTTGGAGAGCATCTGTGTGTGGATATTATTAATAGTGAATATTTAATGCCGGTTTTTTCGTAGGGTAGCAAACATAACTTGATGGACACCAGGTTGAACATGAGCCAGCAATGGGCCTGTGCAGCAAAGAAGGCCAGTGGGCTACATTAGGCAGAGCACTGCCAGCAGGTGGTCCGAAAAGACCTGCCATAGATGAGCACATGTTATACTGAAATACTGACAGGAGTTCTTGTCTTTTGTTTCCAGCCAGAATAAACTGGGATCCGTCTGATCCTCAGATCATTTCTGAAGGGCTGTATGCAATTGCAGTGGTGTTGAGTTTCTCACGGATAGCCTACATCTTACCAGCTAATGAAAGCTTTGGGCCACTGCAGATATCACTTGGGAGAACCGTGAAAGACATCTTCAAGTTCATGGTGATATTTATCATGGTGTTTGTGGCTTTCATGATAGGCATGTTTAATCTCTATTCCTACTATCTGGGGGCAAAACAAAATGAAGCGTTCACAACGTAAGTACAACTGATTGAACTGTAACTTTTCTTTCTTAACAATAACTCAATAAAATCCTGAATGTTCTTTGCAGTGCTACTGTATTTTTAAATGTGGGGAGCTGAGATCTGTTTATCAAAGCAAGGGAAAATATGTCTTCCAACAGGTAGAGATAGATAGGAAGAAGTACCTCAGAGGTTTGGGCTTATGTTTATGTATATTTATAAACTGATTAAGAGGAAATACATGTATTTAAATGAATTAAACTGAAAAAAAATCACTATTCCAACACCATAGCTTTACCCTGGAATTGTGGAATAGTGAAAACTCAGCTGGAAGATTATGGTCCATAAGACTCATTTTTTTGTAAATTGATGATTTGCCATCAGACATCCTGTCTACTTCATAGTTTCAGAATATTTGTTGTATTAATGTGAAATAATTCAGAGTAAGTGAAGTAGTGAAGCAATTTAAATAAAGTATTTAAAGGTTAATTTTTTTAAAATTCACTTTCACATTAACAGCAAGCTTGTAGCATGTAGATGAAAGTAGCTAACAAGTGAATCATTGTAATATTCTTTTGAGGATGGGTATATGACTCCTAAAACCATCTGAAATTAATCAGATGGTTTTATTGTCAGTCCTAAGTATTAGGAATCTTGTATTACAGAACAGCCTGTACCCATGAAATTAGACAGTCTACTTTTATGCACTGAGATGGAGTTCAAAATTATGATAATGGAAAAATTTGTACACTATAAAAATGATAACTGGCACTTTGTACAGTAAGAATATACAGCTTTTCTTCAATAACATATGCATGTGTCCTAATTTCTCCTTTTAGTGTTGAAGAAAGTTTCAAAACATTGTTCTGGGCTATATTTGGACTCTCAGAAGTTAAATCAGTTGTTATCAACTATAAGCACAAATTCATTGAAAATATTGGTTATGTTCTTTATGGTGTCTATAATGTTACCATGGTCATCGTCTTACTGAACATGCTTATCGCAATGATCAACAGTTCATTCCAGGAAATTGAGGTAAAAAGTCCATTTATGATGAAATATTTACTACTTGCTGTTACAACTAATTGTCTAAAGCTCCTGGAAAATTTTCTTGTTGACATCTGATTTAAGACAGGTACCATATAGGCTTTTGGAGTATATTAGAAGAAAATATTAATTGCACTGTTCATTTTTGTTATAAAATACCTGGCAATTACTTGGCTGCATGTACTTTCAGTAGTAAGAACCAGACTGGAATAAGAAACTATTGCTGAACTGTGTTATGTTCCTGAAGAGGGTGGGCCACATGGCATGATGTTAAGAATCTTTCATTTGCCTCATTTGTAATTAGTTGAGAAATGTCCTTCTTGCTGCTAGGATGTTCTCTTTCCTATGTCTCAACCTTGCAGGGAAGTCTCCAACATGCTGTGTTCTTTCATTGAAGCAATCATAGCTCTAGACCTATGCAGTGAACTAAACTTTGCTTGGCAAAGTAATCAGCAGGGCTACTGGAAATCAGCATGACTTTTTGCATTCCCTGGAAAAGAGAGGGCTAAATCATTATCCCTGTTTAGAAAAACAGTAAATCTCCAGGAGCTAGGCCATCCCAGACTTCCCCAGGGGATGCCCTTGCCAAAGCAGCAGACTCAGGTTTGACTCCACTCTGGTCCCGCATTCTGAGCTCTGGCTGGGGGCTGTAGCATTGTCCAGCTAGAGCAAGAGCAACACATTGTCTAGGGAGGTTCACATTCTTCTGACTCAGGAGGCCACAGAGCAAACCTATCAGGTTTGGAGCATTAAAAATAAAGTGACTGGACAAAACAGCTTCTAAAAACAGGCACAGCAGTATTGACTCATGACCTTGAACTGATGTCAGTCCTTTATACAGAAAACCCTCTTAAACTTTTCAGGGAGGAATAAAGTGAGTTTTTTGGTGATCATAAATGGTAAACATAAACCGTGGTGATTATAGTATATCTGGTTTAAACATATATTCCAGCAAGTGGGAGGAATTAGGTAAGAACCACCTAATCTTTTTTAACTTCATGTTAATAAAGTCTATAGACTATTAATAGAGTCTATCATTATGATCCTGTATTGCAGACTATTAGTACTCTCTCTGGAATAAACAATATTTAAATTAAATTCTGTTCTTCTGCAATTGCATTATTTTAAATTGATTAATAAGAACAGTTCCATTCATTGAAATTTTGTTTTTCATAGATCTTGATCTGTTTGAGAGTAATGTCAGTCAATTACACTCAGAACACAAATAAAGTTTAGCTAGAGCATCTTCAACAGTCAAAGTGGTATTAATAGTATATTAACAGCTGTGTTTCTGTTTTATAGGATGATGCTGATGTAGAGTGGAAATTCGCAAGGGCTAAACTTTGGTTTTCTTACTTTGAAGAAGGGAGAACTCTTCCAGTACCCTTCAACCTAGTGCCAAGCCCAAAATCATTGCTGTATCTCTTAATCAGAATCAAAAAATGTCTTTCTAAACCATTTTTGTGCCAAAAGAAAAGCTTTCAGGAAGATGCAGAGATGAACAAGGTAATTTTATCTTGTGTATACTGACTGATACATTTTAGAAGATAAAGCCAATTTTAACATCATTTTTATTGGTGTCCTTCTTTACTCATGAATTTCCCAATATGCTTCATTCATACTGAAGTCAGTCACTGATGTGGGAGAATAGACTAGACTAGACTAGAATAGGAGTGTTAAAATCCCTGCTAAAGTTCAGGTCCAATGACATCTCCCGCTCTTCCCTAATCTGCAAGTCATTTCATTTCAGAATGCCACCTAGATGGTCAGACAGATTTTACTTTTCATAAATACGCACCTGGTTTTTCCAGACACCATCTGTTCTTACACGTGCTCCAAGAGGTTTCATTTTTCATTCCATTATTTTGCCAGTTACTGAAGGGAGGTTGAGTGGCCCAGGGTTGCTCAGATCATAATTTTGACCTTTTCTGAAGATGTGTCTGACATTTGCCTTTCTCAAGCCTTTGGGGACCTGTCCCAATACCAGTTGTCTTTCAGAGATGATAGCGTTTGCAAGGGGTTCGTCTGCTCTCTCAGATGTAGCTACCTGTGGATGTAGCTCTCTGGACTTGCCTGGGCCAAGTTCTCCCTGTCTCCTCAAATTCCATCACTAAGCACGGAGGCCTGAGAGACTGTTGAAGAAGCTTGAGGCCAGAAAGACATCAAATCCCTCATTCTTACCTTCTTCCACTGTCACTTAAATCCCTTTCCTCGTTGAGCAATAGGCCCACATTGTCCTTGTCTGCCTTACATTGCTATTGTAGCAGTAGAAGTTCTTACTGCCCTTGCAAATGTCAGCTTAAGGCGAGCTTTGTCTTTTCTAATGCCACCCTCACACACTTGGGCAGTTTCTAAGTTCCCCCTTGGTAGCCCATCTCGGCTTCCACTGGAAATGCACTTTGCTTTTATTGTAAAATATTTTGTTACCTGTTTTACTTACACAGCTGCAGTAAAAAGCACTTGAGTTGATTCATTGGACTTGCTTAAAGGGTTTGTAGTTGGTGTTTTTTTCCTGCATTGTCTTGGTATAGATCAAATCAATTGCTTTAGAAGAACATGGAATGTTAGGTGGTATTGGAAATGTAAAGACTGGCACTATTTTAGCACTACTGTGACGTGTTGGGGAAGAAGAGTCGTGCAAGGCAGCTGATCAGATACAGTGAGTAGAAAGGTGAACGTGCGCTAACATACACACAAAAAAATAAGTTAGGATTTGTCATGGTGGCAGAAACAAAATTTTCTTCTGTGGAAATTTAAATGTGGAAGGATCTTTGTTAAAATGGCCCGTGGTAAGAGCAGAAGCCTGTTCAAGGTGAGGAGTTCTTGAGTCTGTAGTCAAGAGTCATTAGTCATTAGACTGGAGACCAGTAAAGAATTTACCTGGGTCTGTCAGTTCTCTGTCACCAATGTGGCCAGCATGTTTTTCACAATTATAAGTAGAAAAGTAGAAGTGTAAAAAAGTAAAAAAAGAGTAAAAAAGGAAAAAAATGCTTGCAATCCTAGAAGGGAAAAATGTAGTTTTACGGAAAAATCCTGTGCCTCTTTTATAGAGGTTTATGAAAACAAGCATAGGTATTACAAAAACTGTCACCAAACTCAAAATCATTATTAAGTTCAAATGTCTCATCTCCATTACCAGTAATTTTTCTGGTGTTCCACAGATCTCGCTTCATTTTATTTGGGAAATCTGATCTTAATGTGTTTAAGACCTGACAGAAATGATACTGCATTTGCTCAGGTTTTTGATGACTCTGACATTTGCAAAACTTTTCATCAAGCTTCTTGATGCAACTTGATTTTAAAACCTTTGTGAGTGATGAAGTCATCACTGAAATATTGCGCATTTGAGGAGATGCATATAAACTTGAGTGATAGTGGAAAACAACAAATGGTTCTTTTCCTAATTCACTTAATTTGTGAATTTGAAAAGCACATAAGTAGGTTAGAAGCTTGTTTTAAAGATTTTTTAGCATGAAATTTATGTTCACATAAAACAGGTACTCTTAGAAGTCCCATTTATACAGCCTAAGGAAAGATGTATTTTTATCATTCCATTCATTCTAAAAATTCATGTTTCTAGAAAGGTGCAAAGTGTAATAATTACCAGTTCTACGTAAAACAGTAACAGGTTTTTCAGCTTTTGCAGCAGTCCCTCTGAAAGAGAGCTCTAAGGATGCGAACATTGTTTATCAGATTTTTTCCCAACCCTGAATTAATTTTAAGTTTTCAAATATTAATGCTTTACACTCACTGCAGATTGTAGTATGACTAATCCTAAATGAAATGTGCTTACTCCCCAGCCAAAGCAGCTATAAAATTGCAAATCAAATTAAAAAAGAAAAAAGCTTTTGCATTGGAAAACATAAAGTGTCTGAGTCGCATTTATTCATTCCTCAGGTTTTGCAGCAGATATTGGTAGATGATTACATTTTTGCTTACCTTTTGGACTGCCACATGCTGTGGAGCTGACTTTGTTGGAATCTCTGAGTTGTTGCCATTCATTGCACTTCTAAAAAGTAGCTAAAGTGGTTTTGTGTTACTTTTTGATCCACTGTTGATGATTCATTGCTGTTGAGGCTGTCATGGCATCTTCTCAAAGGTACTCTCAGGCTTTTGGGATTTTGCCTTTTGATTCGTTTAGTGCTGAGCAGGTTGCTGCTGGCATGACTGCTGAGCAAGGAGCTACTTGTGCAGGGAGCTACTATAAATAAAATGAGCTGTGCAAAGATAAGGAAAGATTTGGCAAGACCAGACCCAAGGCTTGATGGCTGTGTTTGTGCTAGTAAAATGTGAGTAGCTTATCTGGGTATTGAGGCCAATTCAGGAAGGGCTTGCCCCTATTCAAGTAGTTGTCCTCACAAAGCAGGGTTGCTGCAACAGACCATTCCAGTTTCCAGACTGTGCCTGGGAACGTTGTTCTGATGCAAGTCCTACCTGGGAGGACAGTAAAAGTCTGCTGATGGAAGACATTGCATTGCAGTGCCCAATGATGTTAATGCACACTAGAGTTTAGTGATTGAGACCCAGCCTGTGGGTTGTTCTGCTGCAGAGCCTGCAACTGCTCAGGGCAAAAGCAGCAGCAGCTTCAGAGTGAGTGTAAAGACAAGAACTAGGGTGGGAATGAGGGAAATTCTGCTCCTAGGTCCGGCTCTGCCCTGATTATTGTTGTCAGAAAACAAAGCCAGATGTTGTCAGTGCTAAACAGCAAACAATTTACATAGCTGTGTTCAAAGTGTAGTACACCAGAAATTCAATTCCTGAGACGTATCTAAATGTAATACTAAAGGCTGCGAAGATGTTTTCTTTCAGGCTGTTGATTAAAATCCATAGATTTCTGGTTTCAGGTTTGAATTGGCATTTTAAACATCAAGTGAGTGAGAAACTCAAACCAGTAAAAGGGAGAAATAAATGAAGAACAAGGAGCATTTTAAAAAAACCCTACTTTGACTTTTATGCTAGATTTTAAAATTGCCTTGGGATTGCGAAAGTTTATTGTTCAAGTGTCACAGAACTTGTTCATTTTCCTGAGCTAAATATCAGCAGTGACAGATGATATATTTAAATTTTGTTCTTAAAACATGGCCCTTCAGAAAAGAAATAAGGAACAACTATTTATTGAAGTAGCTTTAAGCCCTCACTAAAACAAGAAAAATATGTTGGCTTTAACTTTCCTAGTGTAAAACAATGTTTCTGAATTTTTTACGAGTGACCTCTGATTATTGGAGCACAAAATGAGTCATTTTCTGGGAACCCACCCTCCTGATCCAAGAACGTACAGTTTTTTGGAATTTCAAGTTAACAGCAGCTTCTGATTTAAGACATTTAATAAAGTGCTAAGCAAAACAGCTACAATAATTACATTACTATTCTGATTGCATTGAATTTTAAGCAATACTAGAGAATGATGAAATGAGAGGCAAGTTTAAAGATGAAGGTGTTTTCGAAGATCAATGACCCATATATCCTGCATTTCATATTTCACACAACACTCTAGGAGAAGAGTTATTTTTGTTGGGATTTATATCGTTGTTTTATTTAATTTACATCATTTTCCCTCTGGTTACTCGTGTTCAATAAATGTTAACTTAAAAATATGAATTCTAGGTCAGTCATCAATGTGACAGACTGAGTGTACTCTAGTACTAATTTTGGAGAAAGAAAAAGATGTAGGAAGGAAGCTTAAAGAGGGTTTAAAGAGAGCTTAAAGGGAGTTTTAAAGTGTTATTAGATGTTGTAATGAAATCTTGGCAATTTCTGCCACCAAGTGGTCATTCAGCAATTTACAATGGATCTTGTGTCCTGCTACTGGTGCATGTAAGATTTAATGAAGTTACACACTTCTGATTGACCTGCCAACTTTCAAGATGCACTCTGTAGCTAATTAAAAGTACATTATTCTCTTAAAAAATGTGCTGAAGGGTGAAGGTTAAGATAAAGGTGTTAGACTGAGCCTGGTTTCACAAGTTTTCAGTGTCTTAACTCATCTCTCTACATATTACCAATGTTACTATTTCTAGTGAAAATCAAATTGTAATTAAGCAATGGATTAACTTTTGAGGTGAACTAATGTAGCATAAATTTGAGACTGGTAACCAGCATGAAAAATTGCTTTTGAAATATGTAATAAAATACATAGTAAATACTAAAAAACACCTAAGGAAAAGAAATGAATTTATAGATTGTATATAAACTGGTAAGTAACAGGATCATTAGTGGCATCACAGCCGCAAAGTCAGAGATCCAGAAGCGCTGGGATACCAGCCACACATCTGGAGCCCAAGTTCACAGCCTAGAGCAGCTTTACCCAAGGCAACTTCCCTCTGCTGCTGCAGAGGAAGCGTGGTCTTCCTCTTATTCTACTATACTATTTCAAAAAATGCTGCATGATAAATCCAGGGGCTGAAATAGCAGGAAGATTGTTTTCCTCTTTTAACCCAGTATTAAAGGTGAGGTCCAAGAGAGTATTATTAGTTCTAAAATACTGAAAAACATAGGGATTACATAGTGATTGTGTAAATTCACTACCCATTATTTTTTCTTAGGAATCAGATACCTAGTTTAAGTTTCAACATTTTGATAAGATTATGTTTTCTAATATATATTCAAAATATTTAAAGTAGCTTTATTCAAGCACAAAAATATAGTAACTTGCCGTTTTTATACATTGTTAATTTCCATCCATATGTAGATTAATATGTAAGAGAGAAATATTAATTATTTTATATTTGTACTCTGCTTATCTTTTATCATTACTTTTGCTTAGTCAAATAAACATAGTCTGAATAGATAATTTTTTTTAAAAGTATGTACAAATAGATTTGTGAATCTTTCTAAAGGACTAAAAAAATTCCCAAATTCAGTGTACACTTTATATTAATTGCTAGAGAATATACTTTACCAATAGATGCAATCAATTTTTGTATCAAAATGCCAGCCTGATCTAAAAGCAGGTGTCCCTGCCAATGTCAGGGGCATTGGACTACATGTTTTTAAATGTCCCTTCCAACACAAACCATTCTGTGATTCTATGGAATGCTAAACAAAATCTGAAAGTATTTAAATTATTCCCAGTGTACAGCTGCATAAGCACCTAATCCTCCCCTGTTTTCATTCCCAACACATCCCATATTTCATATCCCGGCATATCCCACAGAGTACTTAACAGGCTTCAAAGTGCCCCAGTCTGCATATCAGTAGATGCTTGGTATATCAGGACACAACATAGAGAAGTTCCCTGGAAGTACAACACGATCCCACAGGATTTGAGACACTGCGCTGGTAGTCCCGTCCTTTGAAACCATAAAAATTTTGTTAGACCATGTATAATTTCAGAGAACTGACTTTTTAGTGACAGTCCCACTTATTCCTCATCCAGATCCATCGTGATTTATTTCTTGCACTACTACTTATTGAACTGGCCCTGCTCTTTATCTAAAGTAATACTATTTTTTTTTACAGTTGCTGTTCACTCTTACTGCAGCCTAGTCATTCAGCTTGAGTCCCAGTTCACCATTTTGTGATGCTTTAGGTTTTCTCAAAGATGTAAATCAGTAATGAAGCCTGCAAATTGCATCCTCAGTGCTTCATCAGTGATGCCTTTTCAGCATGTGTAGTAAAGATCTCTCCTCTCAAAAATGGCACCTGATAGTCTTGTGGTCTCTGGAATAAGCTGCTTGACTTATTGCATTCAACCATTAGTGCAAGTGAGGGGAGAAGGAAACTCCTTGTGTATTTTGTGGTAGTGGAGGTCGTAGTTGTAGGCAAGTGGCATGAAGAAAAGGAAAGGGGTAATGCTGCTGCCCTTCTTCCACTGACTACTCTCACACCCTGCCCTGACTTTCCTACAAAGCCACTCCAGTGCTGCCTTTCTCCTGACATGGATTCCCCTTCCTGTGTAACCGGAGGAGCAAGGAAAAGCCCATGGGAATGTGGCTGCTCTGCTCTGGTCCCTTGGGAATGTTAGGAGCTGGTGAGAGGCAGAGTAAAGGGAGGAAACCTCCTAGTTATCACCTTCTGACATCACAGTCTGAAACATTTTTTTCAACTGATGTGATGGCATTTTGTACAGGTATGAGGACTTTACCACAATAATTTAACATATTCTGAAATTATCTTAACAGTTAATGCTTTGTCATAGGATATATACATGAGATATACATTTTGATGTTCTATTTATTTTGTCCTATAAATAATGTTTCCATTTCAGCTTAGTCAAAGGAAGCAATCAAGTATAAGAAGCTCAGATGAAATCCACTTAAACAGTTTAAACAATCCTCCAAGACAATACCAGGTAAAAACCATTTTCTTTTTAAACAAAATCAAGAAGTATTAGAACTGGCAGACTGATGGCATTAGGACAGTTTTGAATTTATGCTGAATAACATGAGTCAAGAATAAATCCACAGACCTTGTATATATCAGAAATAAATGAAATTGTTTAGGTATTTGCAATACAATCTTGGGAAGGTTTTCTCTCCTCTTAGTTTCTTAAATGATAGTATTATAGTGCAATATTTTGATGGACTTTAAAACATTAAAAATGTTTTTAATTTTAGAGATAGGTTGAGTCTTCAGCTGCACAATGTGAATTGAGAAAACCAAAATAAACCCAAAATTTTCCTGCTCCATTTGCTGAAGTAGATCAGCTTATTGTGGCACACCTCTGAATACAAATGCCTCAAGCACTGCAAGTGTCTGTCAGCCTTTATCCTATCGATGCAGTCCGTTTTTCCTTTGCCTCCTAAACAACTGCAATGAGCCTTTGTGCAGTTAAGTATAAAGGTACCCAGCACAGTCCACATAAATCTCAGTTATTCTGGTCCAGAGACTGCTTCTTTCCTTCTTGTAATATTACAAAGTGGGTGGAAAATAAGAAGCAAGAGCTGCCTGGGCAATATAAAAAGACAATCTGAATAAAAAGGGCACAGAAAATAAGTATACTTTATTGACCACGAAACAGAAAATAAGATATTCCCTTGTGCAGGCTAGCTCTGCTCCCTTCTTATGTTGTGCAGTGTCTACACAAGTCAGTTCCAAAAACTCCTTGACTTTTTCACAGCCAATTTCATTATGATGGAAGGATAGATATTAAGATTAAAAGTCTACCCCATAAACATGTGTGGCTTTGTATTTGAAAAATTCTTGGATTATTACAATAAACAGTACAGCTGCTGACCTTGCAAGCATGGCCTGGGACCACTAATCTGGGATGACTCACATCACAGCCAGCTCTGGTCAGCTCTATTATTGTGGAGACAAAAGCAGGCTCATAAATCTATGTATGTTTTATATCTTAAAATGGAAGAGAAAAAGCATCGGGTTGTCATGGACTACACCCTACAGAAATACTAACCCCAAAGACAGAAATACATATCCTAAAACATACTTGGATTCCTTGTTCTCTTTCAAGTAATTTGAACTAATGGGAGAATCAGGGGCAGAATTCCTTTTTTCCTGGAAAGGTAAAATTTACAATAAATTTGCCGGCCTAGGCTCCCCTTATTATTAGCAGAGAGGTTGGTCATTCTAACAGTATGAGCTATTTGATCAATTTTAGTTGTCTCGGATGAGCTGTGCTCTCAGGTTTGCTCTTTTTATCCACAGAAGGAAATAAAGGTGACAGATGTGCATATTCACATTAGAAAGTATCTGTCTTTGGTTAGATGAATCCCAGCTGAGATACTTAAATGACTCTTAGAGTTCTGGGTCCCATTTTCTCTAAGCCCAACACTGGGAAAGCATAACTTATCAAATACATCAAAATAGGTTCAAATAAACTGACAACAAAAGAGTTTAGCAATTAGCACTGCTAAGCAGGGTCATTATCATCTTTGGGTAGCAATAAAGGCCAGATGGCTTCATCTACTTGGAGATCAAAGCTGCAACTATGTTAATCATTCTTACAGACTCCAGTAGTAGGTTAAGCCTTATGAATTATAACATTCATAAGATTGTCTTTAGTTTTCTACCTTTGAAGTGCATATATGTATGTGTGTATGCAGAATCATAAAGGTTAGATGTCTGCTGTAGATGAAAGCAGAGATTTTTACATTCAATTCCTTTAACCTTTCAAGTCCTACTCTGAAATGTCTCAATGCAACAGAAGGTAACAGCGGTGTCATAATTTAACCCCAGCTGTCAACTAAGTACCACACAGTTGCTCACTCACTCTCCCCACACTGCCCCTTCCAACTGCATGGGATGAGGAAGAGAATCATAAAAGGTAAAACTTGTGAGTTGAGATAAGAATACTTCAC
The DNA here is from genome assembly GCA_013398015.1 of Oreocharis arfaki. Taxonomy (NCBI): domain Eukaryota; kingdom Metazoa; phylum Chordata; class Aves; order Passeriformes; family Paramythiidae; genus Oreocharis; species Oreocharis arfaki. Next base: position 470,171 of record VZRR01003882.1, read on the forward strand.
TAATTAAAATGAAGATAATAAAAAAGATAATAATAAAGATAATAATAATAGTAGTAGTAGTAGTAGTAGTAGTAGTAGTAGTAGTAGTAGTAGTAGTAGTAGTAGTAGTAATAGTAATGAAAAGGAGAGAGAATGGAGCAGTGATCAGCACTCAAGGCCAAGCCTCTCCCACTTTGTATACTGAACATGGCGCTGAGTGGGATGAAATATTCCTCTGGCCAGCTTGGTTCAGCTGTCCCAACCATTCTGTGTCCCAGTGTCCTGTGCCCCTGCTCAGTGGCAGAGCACAAGGCATTGAAAAGTCCTTGACTTTGGGTAATCACTGCTCAGCAACAACTGAAACACCAGTGTGTTATCAACACTGTTCTCATACTAAACCCAAACCTCACACTGTACCAGCTACTAAGGAAAATGAGCTCTGTCCCAGCTGAAACCAGAACAAGAGATCTTATTTTGCGATGTCATAACAATACTAGTCCAAGAAAGAAAACTCTCTTTTTCTTTCTTGTCTGCAGAAAATAATGAAGCGTCTTATTAAAAGATACGTGTTGAAAGCTCAGATAGATAAGGAGAGTGATGAGGTCAATGAAGGTGAGTATGTTGGTGAGTTGTTTGTGTCATCAGAGAATCAAAACAAACTGAACTGGTTACATATGCCAGTTGAAAAAAATGTTTCCGTAATACTTAATGCACTTGACATGTTTACAAGTGCAAGATGTAAAATTAACATGAAATTGAAGAGGAGATGGGATTTCTGTCTCTTCTCTCCCATTAGAAACTATCACTAATCTGACAAGCTTTAAAACGTTTTGCTCCATCTAGCAGTAATAGAATCATAGAACAGTTTAGTTTGGAAGGGTCAAAAAGATCACCTAATTCCTTGAGGATCTGGTGGGCTGGGCAGTGCTGGATTAATGATTGGATTCAGTGATCTTAGAGGTCTTTTCCAACATAAATTATTCTGTGACTATGATTCTGTGATCTCTTATTGCGGCAGAACAACAGCTTCCATTAAATTGATCATGTGAGTTTTGTGAACTCGTGTGGTCTCTCACGCTTTTGCCTTTAGATTTGTTTGATTTTTCCTGAACTGCATCTTCATATTCCTATCCCCAAGACACCATTCCACAGAGGTTAGCTCAGCTGGTCAGACCTTGGTGCTAATAACATTAAGATTGTGGATTTAATCCCTGTGTGGGCCATTCTTTTAAGAATTGGACTCAGTGATCGTGGGTCCCTTCCAACACAGATTCACCCTATGATTCACCAACGGGCAGCAGAATATCTGCTTCTTCTGTTTCAACAAAGAAATACAGAAAAAAAATCCATGATAATTATAAGATATTTGGATATGGTGGTTTTTTCTTTTGTTTCTTAATATTGTGATCTTTTAAAATCTGTTACAGGTGAACTGAAGGAAATTAAACAGGACATCTCAAGTCTCCGGTATGAACTCCTTGAGGAAAAATCTCAGAATTCTGAAGATCTGGCAGAACTTATAAGGAAACTTGGGGAAAAACTGTCAATTGACTCTAAGGAAGAAGAAAGCAAGAGATAACCGAAATGTTTAAGAGATGCAACAGAATGTTAACAATTCACTTAAAGCCATATTTCTGTTTTCAAGTCTAGCTCACATTTCTACAAAAGATTCAGAAATTAAATCATTCCAATTCTTTATTGAAAAAACACAGTGGAAAGTCCTCTAGGTCTGCAGTAGGGAGGCGATACCACTTCAGTAAAGATATTTATTCTTTACCCGCTGAAGAATAGTTGATCTAAGATAATTTAAATACTCAATTTACCTCTTTTAGAATTCCAGTGGAATCTTGATAAGCCCAGTCATGTAAGATTAAAAGCATAAATCTAAACTTTTCCTAGTAACTGTTTATTTTTTGCAAATTTCGTTTTTTAAGCATTCCTACATTTATTTTATTGAAGCAAAAGAGAAAAATTCCAGGCTTTTATATATATCAAAAGCTATTTAATTTTTTCAGCATCCCCAACTAGCAAAAAAACCCCAAAACAGCTAACTGCCTTTCTTAAAAATGTGTAAGGTATTAAAATAATTTATGAACATTTCCATGTAGCGGTAGATATCAGCACACTCAGAGCACTGTTGGACTTTTCCTTACTGATCCCTGTCACCACTGGGCTATCCTGAGAGATACCTGGGTTCCAATGGGAGTTAGTGCATTAAGAAAGAAGTATTTTTTACCAAGTTCATTGAAAAGCTATTGCTGAGGCTGGAAGGACACCTTCTTTAATCAAAAATAATTAACCCTTGATGTTCCAATCTGTTTCAGAATTCCCAAGTTCTCCAGCTTTTATGTCTTGAACTGAACCTCCTAAACTGCAGGGTAGGGGTTTGAATGCAACATTTTTATTTGAGGTGGAAGATACTAAAGCGTTAGGTGCAAACCTTTTTTAGAGTTCTGGGAATGTCATGCGTGGGGGACCATGTTTCCCTACAATTAAACCTGTTTAAATCATTAAATTTTTTTCAGACCTGTCGATAGCAAACAAAAGCATCTTGTTCCAAAAAATCAGGAGATCTCATCTTCTGTGGATTTGCATCCCTTGTCCTTTTTTCCTCTGGTGAAAGCTCAGCTCTTGTGCTGTATTCTTTAGGACTCTTTCAATGGAGAATCTCCATGTGAGAAGGAAAGCTCCAACACTTTGACCCTGCCCACAGCAATAATTAAAAGTCTCTTTCCTTTAAACTGGAGATGAGATATCCCACGCTGTGTCTGGCTGTTTGTTGTGTGACAGTGTCCATGCAGGACAGTCAGCTGGTTTCTGTCTTTCCAGACAGAAACAGCATAAATTCCATTTCGTTTTCCCCCTGGCTAATACAGTAATTTGTGTTTGTCTCTTTTGACAGTCACTAATTCTGGAAGTATTATAAACATGCATTACATCGGGCATCTCTGCTTCTCTTTAAGCTTTTTTGAGATTAGTGAAAGGGCTGTGAAAAATTGATATGGTACCATGGTATCAAGGTGTATAACACACCTGTAAAAGAATTGTATTGACTTAAAAAGGCATGTCAGTAATTGCTTTAAAATTAGCTTTGTGAAAATTATTTACTGTGGAATGTATTAGAATGTTTCTGACTCTCCCTTTTAGGCTGGAGATTGTTTTTTAATGGGTTTAGATTAGTTTCCAGCTGGAGTTATTTATAGTTCTTTTTAAAAAAATTGTTGATGGAACCACTGTGTATTTTCAGGGAAAAAATACATATATTAGAATGAGTTTTGAAGTCACCTGGAGACAGGTGGAGATGAGGGATTGAGGTCAGCCTGCCCCATGAGTGTTTGTCATGCTGTGGGGAAACTGCTTGGCGCCAAAGTTTAGCAACAAATAGAGTGTGGGGGACAATGTGTGTCCTGTGGGCCTCAGGTGTAATGAACTCAGGGTTTAGAAACTTCTAAGGCTTCTTCCTCTGAGGGAGAAGAAGGAAAGTGAGGATTCAAAGGTAGTAGAGCACAGGCAACTGGTGTGACCTCAGGCTGGGAGGCAGTGTGACAGTAACTTCATTGCCTTTTGGCTCCTGGATAGTTCCTGGCCATCTCCCTTGGCCAGGACTGGCCTCTGAATTGGAGTTCCAACTGAATATTATGGTTTTCTGAAACAGTGGGCGGTTAGTTCAGCTCCACTGAATGTATCTTCCATCCATTAAAAGCTCTTCAGAAAATCTGTTGGTCAGAATCTGAGGTGACAGGGACAGTCAATGTTCACTTTCAGTAATCAGAAGTCTTAATTTTTGGTCATTGTAATACACAATTTGGATCTGCTGTAGTGCTGGTTTGTGGTAAACCTTCACTCTCCATAAATCCAGTGAAAGGAAATACATATACACAGTTTGAGATCCAGGCACTTTTAAAGGGAAGATTTTTATTACGGAGGTGAAATGTACACTGTGAATTTGTTTAAGCCCAAAATTTGATGTACCTTAAAACTATAAGATCGTAATGTATATATTGTATTTCATGAAGAAAGTACATATGGATTTTTTTAATCATTGGAGCTATTTTATATGTAGTTATTACTCATGGAACAATTTGTTAAATATATTTGAAGAGGTCTATTGCCAAATGTAGTGTGACGAGCAATGTAGTATTTAAAATGAGCACAATACCAAATATATTATTCTGATTAAAAAAAAATTAAATGTACCAGACTAAAAATGCCTTTGTGATCCATTGTATGAACATTTTGGTATTTCACTGGGAATATTTGGCTGCTCTTGCTTGAAAGACTGATATGGTAAACAACTTTCATTTGCTAACAACACTAATATAAAAAAAAAAAACCAAAACAACATTTCAAAGAGAGAACAAGGGTCTTTTCATACTTAATTAGACTCAAGGCCAAATATTTTGTCTCCTGTGGCTAACTGTGTTTGATGCTAGATGTTTCAGAACATATGCAGTAAGTAACAGATGATTTTCACCTTACATAGTTCTCCTTTTGGTTTCTAATAAAACAATAACATAATTTGATGAGGAAGTATTTCCAGATGTTTTTGTGATTTATTAGGATAACAAGATAGTCTTGCTATCTACTTAATTGTTTCTTTCAATCTTTTTAATTACTTGGGTTCAGCAATTCACAGTTTCTGGAGCAGCAGCTTTCATCTAAACAAGAGCTGCTGTGAAGTGTTGCCTTTGTATATTCTTTTTCCCCTGAGTATTTCTTAAACTTGAATTATGAAATATGGTGAGCAGATTCTGTGATCTCTTAGACATTGTCCTTTCTGTTCACCCAACTGTATTTCACTAAGAGATTATAGAGGGGCTTAAGAACTGTTGAAGACAAGACAATGAAGTAAAAAAATCCCCAAATCAACAAAGTTTGTCCATGATTTTTTCAAACTATTCTGGATGAAACAGATTCATGTCTAAATATTGGGAAAGAGTTTTATACATCATGGAGGAGTGCAAATTTTATTAGAGACCAATCGTGCAATACAAGCTTAAGGTACTCAAGATTTACAGTGACAGATCCTGAGTAAGAGCTACAGTATTTCAAATGAAAATTCCGACATTCCAGGTAAAAATCTGCTTTATTACACCATATCTTATAGGACGGACAGGCCAAGACAATGAATGCTAGTGGATTTAGAAGTGGGATCTACAGATTCATCTGATTTTAGATGACAACCATGAAGACTTATGCAACTGAGCTTGTCTAGTCTTTCTTTGTGTGCAGTGGATAGAAATGGTCAAAGGTGTGATTTTGTGTCGTCTTACGGTAGACAACTATCCCAGATGTTTCACAGAGTGGAAGTGACCATTTTTCTGCTGTTACTCTGAAGAAGGCACTGCAGCTGTTAGCAACATTTCTGTTGAAGTGTGAGAAGTCCCAGCTCGACAGACATGAGCACTGCAACTCATGTGTTGGGGCGGTTGAGCTGGCAACGGTAGAAGCCAGGATACCAGAAACCCCTGGTCCAGGAGATCCCCTGCGCTGGTGGGTCAACTCAGAAAGTAAATAGCTCCCCCAACTCAGGTTACAGGAAAAGATTACTTCTCCCATCAGGCAGTACCTGTCTGGTACCTGGTCCCCCACTCCGCCCCTTCCCTCTCCCCATTGGTTGTTGTATCCCTCTGCCTTCCCCCTGCCCCTTGCCCCCAGGTAATTGGTTGCTGGTGCTGTGCCAGCCCCCTTTCTGTTACCCCTTATAAGCTTGTACACGAGGCCTGCTCGCCCTCTTTTGCCTCTGATCCCTTCGGAATAAACCTTTCGGAACCCATGCAGAGAGCCCTCCACGCTCCTTGCTCCTGGTAACATATGAGCTGTCCTGGCCTGGGTGCGGGGCTGTGTCTCGGTGCCATCCATCAGCACAGGCGCTGGAAGTTGGCCAGTGAGGTGCTGAGCTGCGCCCCCAGGGCATTCCTTGCAGGGGATGCTTTTGGGTTGATGTGGCGATTTCAGCCACCCCAACCGCCCTGCATCACTCATGAACGCTGCCGGGCCATGAACCATCACCAGTGGTCATCTCCTTGAAAGTGCTCAAACTGATGAGGACAGTCACTGCGAGGGGCAGGATCTAACCTGCCTTCAGAAGCATCTAGCCCATCCCCTAGGCATGATGGATAAGTAGGGTTCTTCTTTACTCTGCACCAGTATTTCATTCTTTCCTTCTTCATTAATGTTATTGTGGGTAGGCATAAACAAAACCTCCTGTTAACCAAAAGTACCGCAAATGTGAGAAAAACTATTACAGGGCACAAGGCAACTAAATTCTTGACAAACCAGGACCTTTATGATAAAGAAAAGTTTATATCCCATGTTTTAGTACATTGGTGTGAGCATATATTTTCAATAATATGTCTTCAAAGCTTAAAATATATAGCTTGATCTTGGCAGTACTTCAGCTATAGCAGCTGTATCATGTAATTTACTAAGAACATGTTCTCATGACTGCTGTGTCCCAAAATGCAGTTTAGTACAACAAAATCTTGCATTTGCTTCATAGAGATTTCCCTCAGGCTAGAAATATGCATCTGAACATTATAATTAATACATTACAAACCACATAATTTGAAACTATACTCATTTGCAGAACAGAAGAAATTGTCCTTATAGTGTAAATTGCTGATTTGTCATGTAAATATTTAATGCTTTTTAAAATTTGTTAGAAACTTCTTGGTGTGAATAATCTTTCTAAGCACTTATGTTCCTGCTTAAATTTTAATTTGGCTTGTGGAAAATAGAATTTACGAAGCTTGTGCTTGGAAAACTACTTGTGCCTCAAAAGCTTGTATCAAAAGAGAAGTTAATCAAGGCTGAGGTGTGTACCTTCAACTCCATGCTCTTAGAAGGCCAGGGAATCCCTTACACTGTTCTTGCCTGGTGTATATTACCACGAGTACTTCAAAATATTTCATTTGTTGTCTTGTTTTTGTTGTTGCAAAAAGCCAAGTCTCCTATTCCTCTTTCTGTTCTTGTCACCATCCTTAATGTGACAGTGCAGTAGGGATCAAAAAGTAAAACCTTGTAGTGCTTTCTCTGTACAAGAAACTGTATTTTAGTAGCATTTGGTTTTAAGCTTTTGAATATTCTGTGATTCAGCTCCTTGACATTTACACTTTGCTTCTTTAATCAATAGACTTCCAATCAAAGTAATCGGAGAAGATCAGTTCATATTGTATGCAAAGTAAAATGCAGCAGATAAATAATTATCGATGTTAATAGCAATATTTCATGCCCTTTTATATATGAACACTTTTATACCATTTTGATACTTAATTGTGCTTTATAAACAGGAAGTATATTCTAGTAGGTTTGCACAGGGCAAAGGGCATAAATAAAGTGACATCCAGCCCAAAAACCTTTTGTTTGCGGGCAAAACCTACTCACTGTCAAACACAAATAAATATGTTTTCCTATGACCCTTGCGAAAGTTCAAGTCTCTGTTCTTCAGCTTTTTCATTTATGCCAGGGGAGAATGATACTGATTGATGTCAACATGCTCAAATAATTAGTTTGAGGAATTTATGAAGAGAAAACTTCAGTTCTTTCTCAAAGGGAGTATTTTCTTGTTTCCACAGGAGATTTTGTGTAACTTTACCACAACTCCAATGGTGTAATCAACTTCAATAGAGAAAACCCAAGGGATTTCATGAGTAGATGTCTTCGCTGCAAAAGGCACTGCTATGGGTTTGTTCTTTAGGACTGCATTTCTAAAAGTTCCAGTTGAGACACTCACTGGGTCTGTCCTGTCTTCAGCCCAATTTATTCAGTCCCCTCATCTCCTAATGGCAAACCGAGGCTCTGCTGCTGGGTCACAACATCCTCACTTTTGAATGGAGAAATATCACTGGCACAGTAAATTTATTTTAAAAACACACAACATGAGCAAGTCATTCTGGTGAACAGAAGATAAGGTACAATGTCAGGCTGCTATCAAATCATGCTGGTAATAAATGCTTCAAGCCGACTTTATGTGGCTGTGCTAGAGCACATATGATCTCTCCTGACACGGTGATTCTGTTTTTCAAAAGAAAATGTTTCTTCTAGAAATGGCCTTGTGCTTGAATCTGTCAGCATCATTTAAGAATTCTGTGAGTTTCTTCCTGCTGAAGTGGACATCCCACTTTATTTGGGGAAACTAAACTGCCTGGTAGAGCAGTATCAGTGGCTGCAGCCCTTCAGCAGAGGCTTCTCTTTACCCTACAGGAGGTCACTGACCGTAGTACCATCAAGAGTGTTAAAAACAAGCCCTGGCTGTACCAAGAAATGTTTCTCAGTATCAGACTGGAAAGAAGTAAAGAAAAAACATTCCCAAAGTGCCTGTGGTTCTTCTAATATTGCAAGTTAGCCTGTATTCACTCATGAATCTCTCTTCTGATTCAATATCCCCAGCACACATTACAGTAGGCCATCTAGGCTCCCCTTCTAGTCTAGAAAACTCTGAATGTTGTTTTGGAGGTACATATTTACTTTGAGTGGAGGCAAAACCTTGGCCCAAGCTGTTGTATTTCAAGATCTTGAGAACCTGTAAATCCCTTATTGGGATGCAGGAAGAATTGAGCTGACAAGAATTGCTGGCAGTTGCACATAAAAATATGCCAAGTGCTCTTCTCTGCAGGTGTTTTCACAGCTTAAAACAGAGTACTTTTGTAAGACTCAGATTGTAACTAATGTGTGGATATTACAAATTAATCCCCATAACACTTGTCTTCAGACTATAAAATCCAACGGTTCCAGTAGATTTAACAGCTTAATAGAACTATTATTCATTAAACTTCAATTGTTGCGTTAGGAAAACACCAAGATATTTATATTTCATGCAGGTGAATTTTCTAATCACCAGCCGAAATTTAATATGAAGGAGATTGTGCTAGGGATGGGATGTGTGTTAATGATCCCAGTGAGGTATTTTCACTTCCCTGCTCCAACATCATCTCAACAGGGTGGTGGCATGCCATGGTCTGTAGGGGTTATCTTGGGAGCTGGATGGGAAGATAAAGTTACAAGTAATTGAAAAGAATGAAAATTCTTTTCAACAGATGTTCCTGCTGTCAGGCCTGCTTGAAATTTCTTCCAATGCATGTGTTTCTTTTGGTTGATTTGACACAGAGAGGAGTACCTGAGCTCCAGAACTGCAGTCAGTGTACTGCAGTAGCTCTGGTACCATTAATTCCAGCTCTTCTGGAAAAAAATACTTGAAAAATTTGAAAGCAGTCTTAGGCACTGCAAAGTTGACATATACATGCCTCCCAGTAAACTGTTTCTGTTTACTTATCCCTTCCTTTCATCTAACACTTCTTTTGAAAAGTAAATTATTAAGGTTACCAATTTATTTTTAGGTTTATTGGTTTACATACTTGGTTTAGCCAGGAATTCAACTTTAATTAAAATAAATATATTTCAAGTCATCATTTTCAATGCCTATAAATTTTGTGGTGGTGTTCTAGCATAGCCAACAGCTCCTAGCCAAGACTTCGTCGTCCTGGGATTCTTTCATGCACAATGAATACCATCAGTTGATGCAGCAATGAGTAAAGCTCTCTGTGTACCTGCCGACCACAGGATGCAGCTCGGAAGATGACAGATGCTGTTAGATATCCATCTTTTTTAACAGCCTGTAGCAAAGAGAGCCTGGAATTTCTGGCAGGTAAATTGTGTTTGCATTCACAGGATACATTGTAGAAGAGCTGTTACTCCAGACTTTGCAGACTCTCAAATTAATCCGTTCCAGCGACTTAGAATGAATTTTCCTTCCTGTACACCTAGACAATTTTAATTAACTTTATAATGGAACTGAAAAACTTGTGTATGCACTCTGTTCTGTGTGATACAGACCTGTAGTTTTTTGTCTAAAGTAAATTGTCTCTAACACCAAAGGTGAAAACAACCTGGAGAAGTTAGTCTTCAAATGAAACCTCAGGTGTTTCTTAGTTCAGGTGACTTGGTAGGTAAGGGGGAACCAGCGGGGAGCTACAGTGGGAGATGACTTACAGTGAAGTCCCTGCAGGAGTGTGGGTAGGCTCCCAGAGCCCAGCAAGAACCAGCCTGGAATCTCTAATGACAAGGTTCAGTGACTATTGTGACTTTCTAGGCCCAAAATTTGTAAAACAGAACCTAAGAATAGTTCCAACGTAACTGAAGTAGTAGTGACTATCTGAAAGACAGCTTCTAGCAGCTCCAGAGGTTTATGGTCCATGAGACATCTCAGGAGAGTTAAACACATAATTCCTTCTTTGACAAAAATGTGTGGTTGGGGGGTGTCACTCTGTGGACAACAGGAAAATACTAGCAACTCATCATCAACTTAGCTAAGTTGCAACAACATTTAGGTTTTTTTAGTGCTATACAAAATAAATATAACTGCTGTCTGGATCAAGGAGAAGATTTGCTGTAGCCCAGAAATATATCAATCACATTCTCTCCAGTTTACAAGAATCACATTCTCTCTTGCTGCACGCTCACTGTCTGCAGTAGTCCCATTAAACTCTGCCTTCTGCTAAATCCACCCCTGTAAATGTCTTAACTGGGTATGTAAATGCATGAAGCATCATTTTCTTTCCAATAAAGCAAATATTTTAACAACATTTTATTTTCCAACTGTATTTCCACGTTCCTTCTACCCTTTTTCTTAATAACTCTTCCAAGTGAGCTTGAAAACAATACTGTCCCACAGCAGTGCCTTGGCCAACATAAACTCTATACTGTGGCCAGAGGTTTGCGTTAATAGTCAGGAATTGATTCAGTAATGGTTATAATATAAACTACCTTTGTGCAGTATTTATCAAGACACGACTTATTGAATTTGCTGCATCAGGTTTTCAGAAATCTTTCTACAAAACCAGGGGGAAACAGGAAAGAAACTCGTGTATTTTAGCAAACCAAATTCTGTAAGTCAGAACCACTGTCCTCATTCTTATTTCTTGTTTAGATTATAAAAGGATTTGAGTATTACAAACAGGACCTCAAAAGCCCAGTTTCTGCTGGGAGAAGTTATGTTTAGCTGTACAAATATCTGTAAACAACTGTAATATAGAAAAATCCCCTTCAGCGTGTTGCGGCCCTACAAAATTCAAGCCCTATATACCAGTTCATATTTTACCTGCGCCCTCAGGCTGTAGTAGCAGGTGAATGCAAGGGATGTCCTGGCTGGGCATCTCTGTAAGTAAAACACATGAGCCCGTGATGGTCTGCTGGCTCTCTCTACCACGGCAGTCATGAGCTCATTTTCCTGGCAGTGTGTCTGAAACCTGCCTGGCGAGCATGAACACCAGGCCTCAATGCCTGCTGAAACCTGCCTCCCATTGAGATTGTTTGGATGAAAGCATTAAGAAAAAGCCAGGCATGGAGACCGAGCCCACATACACCTTCAAGGCAGGTTCAAGATTATTCCTAGATAAAATGTGTATGGGCCTGACACAGGAATAGGATGTTTCCCTGGCCTGAGGTCACTGCTGTAATGTCCAGAGTGCTGTCATTTGACTTCATATGGCTCACTCAGGACAAACAGAGTGGTCTGAAAGCCTATAAATCAGGTCCGGTAAGGCCTTATCAGGTATACAGGTGCAAGAATTGCAGCCATCTAAGTGCAGCAATGATGCCCAGAGCATCTCAGTGCACGTGCTTTGGGTTATGTGGGCCTGAGGGAAAATGCAGTGTGACTGGAGCTAATGCCTACGTGAGGTCTCTCCAGGCATGAGAAGGCTGGTTGGCCACACAACGGGAAATCACAAGGACAGGCACCACTTCCAACAAATGCTCTAAACAACCTGTGTTGAAGAGATTATATCCATTTGCAGTGTATTTTTTTGTGTATGGTTTCTTAAACAAAAAGCACAGTATGTCTCTTTTGGAGCTGCCTAGTCTAAAAGCACACCTATTATTTGAGATTCAGGCAAACTAAAGTGAAAATTAAATCAAAACTCTGTTTTAATTTGGATTGATATGGAAAGGCTTCAAGGAACAAAGTGAGAAAAAATCAGTGAATTCTAGACCTGCAATTTTTGTGGCACTTGCAAGAGCACAATCAACCACGCTGGGGCAGTAATGCCCTGGGCTTGCTTAAAAAGCAGGTGTTGGACTGTCTGCAGAGTCCTGCCAAACCTGCCCTCTCATCTCACTGAGCAGTGCTGGCAAAAGGCTCACGCTGGCACAAACATACAGGCTTTGTTCTATACTTAAACACCTGTGTACTTGTAAATGTACACACATCACATACATGTTTATTTGTAGGCTTGCACACACTACACATCTGTGTGCATTATACATGAACACATATTACATACGTATAACATATACATGTGTTACTAGGCATGCAGACACCACACTTATTTGATTTTTACAGTGCATTGGGCATTCCCATACAATCTCTCCTGTAAAACAGATGGTCAAGTGAAACTATGATGGCAGTGAAACCACTCAAGGGCCGTGGAAATCATTTTGGATTTACAGTTACGCATCTGTATCACACAACGACGATAAGGGGCTGTTGACACAAGGTGCAAGACAGTAAAGCTGGGTCAGACATTAGGAGAAGTATTCTCCCACTGGATGTGTTCAAACACTGGCACAGGCTGCTCACAGACACTGTGTAGTCTTGATGTTTTCAGATTTTAAATAACTGACTGGACAAAGTTTTGAGCCACCTTAACAGTGTTCAGATCTACTTTGATCAGGAGGCTGGTCCAGATGATCTATTGCGCTTCCTTCAAACTAAATTATTCCATAATTCCATAATTCTTTGATTATTGTGGATAACTTTCAATGCATTTACAAGCCTCCATAATTGAAAGTGTTATATACATTTAATCAAAGCAAATATTTGGGATCCTGGGCTAATCGTGTTTGCAAAGCCTCTGGTTTGTGTTCCAGAATGGATGCAAGAAAACTTCCAAGATGTCACCATTTCACTTTTCCCTTGGTGAATTTGTGAAATTAATTATTTTTTACATGTCTTCCATATCTATGATTAATCACTTCCCTCTCATCTAAGCACAGCGACTTACAGTATTTGTTTCTTTTATTTTCCCAGCCAGATAAAACAACCAAGTAACAATCAGGTAAGCAAAAGCCCCAAAAAGACAAACCAGTATAGACAAACAGGGCCTATCCCTATTTAGGAAGTCTGAAGACTTGCAGAATATAACATTCATACATAGCAGAAAAACATTATTATTCTTTTCTGATGCAGTAGTGTTAGAAAGCTGCCTTGAAAATTGTGTTACTGATTCTTCAGAAAGATATTATATCAGCAAAATGAAGCTCTGTAAAAGGTCACACCCCAGGTATAACTTAATATAACTGTTTTAAATTCCTGAGGATGGGGACTTTAAAGTCTTAAAATAAATCTGCTGTCACTTCTCAGGGTAAGATTTCAAGCATGAAAACTACTTCACCTATTTTCACGTTATCTTCTTTCTAGAAAAAACCTCTAATCTATTTTCTCTTTCTTCCTGCCTTGCACCATTTTTTCCCGATAAACCCTTGGTCATCGATGCTTGTTGTTAATTTTGGAGGAGCTGTGCGGAGATGAGAGTTTTACAGAGCTTGTTTGGCATGGGAGAGCTGAGAGAGACAGAAGCAGAGAACCTGCTCTGGATTTACAGCAGAAGGTCAAGTGAGTTGGATTTTTGTATCTTAAATGCCATGGGTCAACTTTATTAGGTTATAGGTAAATATGAAATACATTTTGATTCCTTCTTTCCTTTGTTCCTGGAGTTGTATTAGATGTATTTTTTTTTTAAGAAGATGCTTTACTATGATGTCTGTTTTAATTCATTATTTCTTCATTAATGCAAATATTTCCCAAATCCAACAGTCAGCCAGTGGTGTAGCTTTGTACAAGGCTTGTGCTGTACTTTCCTCACTCACACAGAATGGAGCCAGAAGTTTCTGAGAGAAGCCCCACAGTAAATGCCCTGTTTGGGCATGTGTAATATTTGAAAACAGAACAAGGAATTTGACACAGCAGCCCTGGAGTTCAAACACAGCTCAGGGACCAGACAGGGCCCTGGCCTCTGACCCCTGCAGGCAGTAGATCTGTGCTGGCCGGATGGGAGAAGACGAGGACCAGGACCAGCACACCTTCCAGCTCTGCACACACACCATGGCTGGTGCTCCTCTCCCCAGTTCTCACCTGGCTTTATAGAGGTGTCATTGAGAATAAAATGCTCAGCTCCACGTTTTTGGCTCTCCTACGCTAGGTTTGTTTACTGGCTCACAGATGCCTCTCATTTCTGAATAGCCTAAAGGCTGTCTTCATCTTACTCTTGAAAAATAAAACATTCCAACCACCTATTCCACTGTCTTGAGGCATCACAGAAATCCACAGTGGTGGCACAGCTTGAACATGTTGCATGGTTTTGGACAGCATGTATTTTCTGGGGTCTTGCTGCAAGAATGGGCACTGCAAACTGCAGTTCTGTCAGGCTGTGTTTTCGTATTTCTCATCCTCGCCATCCCAGACCTGCTAATTGTCTGGCTGTTGCCTCATTTATACATATGAAATCTCATTTTAATGGTCACTGTCCTTGTGAGTTATGTTTATTTGTCTTATATCTAGTTTCTTCTTTTGGGGGTGGCACACCTCCAGTCCTGGCAAGGTCATGAGGGTTGAATTACTTCAGTGACTGGATTTTATACTGCAGAAAAGTGATGATTATGTGACATGGCCTTGTGGCTATTCGTTTTCTTCCCTTGCTCTTAAGCCTTGGCAGGCAGAGGAGTGATGTGAGTAAATTGACTGTAGGTTTTCCATGGCTGCTAGAAGATAAGCTGAAAGTGCTAGTTACCTGGAAAAAACACAATCATTTATTGCTGTATAGTGTTTTAACACTTTTGTTTTTATAAGCAATTTTCACTAAAGCCACTGCTGCAATCTGCACACTGTGGCTCAGAAAGCAACGAGCAAGCAGGTGACGCTTGAGCAAACTTCGTGACTTATTTCTCCCCAGGAGTTTTGTATCTACCTGCAGATAAGGATCTTTGTGAAATTATATGGGATTTTAGGAGGACTCAGAAGAACAGAGTAAATGCATTTCACTATTTGTGGTTGGGAAATGTTCTTGTTTTTAATAGGTTTTTGGGGAGGACACATAGACAGCGAGGTCTGCACAGCTGCTTTCCAAGTCCTAAGTGATGGGAGTTGTATGGAACAAGTATATGATAAAGGACATGTCCTCCCACTGGAAAACAATGACCAAATCAGTGCACCCGGTGAAAGTTTGGAAAAAATAAACCCTTTAAGGGAAATCAAAGCATGGAAGTCTCATTGCTGTATTTTCTGCTTGACACCAGTGCTCGGTAAGGAAACACTAAATCACTCCCCACAGCCATGAACAGCAAGACTCTTCTCCAAGAGAAAGAGCTGACTCGTGTGTATTTGGTGCTAACATTTTGTGATGAGCAAAATAAAGGGCTTTAGAGGGCTTTCACTGGTGGGGAAGAAAAGGTATCTTCCTACTTACGAAGGAAATAGTAAGCTCTATTTACTTGGAGTGTAGCCCAAGGTATGGTGATGCCACCAGCTTCTACTGTCATCACTGCTTTCATGGCTGCCAGATTTCTGTCATTTAAGAGCCCCTATGGGATTAGGAGTGCATTGGGGAGGGATCTGTGTGTCCTTACTGCCCAACAGGACCCCAGCAGAGCAGTCTATACCTGTGGGGGTCCACTCAGGACTGTCCCCCCCAAAGCTCCCATTGCCCCTCCATGGGCTGCTCCCAAGCAGTCTAAAAGTCCACACCAAACTTCCATGTTCTGGATCTATTTAATGGATTTGAGGACAAAAAAAAAAAAAAAGTGTATTTTCATGGAAAAAAATAGTGTTACTTTCATTCTCATTATTACTCACTGCACTTTTACATAAAGTTCCTATAGTCTGACCTCAGAAAGCACCAGAATTACAAAGGATGGTCTGGAGTGACAACATGCCAGTGCTCTAGAAGCACTGAGCGTATTTTTTCCCTGAAAATGGATAGAATAGGCTGAAATGGGAGAGTGAAGGTTTATTGTCTCTCTTTATACCAGTAGAAAACTTTTCTTCTCCTCTTGACTAGCACTATTTCCTGTTGTTTCTGTAGAGCAAGGGTCAGAAATTTTATTAGATCAAATCCCTTATTGGGAAAAGTTTACTTTTTTCCAAACCGCCTTTTTGGCCTCCTCATCTTCTTACATCATTTGTATACCTAGGGATTTGCATATGCAATAAATACACAATACATTGTAAATATGTAACATATCTTATACATTCTCTGCATGCATGCATGCATACAATGTAATTTGTTTATGTGTATCTACATCTATACTTGTATAAGGACAATTTTACATTCAATTCTATGTAAATATGCGTATTTGCACACATGCATGTACAAATATACCCTTTGAGTGCAATCAAATGTCTACTGCTCTCAAAATACTAGGGCATGATACTCTGATTAAAAATCACTGGACTTACCTCACTGTTTGTCAATGCCAAAATAGCAGAATTTGCACTTTATGGTGAATACAGACCAGGAAAAAGAGGTATTTGCCCTTTATACTGTGAACTAAATGAACTATGAATTCAGTTTTCTATGAGGAAAGATTTTGGCAAAATATATCTCTTCTAGACCTAAAATGGTGATGTGCTTTTAATACTGGTTAAATCTCTCAAACACAGAGAATCCTAACTTTCTTTTTTTTCCCCAATCCATCACTATAAATCAGAAATGGAGGGCCAAATTCCAGGAGTAAAATAAATCTCGAGTCAAAATAAATCCTCTTTTTTTATTATTTTTTGTGGTTGGAGATGTTATTAAAACTGTCTGAGACCCACAGGATATAAAATGATTGATGTTGTCAGAAAAAAAGTCATTAACTCTTCAAAAACAGACACAGATTCTATATTTTGTGTACTGAACAGGTTGCACTTTGAGCTCACTCTAAAAGAACTGCTAGATATACTGCAACTGAAAATTCAAGTGGGAGCACGTTTCCTCTTGTCTGGAGCTCAAATCCTGAAATTTCTTAAAATGTCTTTAAAAAGTTTTCCCCACTGACATCCACAGCATCACTTTGCCATGCTCAAAGAAATTCTGTAAGTGACTCTCAAAGTTATCAATTATTTAGGGAGTAAATATGGAGAAAGTTAACTTTTTCCAGCACATAGTAAAAACGGTATTTATGAATTAAACTACTTGCGATGGCTTTTATGGAAACAGTTTCAAAACTCTTATTTCAAATCCCCCCCCATGGTATGGACCATGGTCAGGGACTTCTTCCATTAAACCAGGTGGCTTAATGCCCCATCCAACCTGGTCTTGAACGTTTCCAGAGATGGGCATCCACAATTCCTCTGTGCAACCTGTTATAGTCCCTCATCACCCTCACAGTAAAGGTTTTGTAGTCCCCTTTAGGTACTGGAAGGTGCCATAAGGCCTCAGTGGAGCCTGCTCTTTCCAGGCTGAACAACCCCAGCTCTCTCAGTCTGGCTTCATTGGAGAGGTGCTCCAGCTCTCTGATCAACTTCATGGCCCTCCTCTGGACTTACTCCAACATGTCCATGTCCTTATCTTCAGGACCCCAGAGGTGGATGCAGCACTGCAGGTGGGGTCTCATCAGAGCAGAGCAGAGGGGCAGAATCCCTTCTGTGTCCTGCTGGCCATGCTTCTTTTGATGCAGCCTAGGATGTGGTTGGCTTTATGTGCAAGTGCACATTGATCGGTCATGTTGAGCTTTTCATCCACCAACATCCCCAGAAGAGAGGGGGAAAACTATAATTCATGCTCTTGCAGGTGTCAGCACTGATGTATCTCACACGAGCTACAAATACCTTGATGCCACAATCAGCTCAACATGAAGTTGCCACTGTGGGCCCCCTGTGTGCGCAGGAGTTCGCTGTCTTCCTGGAAATCACTGTCAGGGCTTCTCCTGGAAAATTGCAGAAGCCTGATGTTTCTGTGCTGGTTTCTTGTTGGTATGAGAGCAACAATACCTTGTTTTTCACTCCCGTCTTGTCTCTTATGAATTCTTTAGTGACAGTTTTATTTTGTGCTTTCTTATGTCTCTCACAAGTGGAAGTCTGGAGGGAAGGGAAGAAACCTCAAGAAACAGCCACACAATAGGAATGAATCCATTATGAAGTGCAACACTGTCACATGTTAACCATGTGGCCAAAAAGACTCTTCAATGCTTTTTCTGATCCTGTTGTTTTGATGCTCCATGCTATTTGCTGGGACTAGGATGAAGGAATTGCTGGCAGCTGCACCAGCAATACTTCTCAAGACCTGGTCTGAGAAATCATAAGCCAGAAGGAGAGATGATTATTTTCTCTGTCTGTGATTTGTCTTCTGTTCATGTGTTTCCTTTGAGCATTATGGGAGGAGATGTGAATGTAAGAATTTAAAATAAAATGTTGATTTCCAGTTTCCAGACCTCCTCTAGAATCCTTACCTGTTCTTAATTCTCTCTGGGTGAATATAGGCATTATCTTTTTCTGTAAAATCTATAAGGACAACCACAAATTTCTGAAGAGTTCAGTGGGAATAAGACTCGTAAAAATCTTTGATATCTGCAGAAAATCTGTTCCAGTGGGGTCAGGATCCCACACATTCGTTATGTACTGTGTTGCTCATCAGCTTTGCCTTGAAACAGTGTATTATGAAAGAAAAAACTTAGAGGTATTTTAAAATATTGTCCGCATTTATGGGTCAACGAAAGCATCCAGGACTCACTCTCGTCTTTAAAAGCCCATAGACTGGAAGTCCACCCTTCATCCTGACATGGGATGAGTTTTATAAACATCTTGTCTCAGTCTACTTTTAAAACCTCACATGCTGGTGACACCATAACCCATCCACAGGCTCTACTGTCTGCAAAGCTATCGAACTTTTCTTGCTTCGTTGTCAGGCCACACTGTCCCAGCACTGAGTCAGAGAAGATTGTTCTCTTCCTCTTTGCCACAGTCTCCTATGCGTTTGAGGAAAACCATCATTTCAGTCGACACTTTCAAGCTAAACAGCAATTCTTTTACTCAAAAGCCATGCTTTTCAGACACTTCTAATGTAAGATAATTTCTTCTGAATTTTTTTATGTCCCATAGTAGTTGTGGCTGTCCAGCTGAGGCCTTGCCAACACAAAACAGAGCTGTAATGTGCCTTTGTCTTACAAGATCACCTTCAGATTATGTTGGTCTTTTTTTTGTGAGCATGTCACAGGTGACATTCATTTCATTCCTGATCTACCATAACCCTTGAAGACAAATTTTTTTGGCAGAATTCCTATCTATTCTGTTGCTTCCAGAATGATTCTGCAGACAAATGTAGATTTCTGCTCACATTGAAATTTAATTATAGTCCCTTTGGAGATTTCCCCAGACTATTTCTCTAATTTGTACGTACAATTCTGTATTTAGCCTGCCTTCCAGCATCTCTGCAGTCCCTGCTAGCTCTGAGAAAGGACCGTCCTGAAATGGATACTCTGCTCTTTTTCAGAATTGATGCCTGAGGACCCTCCAGAGTCTAGGGAAAGCTATTCCCTGGTATAATACCATTAACTTCATCTGGAGCCTGCTGTTCCTCACGTTGTCAGGCTCAGAGCTTGCAGCACATAAATCAGGTTTTGTGAGAGGTCTGATGATGCTGCTGTCCAGCTCGCCCAAAGAATTCCTCTATTCCCTTACAAGGCTGGAGCGAGCTAACACTGCTCCAGCTGCCTGAAGGAGGATCTGCTGCTGGCCATGCTCCTGTTGCAGCATCTGAGATGTGCAAGGTTTTGTGCAAAGTTAAAGGACAGCAGCTGCTTGCACACATTTACACAGTAGTTTTGAATGGTGTTGAACACAGGCACCTGCTGCTTGAGGTTCTCACAACTTCTGCCTGGCTTTAAAGAGAATGTACTTCTGCCTTTTTTCTGTGTTGGAAATGCACAGCAGTTCCTGGGGAGACCAAGTGAAGTCTCGGGCAGGACTGTGAATCCCTTATCTCATTGAGGTGTAGTTATTTACACATGGAGTAACTTCACTAAAATCAAAATAGAGGTTTTTTAGCTGCATTATTGCAGGAATGCATGATGAATTTTGAAATCTTTCAAGGCTTCTCTTTAAAAAGCAGCTTGAATTCATGTTTCCAGCAGCACAGTAGAAATTGGGGGGTAAATTTACATTTATGATTATATACAATTTTTTGTGTATGAAAATTGCATACGAAGTACATACAACACTATATTACAAAAACTCTCCAAGTGAGCTTTTCTCGCTTGTAAAACTGATCTAGCTCCATTCCCCTTCCCGAAAGAATTTTTTGATCTACAAGCCTCTTTCTTAGACAACTCAAACTCTTACCACAAACCTTTCTTCCACTAATGTGTGAGATCTTCAGGTGCCTAAAATCACCGGATTGACTATTTGCTCTTCTGTCAGCAGCTGACCGTACCTGTGAAATTCATGCTTGACAGCAACAGCAGTGAAGCATTTTGTGGAGTTTCCAGTGCAGTTTCCTGTTTATATTAGAGTATTTTCTGCCCAGGTAAAGAGAAGAAAGACTATCTTCACAAATTTAGTGGTGCACTGCAGACAATCTCCTGTGTTTGCTTTCTGCTTTGGGCAATGAGGAAGGTGAGGATGCAGAAACAGTGTGGGAGCCAAACCAGCTGCCACTGATCCTCCTTCCAGGCACTATTTGGACCACGAGAAGGACTGCTGGAGATTTCCCTAGCACTGATGTCACCAGTTAACTTCATTTGTTGTCTTTCTCAATATTCCTGCAGGTACTGGTACAGACGATTTCCTTCAAATACATTTTGTAATCTCGGGCAGTATGGCCTAGCCTCTCCTTGAGGCTACATTTAGAGCCATTATTCCATTGTGTTCTACACTTTTTCTCTGTGCCCTCCATTCCACTTGACTTGAAGGGAACTAGCATAAGACACTTGTCTCTACCAGTACTTCTCAATAGCTTTGCCCTTCTGTGCATGCCGAATTGAGGCCAGTAGCCCTATTAAGTTATTACATCTCTAGCCTGGTTAGCTTTTTACAAACCCAGATAATTTCCTGGCAGAACAGACTATAGAAGTAAGGCCACAGAAAATAACCTGTAATTTAGGGCATGAGATCACTCAAGAAGAGCTAAATATAGCACAGTCTTATATCTGTTGAGAAAAAAAATCTTTGCAGCAAAACTGGTGGTTTTTTCTCCTATAACCCAGCACTGAGGATTCTTAATTTGGCAGCAGACTGTGGTGTCTTGTCTTTTTGTCTTTCTCTGAGCATCATGATTTCTCGGTGAATTTTTTGTAATCTTTCTGAGGACTTAAGGAAGTGTTTTTCTCATATTCCCTCTTGTTCTGTGCGAGAAAAAAAGGAGTAAAAATAGTTCCATAGCTCTCAGTTTCCCTTACCTGGTTGCACAGATGTTCTGTAATAGACTCATGTTTTTTTAGGTATCTTTATCCAGGTGAAACATCAGTTGCACAAGTGTCTAACTCTCCTCAGAGCTGACTGACCTGGAGATGAGAATGCTCTTGGCTAGATCTCCTCCTAAATGTTGCTCATATCAGTGTTGCAAGCCTGAAGGATCTTTAAGGTTTACGCCTTAATTTGTCTTCACTATTCATTCCCCACAGACACGATGAAGTTCCTACTTCAAAGCCACAGGGTGTTCTGAGGGAGCAGGTATTTCTTCTGTGCTTGTGAGGAGCTCAGATACTGTAATAATGGAGATAACAGAGCACAGACCAGCAGATATTGTACAACCCTTTACCCCACAGCACACAGCACTGCGGACATGTTAAAAAGCACGTCAGTTTATCCGACGGCAAAAGAGGCTGAAACCATACCTGTTGAAAATTCTAGCACACCTCCCTAACACAGAGAGCTATTCCAAAGCATCCAGTTTCATATCTGATTAGGTTAGCTTGGCATGCCTTCTGGAAACCAGAGAAAAACATATACAGATCAGCTACAATAAAAGTTACTTAAGAAGCTCTTAGAGGAAAGTTAGACTGACAAAAACAGCATCAGGGTGCTTGAAATCTCAGAAGTGGACTGTGAGGCATTAAACCTGTCACGGCTGCAAAATTCAGTCAGGAATTTGCAATGTTTAAAATGATGCTAAAAAAAAAATGGAGCTTTTTCTGATTTTAATTAACACAAAAGTGTCAAAAGCATGGTTTTGGCATGGGTCAGTCTCAGAAAAAATATAACTGCTTCTGAGTCTCTGAATAGAGGTACAGGACTCAAAAATTTAAGCTGCAGGTTATAAATATCTTTACATAAAGGTAAATGTGACATAACTTGTGCCTTCCAGAGCTGAATCTACAAAACAACGATCCAAGAGAATGACTTCATTCTTAACATTAGAGTAACAGACAGCCAAGCAAGAACAATTAACAACCATGTATTACTTGTTTTGATATCAAGGGTTGAGACTGAAAATATTCTAAAAAAATCCCTGGAAATTGGAATGGCTCTGTTTTCATTCCTCTTGTCTTTACAGGGTCTTGATGAAATGCAGAAAAATAATCTGCTCCATGGACTGACTGGTTTGGGCCTGGGCATGACACTATAATCTCTCCCAGCCATAAATATTTCCTCACAGACAAGTGTGATCAGGAAACTTGCCTACTAGAAAAGATGCCTTCTGTTTTCACATCTCTATGCACGGGGGTGAAGGGTTCAAATTGTAAGCCTTAAATCTACAGTGGGAATTAAGACTCCAGCAAAATTAGCTCAGCCCTTCTTCCACCTGAGAAATTTTATTTACTTCCCACTATCAATGAAGACCACACAAAGTAGCAGTTGGGGCTCGTGGGTCCTACCTCAGTGTCTTGATCACTGAGAAGCCAAAGAACAAAACATATGTTTAGTCACCTAGGTCAGAGTCTCATCTAAACCTGAAGTTAAACCTAATTGTTAAAGCACTTAAATATCTAGAGTCTTACGAAACAATCAAATTTAGGAATGTGAAAAAGCATAAATAGTTTCATACTTTCCATGCAGAAATTTCCAACCAGGTAAAAGCAAAAAAAGAGCACAGATGAATAAACCATGTACCTCAATGTGATAAACTGTGATAAACTTGTTGACTTTCATTGGGCAATATCTGTCTCAATCACTGCAGAAGGATGAGGCTGGGTGTAAATAAGGATAATTTAGGTACCTCACAGCTTTCATTGCAGCGTTTTTAGGAGTTCATAAACCTGCTGTGGCTCAAGAAGCCAAACATTTTTAAGGGTAAATATTTGCTGTCCAAATGTGTAACTGACAACAGAAAACAAAGGGAAAATGAAAAACTAGCTTGTAAGAAAGTAATTCATTGTTTCTTAGCTTATTTTGTTTTAGTACTGTAAATTATTGCTGGGCAATAATCTCTGAATTTATTGCCAGGCGATCAAAGACAATGTCCTATGGATACTTGAGAAAGTTCATCCTCTGGCTGACAGTGATGCACAGACGCACAGTCAGGCAGAAAATTCAGAATGAGAGGAACATGTGCATTTTAAAGTCAGTGGCATTTAATGAGACACAAATCTAGTTTGATTTCCACATTCTCCTTCTTAAGTCTCATAAAGATTACAAGCATTTTTCTTAACCTTCAAATAACGCTTTGTCTGGAGAGGAAAAAAGGAGAGTGTCTCTGGTGAACTGAAATTCACTAGGAAGTTTGTTACCACAGCATCCTGGCTTTGTCCCTGTGTGCAGCTGGGCATGTCCTTACCTGTTGAAATTGCAAGAGCCACCCTTGTGAACACAGCTGCAAGTGTGTGCAGGCCAGTACCAGTTTGAGCAATGCTTGATAAAGTATAGCCTGCTGCCCTCCAGAAACTGCTGGAATTGCTTTGGTTATTAACTGCTTCTCACAACATATCTTCTGGGAATCCTGCCTCAGTGGCGTAATCCTAATAAATTTTTTATTTTATTGCCTAATAAAAGAGACTTTAAAGACCACGTGGATCTGTAATTGAAGATTCTAGGCTTAAAGAGAGAACAATTTTATAGGAGCACAAGGGACATGGTGTTTGTTATGAGAGCAGAGCCTACCCGCATCATAATTTCTGCATAGCAGATGTGGAACAAGCTGATACAGAGGAATGGTTGGAGACAGACCCCAGCTAGCCCTGAATCAGTGCTGAAGAAGTAGGAATGAAAGCAAATGAAAGGAGCCTTTTCTGAGTTTTGCTCTGTGTGAGGCCTCACTCACCAGGGTCACCGTGACTCGCCGACCCCTCTCCTGCAGCCTGCACTCAGCTGTGTTGGGGCAGAACAGGCACCTCACAGGCAGCAATGGCCCCAAATGTCTCTTTTCAGCCTCGTCTCTGGCAAACTGAGCTGAGCAGCAGCTTAAAGCTTGGCCCTTTCCCACCTTTCACACGTACACCTTCACTCCCTGGCTGCAGTGGAGAGAGAAGGGTGGGTTTCCTCACACATCCTGCTGCTGGGCTGGGGTTTTGTTCTGACCTTGGCCTGCCAAAGAAAAATGCCTTAAAAGGATGTATTTCATCATGTGCTGGAAGTATGTGGACTGCAGAGTTGATATGATATATTGTTTTTTAAAAATGCGTCAACATCAGCCCATCGTGGTTCTCTTAATTTGTAGGCTTTCACATTTAAAAGTTCTGCAAATCAGTTAAGGTTGGTTGTCTATGAAGTTTAGTCAATTGATAAGTCATTCCTCGAGTAATCTTCTGTCACTGAATATATAACTGAATTATACTGCACATCTGTGACTACTCTAAGGAGATGAGTTGTTGTTTCTTTTCCAAAAAATGCTTTCATTTATAAATTTTTAGAAAATAACATCACACTGTGGCATCCTGTGTTTAATTAAACAAATATGGACAGATGAACATCAGAGAGAGGGTAGATTTATGCCCATGATCATGCATATGCAATACATTTCTAATCAAATCATGTTTTGTTAGTTCGTATTTCTCCAAAATTTCCTGATTCAGTTCTGTTCTGGAGGAATCCTGACTGATTTACCCTCATGGGCTAAAAGATCACAAGTTAGTATTTCACAGTGACTTAACTAAAATGAATTTGCAACTAGATTTCACTTTGAGTTTTTTATTATTTCCTCCAACAGCTAAAAGGAAATATTGGAAGGCAGAAGAATGCTGCAATCTACTCTTCATCGAAATCTGCTAGCCTGGTGATGTTATGTAAAATCAAGATGCCACAAAGCCTCTATTCTGGAAAAGAAGTAGTTCGGATCAGTGGTTAGAAAATGATCAAGAACTAACTGGAGTGGAGACATTGTGGACTGGGCATCACACAGTTTGATTGCAAGATTCAGAGGTGCTAAAGGTAAAATCCTTGAAGGAGCTATTTCTGGATCTTTTTTATCAATAGCCTGAATGATTTTTCAGTATATAGGAAGATAAATACATGAAGGACAGATAGAAATACTCAGAGAAGAGGAAGAAAATTTACTGGAAGAAAAATACAGACTTAGGCATGAAAAGGTCAAGCACAGAAAAATTTGCTGAAAATTGGGAGTATGTTGAGTAGAATAGAAGCTACTTTAGAATATTATACAGATTCATTTTACTAAATCATTTTTGTACTTTAATGACATAGAAATCAAAGGATATTCTAGAACACATGAAAAATTGAAATTTTCAATATCTGTTGAAATGTGTGTGCCAGTCTAAAAGTCATAGCTGAGGAAAATTGAAACTTTATTGACTGGAAAGAAACATGAAGCTGATTTGGAGAATGGAATGTCTTTCATAGATCAGGAACTAGAAGAGATTAATTTATTAATTCAATTATATAAGGACTGAGGGAACACGTTATTGTGTTTTACAAATATAGTTTGGAGACAAACAAAGCTAAATGGCAATATTGACACAAGAACACATAGGCATGAATTCACAAAAAAAAAAAAAAAAGGTTTCAAATTAAAAGAAGATTTTTGATCATAAGACCAGTGGGAATCTGGACTAACCTGCCATTTGGAGTAGTAGAGACAGCAAAATATACACACCTAATCATTTGAATGCTATTTTAATAGATATTGTCTGCTATCACCTTCACTACATGAAGGTACCTTTTCATCTAGAATGGCCTACAGCAGCTTCTTCCCAGGACCACAGCAAGATTAATTACTGAGTGTTTCTTCTTGGTTTTTGGCATTATTCATTACTGCCTTTTTCTGGAAAACATTAGCTTTATCATTTCCTCTGCGCCTCACACATTTAAGAAATGGTCTTAAGTTGTACTCAGCCCTGCCAGCACATTTTTCTACCTGATGTCTTGTTCCCCTTCATAATTTCTAATTTAGAACAATCGTGACATTTTTATTGTGTCATTATATTTTACGGGCTGGGTTCTTCTTCTCCTTTGCACTTGGCCAAAAGAAGAATCCCCAAACCTGTTTTGGTGAATCGGTTTACTTCTTGATAAAATAGACTGGCAAAAATCAGTTTACTTCCTAATAACACAGACCAGCAAAACTGTAAAAGTGGGGCCAGGAGGAGGAACAAGCATCCAGAGACTGGAGCTCCTGTTACGAACATTACTTTGCATGTGGCATGTTGTGAAACTATTTGTGGATATTGGCTGCTTTCACCATGATTTTTCTCTCTTTCTGTGCCCTAGAGATGAATAAAGACAACAAATTGTCTTCCCTTTGCCTGCCACTTCACAGGAAATCATGATGCCTGCCTGAACACTCAGGAAATTACCATAACTCATCTCAAGTCAGAATAACCTTTTCCAAATGGTGCTGGTGTCAAAGTCACCCCTTCTGTTTCAGGCCAGGTGGAGTCCTTGAGTGACTGCTTGTCTGTATTTACTGGCTGTGAGAATTGCTTAGGTACGAGTATTACCTCTCTCAACCAGCCTGGTCTTTCTTAAAATTGTCTATGGGAGCCTTAGGAATGGGAAAGCAGCCAAAGGGAGCAGAAATGCACTTCCGTGTGATTATGCAAAACAAACCGGACAAGAATTAGTACTTCAATTATCACTGGCAAAAACAATTGGCTGGTTATCCCACCTGCCCACCCCCCAAAGGCTCTAATGGTAATTAGAAGGTCCCTGCTGTTATTCCTTGCCATTTAGAGCAATGTGTCCATCTTCCTCCCTTCAAATGAGAGCAATCCAAGCTACAAAAACAGTTTTGGCCCCAAACATGGTGCATAGGTGAGACCCCAACCTCCCACTGGGTTCTGATAAATGCCTTTTTTGAAGAACCAGAAGAATAGCACCACTCTCACACATTTAATGCAAGATGTCACCAGTTCTGGGCTCACCAGTTCCTTCTCACTCACCTGTGCTATGCTTCATGCCTGTAGGAGTCTACGCAAAACGAGTTTGCTCAGTCTCACACATTAAGTGCCAACTCCAACATCTCCTGGGGCTTATCACTTTTAAAAGACTCAGGTTGTTCAGCCTGACATCACTAGGGCTCAGAGTCAGCCTACAAAATTATTCTTCTAACCCAGGAAACTTGAAATGGTGAACATGAAATAGAAAAGGCCTTAGGAATTCCTGTTCAAGGAATTAAGTGGAACAAAATGTTGTGTCCAGGTGCTGTAAAATGACTTGCCCTCAGAAAAACAAATAATCCGGTGCTGCTTACATGACTGATCTGCCAGCAAGACTTCATTATTGTCTCTGCCTAGTGAGCTGTGTGACATCAATACGGTGAGTCAAATGTGAGGGACCCTGCAAAAATGTAACCCCTTCAACTGAATAAGCCGTGAAACTTGCCATTTGTTCATCTATATTTTCTGGCACATGCTGTAGCTCTACCTTAAAGCCAATGATCTATTTGAAGTCTTAAATTGTACATCCAGGTAATCTGCCCTAAACCCAACTGACTGAAGTGCAGTACATTTCACAAGGAAAATATGGAACACAGTGACCTGTAGAGCTTTGTGTTGGTAGCCAGTAAATCCTCATGTCAAAACATCAGACAGAGTGGGTGTTGTTTTTTAGCTCTGTATTGACAGTATTTTATTACCTCTAGCAGTTCCTTTCCCAAGCAATAACAGAAAGACAAAAACGATGAGCCTCAGAAATTTTGAAGTGGCGCCCAATTGCAGTTTCTGTTACAACAATTTTTATTAACCCTCTTTTTCATATTGTTTCTTGTTAAATGTTGTGTTCAAGTCACGTGATGTGTTTGTTCCAGGGCTGGGGCAAGTCTGTGCATAACTGCACAATCCTTCAAGAGCACTGCCCTTCCTTGCCACCTCATTCTCACCCCCAAGCCTGCCCTGGGGAGGAAAGCAGCAATGTGCAATTCAATGTACCCACTGGTTAAGTCATGGTAATTCAGGGACCGAATGGAAATCAGCTGCCACCCCCTTTCCCATATGATCAAGTCCGGCAGGAAGAATATAGCCAATAATCTGGATCTAGTTGCTATATTTTTTATAGATTGTAGAGCATCTGGTGAGAGGGTTTCTTATCCTCATGGTCTCTGGTACAGCTGTGTTGTGCACACCATGCTTTAACCCTGAAGGATTAATCTCCTGCTTTGCAGAGGATGTTCAGGAAGTAAGGCTGGCAAAGAACAAATGTCAAATGAATTTATCTTACCTACTTACTGAAGCAAGGTCAGAGAAGGATGAGAAAGCGATTAATTTATATGGTCTCTGAAAACAGAGCTGCCACTGTAATTCATTGGTTTAATGTGTTATTTTTAATTATACAGCTATAACCACTTATACTATGACAGCAAAGTTGGTTGTAAATGCGAAGTCAAGGCACCCAAGGAATCAAGTACCTTGATGTATAACAAGCAGAGTGCAATGCCTGCATTTTGACAGAAGTCCGTCACTTTGCAGAGAGAGCTAAGACCCATTTCTGATCTCCTTTCCTGCTGCCTTTCCAACCACAAGATCTATGAAAAGCACATCATTTTGAAAACTATCTTTTCATCTGAATATACTTTAAATGGATATTACTTGCATACTGCTATTACAGCCTTTTTTTTTTTTTTCTCAGTAAAACCTTAATGTCAGCCTTGACTAATCAGCTCCTGGCTACTGACATGTATTTGTGTTTTTTCACTACCTTCCATGTAGCTATCAGATTTGCTAGGCTAATGACCTTTAGGGGATCTAAATCTAATTTCTAAATGGCTTCTCATTAGATGCTACTGCAAAGGTAGTTAACTGTGTCAGCAACACAGGATTCAGGGGGAATTTGGTTCTGGGAGGAATACCTAGCCTCTGATTTTAAGTTAAGTTTCTAAAGCTCTTGAGCATTTAAAAATTTTTAAAAAATGAAAAATAAATTAAAGATTTGGAAGGAGAAACTTGGTTTTCTGATTCTTTATATTTTTTCTATTTCTAGATAAGTTTCAGAATAAATAAATACCATCATTTCATTTTTTTTTTAAAACCCCAACTTCCAACAAAGGAAAAAAATATTCATTCATCACTTATCTTTTTGTTACTTTTCATTGTCTCTTGCAGATGCTTGAAAAATCTTTGAGATCACCCACCACTGAGTTTAAACACAAACGTGCCTCACAGAGAGGAGCTTTGAAATCACTTTGTCCTTAGTTTCTGCACGTATTTATTTTGATGTTTCAGCAATTGGGAAGTCAGTGAGTCACTTCTCCACCAGTAAAGCAACTTCATGTACATGACCATAATCTGAGACAATATGAGTCTCTTATCGCTGGGAAAACTGGGAAATTAAGGAGTGATATCACAGCTACACTTAATTTAAGGTGAGAGTGCTTTAATGTAATTTAGATTTGTAGGGTGTTGCACCTGAGAAGTCAATAAACTTTTTTCTTCACTTCCACCACACTCAACATCCAAGTTTTTGTGTTTCATAGCCACTTGGGCTATGCTCTTTCTCCATGTTAATCCCTTAGCATTTGCTGGCTTCTGAACTAATCAGAACCCAGGACTCTGGGAGCCTCCCAAGTGAGATCAGCTTTAGAGATTCAGGGAGGAGTCCTTTATATGAGAAAGGGTAAGATTTACACCCCCAAAAATTCATTGTACATATATACCAAGTCATACACAACAACAGCAACACATATTGATACATCCAAATGTTGAAAGGAGAAACCACACACAAAATAGATAATCATATTATTGTACTAGATGTCTGCTCAGCAGCTGTCAGAATGGTTGACAGCCTGGGAATGACCAGACAAGAGAGCAGATAGCACTATTATGCCACTGTCTAAACAGTCACAATGCAAAGAAATTGCATTTCAGTGTGAGAGGTCAGATAAAATGTCTGCAAAAAACCCACATGTTGTATCTCCAAGCTTCAAAATAATTGGTTTTGGAAGGCAGAAATTTGGGGTAAGCTGTATGCAGAGTTGGTGAAACCATCACTAGACAATACTTCAGTCAGACCAGAAGGTAACACAGCAGGGCTTCATGCTAAAGTCTGACTCTTCTCAAAACACACAGCTGATAGCTGCCACACATCATGTAATTTGTGTATGTCTTTTTGTAATTTTCTAATTTAGTTAGTAGTCTGCAAGAGGAGGAAGGTTTCTAAAGTACACTTTATTTTTTAAACTTGTTGAATTAGCAAGAGAAATAAGATAAGCGACCTTATTCTATCTCCCCTGTGGAATATTCACATTAGAAAAAAAAAAGAAAACAATTTACAGCTAATTACTTAAGAAACTCAAATTATTTTTCCAGTATTGCTTTACTGTGGAATGCAAGAATTAAATAGCACAAACGGTAACAGGAATATGTTTGAAAATACCCCTTAATATGTCAGACCAAACTGAGGACATGTAGAAAATCCATTCTCTAGTTGTACAGATAAGGTGTATACATTATCTGTAAACCAGTATTTTTTTTCTGTAAATTAGGTTTGAAAATAAGTTTTTCCTCCTTTTACTTTCAAGGAGGTGTAGGAAAGTTTTTCAAACTGAGGAAGATCATGGAAACAGTGCCCACATGCTTCAGGGACTTCAGAGGAGGGCCATAAAACCAGGGCAAGGACTGAAGAGTGTAATACTATCTGACTTCTTGAAAAGAAGGTTGAGAAATCGTTTGGATCCTACTCTGTTAGTATTTTCCTATGGATTACGTATGATTTTTCAACATAATAAATAGAGCATAATGAAATGATGGGTTTAGATATCAAATATAGAAAACTATGTCTAGAAATACAGAATAAATCCAGCCTGATGAATTAACCACCACTTAACCTTTCAAATAAGATTAGATTTTCCTAGAAGACTCTTCTTCTGCAGGAAATTCCGTATCTAATATGTATCCACACTAGTGTGTGCACAGGCTACCTGAGGTTTAATGGTGCCTATTAAACTCTTCTAAAAACTCATTTTCAAGCTTTGGTCATCAATTTGACACTTCAATTAGTTCTTAGGTCTGTGGTTTGGGAAAATTCCTTCCTCAGACCTGAGATATTGAGGTACTGTAGTTTTCCTCTGTTCTTCACCTGTCATGAGCAAGGCAGAGTTTGTCTGGTGTCCCCACATCAGTAACACCCTACGCATTCGCATTGCCAACCAGTAGCACACAGTTCTTCATCCCAGTGACTGCAATTTTACCTGTGGAAGCCTTTGCAAAAGACTGTTTGTACAAAACATAATGACTTGCAGTGGTACAGGTCAGAGAAGAGGCAGTACTCCCTCATGGATGTAAGCTGTGTGTAGTGAAACATCTCTGTGTGTTGTCCCGAACAAGTAGCATGCAGACTTGAGCAAAAAGGCTAAGAAACAGCTTACGACATATATTTAAGGGGCAGCATGATATTTTTGGTTAATGAAAGCCAGAAGAATTTTTTTTTTTAATTTGATGTACATTAAGAGAAAATAGAAAAATAAATGAGGGTGTACTGACCGCACCACATGTTGCTATTTTCATTGAATGAACTGCCTTGAAAAAGAATGGGGAGATTTATGACACCAGCAATCCTCATACACCAGATGCATCTTAAAATAAGTAGGTATAAATAATCAATGGTCACTTCTTATCCTCAAAGGACAGTATTTGTTGTTGTGCCCTTGCTCTAGGAAAGCATGTTTAGGCATCATCTACTCCTAACACCTTATTACTTCTCCAAACAACTGTGCTATTCAATCTAATTAGTCAAGAGTCCTTGCTCTCCCATCAAATATTTTATAATATACAATGGAATGAACTAGAACTAATAGGGCAGATGAGAAAGTTAAAAAAATCTTTTATTATTCAAAAGGATGAGATTTGTTTAAAGCACTTACTTTTAAAACAGGCAAAGCATTTGTGTATGGCTGAAAACAGCATTGAAGGGTTCCACTTGTAGAGTTTTGTATCAACATAAGAAAAAATCCCTGTCTAGAATCATGTAAGCATTGAATCTGCTGAGCCCATCTGGCAGAAATAGCATGTTATGTAGCAAACACTGAAGATCTGAGAAGCAATGTAGCACCAGCAGGAACTGAGGATGCTGATGTGACTGAATCCACTGTCCAAAATGAGGCTGACAGGACTTCCTCAGGGTGATTACGTGTTTGACATAATCCCTATTGAAGAAAAAGTCCATGACAGGAAAGTTTATGACCCTGTTATGATCCTATTCAGACTCAGCATAACCTAGGGATGGCATCTAGCTAATGGATTTACTTTCCGCTCATTTTTCCTCCTGAGAGAAGAGGTTATCTGCACAGCCATAATGTGTCTACTGTAGGAACACGAAATGGGCAAGTTTTTTTGGTAAACTGATTTACCCCTAAGTTACACTGAGTATTTGACTCTATCTCCACTTTTTGGGGGAGCTTAGCTGCCTAATTCCTCTGCAGCCACCTACCTACGTACACCCACACCATGGTATTTTGAGAATGAAATGGACCTCAGCCAAGCAGTTCAGTTAAAGCATTCTTATAATATCAAAAGGCACCAAAATGGGTTTGGATGAGCAGACAATATAGAAGCTGTCTAAAGCCACTAGATTTCTGAAGGGTAAAAAGGATGCACAGGGTGTGACTCAGCCAGGGACAAGGAAGAATTAATGAGCTGGTGAATGTATTAAACTGTCAGACTACAATAATTCAAAGGAAAAACAAGCAGTTACCGCTATCCAGCAGCTGTTTGGAATTGATTGAACTGGGTAGAGACTATTCATCTGGAGGAAGAGAAATGAAATCCTACCTTCAGCAGTACAAGCAGTTTGGATTGGGCCCTGTGCAGAGCTGAGAGTGTCAGGCTGGTTTGTGAGCTGCTCAGCTCCTCAAATAACGAGTCTGACAAATAAACCCCCTACTGATTTTAATACCATGGTAATAATAACATAGGGACATTTTAATTAAGAAACCACTTAGCTTTCCACAGTCTCAGCCTTTCACAATTCCATAATTTCTGTTTTCTTTCACCACCTTGACACCGGGGCGGGGTTTACACTGCCATTTGGGTTATCCTCACTACAGTAATTCAGAAATTTTCTCAGGAGCACAGGGGTAACAGCTGTTCCTTTCAGTTTTTGTCCCACTGCTACATTAGCCCAGAATATTCAGTACAGTGTCCAGTACAGCTCTGTGTTTACAGGAATTTGTCTTTTGACCATTGGTTCCACCCTGTGTTTGACTCTTGATACAGCATGATAAATTACCAGCTTTCCTTACATGCTCAGCTGCTTGCCAATCCCCCCCTCTGCTGTTTAGCTCCCACACTGAGAAAAGCTGTTAGTGATAATTCACGATATGTTTTCCTGGTGATTGTTCAATGCTAACTACAAACACATGGCACTCTGCCCAACACTTAAAATATTTTGCAGCTGAGCCACAGTCCGCCGAGGGATCTTTGTCCTGCTCCTCAGACAAAGCAGATAGAAAGACGCCAAAGTAATGGCCCAAACATGGGACCAGCAGGACCGCTTCTTTGGCTTGTGAGTTGCAGAAAGGATGTCCCTACACTCCAGACAGCATCTCACCAGATGGTGTGGTGAACCTCACTGGGCAGAGGTTGCAGGCAGTCCCAGCAGCTGCCTGGTTGCCCACCAGCAACACCAATGTCCCACCTGTGGGGCGAGCTGAGCTGTCTACGCCGCTTCTGTCTGCACAGTAGCTCTCAGTCCCTGAGGGTGGCTTAATGTCCTGCATGAGAGGTGTGGCTTCTGCAACCTGCCTGGCTCATGAGTACCCCCCACCTTTCCCTTTCACCAGCTGCTGTCTACAAGTGCAGGTGTTCTTTCACTAACACAACCCAATGTGGCTTTTTATAAGGTTTTTCACCCACTTTGAGATGAACTATGACAAATGTTTTTGGAGGACTTCTGTCAAAAACACTTCACAGGATGCTTTTGTGCTGAAAATCCAACAGATAATGACTATATGTCAAGCTGAAACAATCAAATCCTTCATTATGTAATGCTGGTGTTTCACATAGTTGCAATTAAACTGCAGTCTTAGTTCACTTGTACTAATTTAACATTGATCCTAATCTCCCTGCCTTATCATTTTTATAAATATTGATTTCAGGATGAATTGGAGACAATAGCTTATCCAACTGGTCTAATGAATTAATAATACTAATAAGATTGAATATAAATGATGTAATCAACAACTTTAATTTTAACAAGGCTGTAATCAGTCATCCTTACGAATATTTTTTCCCCAGTCAAAAGAACGGACCTTTTTGCAGAGCTGCAACAGTGTGAGTGAATAGAGTGAGATGGCTTTAACGTAGCTTTAATGAACCCTTTTTTATAGTTCACTCATTTATTTACCCCTGTTTGAAAACTTCTTAGATGCTACACAGGTTTTCTTTATCTTTGTGTCTAAAATAATGAGCAGGTTTTGAAGCCATGTACACATCTTATTCTGGGCATCTTTCACTATTCCCTGCACATTGTCCTTTTGGTAATAGGACTATGTCCAGCCATCAGCACCAGATACAGGAGTCTCACTGTTTCGAGTGCTAACACTCTTTTGGGTTAAAATTTAGCAAGTCTGCAAATAATTATCATGTAAAGAAAAATCTTAAAACTAAACGGATGAAAACTAAACTAAATGAAAAAAAAGTCAATAAAAGCTGCTGAAAGTCTTCCAGTGCTATGATTATGAAACAGGACTCTCTAGAGAGGTACTGGGTATGGTGGAGGTATACAAGTTACTTTGAAGAGCACTAGATTATTCTACATGTTTTTTCAGACTGGTGATCAAAACTATTCTTGGTAGGCTCAACCCATACTCTTATTTCCATTTAGGTCAATGAATGTCACCTCTGAAAAGTCTGAAAGTGGAATATGACTTAATGATAACAGAATCTGTTGTTCAGCTACACTCTTAAACCCACACTTATTTCTCATATAAGTCAACAGAACTGCTTTGCCGAATGGGAGGTTACACATCTGATTCTCCAATTCTCGTTCTTTCAGAGTGATACTTAAAGGGTCAGACCAACCAAAGTTATGTCAGCTCACCCTTAGCTGAGTTCCATTCAAGAACAGATGTAAGGGCTTTGTAATAGCTGAATCCTTGCTTGTGAGCTTCACATTTCCTGGGAAGCTGGCTGGGGTGGTAGCTAAGATGGGCAAACTATTGAGCTTCTCAGAGCACTTACAGCACATCATGACAACTAAAGATCCACAGGTTTTTACCAGGTGGTCATTTGCAAAGCCTAGGGGTCACAAGTGGATATATAGTAGTAGAAAGACTCATTTTTCTTTCCACTGAAATATTATATGCTTGTCCACACAAAAGCTGCTTTAAGAATTGGAGTAACGTAGATGGCAGTGTGAACTGACAGCAAATACTAAAACCAAATTTCTCTATCAGGCACAGCCAATATCAAAGCTATTGATTAAAGATTCTTCCCCGGAACTGCTTTTTCTGCTTTACTTCTGAGATAGCATAGACCATTGTCAGAGACAGGATAGAGGGCTACACGTATCTTTGACCCAGTACAATTGTTTTAGTGTCCTCATGACATCCTTTGACTGCAGACAGAACTGGGCAGGTACACACCAACAGTCCCCAAATAAATGAAAGCCCCTCAACCATCTGTTGCTGGAACAGTTTCTGCTGTTTCTACAGGACTGAAGCCAACATTTGCAGCTGCTTTATAATTTTCAGTAAACTTGCTGTTGCAGTTTCATCACCCATGTCAGGTTCTCCTCATCTTCACATCTTAAAAGCCAAATTTGGAAAAGTCCAGAAACAATAACTCAAGCACCTATCTGAACCTGAAAGCACAGACTACGAGTTAAGTTGAAGTCAAACTAATTCACTTCCTGACATTTGTTCTTTAATTTTCATTGGCACTTGTTAATAAAGCATATACATAGAACAGAAGAGATTAATCCAAACCCCCTCCCTGCTAGGACTGTTCCCAGGCTTTCAGTGCCCGCAGTGTCACATACTCAGGAAGTCACACGTCTGCCTATTTGCTTTCCTTTTCCTCTACCATGTGAAATTAGGAGAGTGCTAATCCTGCAGGTCACAGGGCAGAGCAGAGGTGTGTGAGGTAGTTCTGAATAAATCAGCTGATGTACTGGAAGCATTCTTGCTACAGCAGCTCTGAACTGCGCACAGTTTGATTTAACTCTAGTTTTCAGCGCAAAGCCTGACAGAAAGCCCTCAGCAGCCAATAGAAAATACTTCACTGCTTCCTGAAAATGTCAAACCGTGTACAAGTATTTGAAACAAACATTACACACACTTTGAAGACTCCGGTTTTCAGAATTTGATCAGCAGAGCTAGAGTTATGGGTACAGCTCACGACAAAATTTTGGCAGTCACACAGGAACTTAATATCTTCCATTGGACTTAAAATGAGCATTGGGTTTAGTCACTGCTTGAGGTTGGATTAATAGAAAGACGTAAGAAAGAATATTGATTATCAAAATACAAAGTATTCTAATTATAGGAATTAAATTTCATTAAAATAATTCTATAAAAGGAGGAATTCGTAAGTTCAATCTAAAAATAATTTGGTTTGAGACATGACGGATAATAACATGTGACAGCAGTCCGTCCATAAAATATGGTGTACACACATGTGTCAATTATTTTGTTACACAATAATCTTGATAAAACACAAATCAGTGTACAAATATTTGCTTCAGTTTAAATTAGTTTTATACAGGGAAGTGCCACAGCATTGCACACAATATCATCATAAACAGAAAAAGAATAAAATTGATGTTTCTACATTTGCTGACTACATTTAGCAGCTTCAATAAATCATGAGATTATCAGAATTATTAGTGCATTTTGGATTTCAGTGACTTGAATCTGCAGAGTCTGGGCACAGGCACTTAAAAATGACAGCCTTTGATCTAAACAGGAGCTACACTAAATTGTCAGGAAAGGTCTCTGAAATAGAAAGTGTTATTTTTTTTTATTCTACCTATCATTCTAAATGGAAGAGGAAATCAATGGCTGAGAAGAACATCCTTGTTTCATGACTGACTTTCCAGAAATAAAATGTAACTTCATTCTGTATGTAATCCTGGGCACTAAAATCCCTAACATAAACAATAGACTGCTGTTAGCATTGATTCCTGAGAGTCCATGGATTTCTCATAACTTTGCTATGAATATAAAAAAACCCTAACATAAAGACTTTCACATAAGAGCTGTGGTTTTCATGCATTCATAAAAGTTAAACTAAGACTAGTTCTTATGCGAATATATTAAAGATGAGGATGCAAATGTCCGAGTCAAGGGAAATTGTGTTTGGTAGTATAATAATCGACCCATCTTCTCTCTCTGATCTCTTTTCCCACTTAAATAATTTCTTCCTGGCAATGTCATAACCATTCCTATCTCTGTCTCTTTTATTTCTTAATCATTATTGGTCCTGTGTAGTTAGATTATTCTGTCACCTGCCTACTGCCTTTGCTACTCACTCCTTTACTACCTAGTCACTCTCCTTTGTATTTCACCTCTGTCTTTTCACGATGTTCTTCCCCCATTTTCTCTTTTTTTTTTTTTCTTTTTTCAGAGAATGAACCCATTTTTTCTAGTTCATTTACCACTTTGCTTTTCTCCCTCAATATTGTTTTCTCTATCTTTTTCCTTCCTTGGCTTACATACTTTTTAAACTCAGCAGACTTGTTTACACATTGACTATTCTTCAAGATATTTCACTGGCACTTTTTCTGAAACACATGGCAGAAGCAAGGCATTACCCCCAGAGGCATGAACAGGAGCACACTGCCTCGTAAGTGATCATTTGTTTTCAAGGCAAATCAAATGACTGAACCACACAGACATACAGAAGTATTTCTTTGTTCAATTGAAGCAATCACAAAGCAAATGAAACAAAACTTTAAAAAGGAATGTAAGTGAATATCTCCTACTCAGGAAATACCTAATTTAGATGAAAAACAGTTATAGCTGGACTCGGTACTTTCTGTAAGAGGAAATAGGAGTGTAATGTGACTGCTCAGTAAAATAGTTCGGAGTCCATGACACAGATTCTCTCTCTCCCCTGCAAACTCTCAAGCTGCTTTCATCCAAGAATTCTTCTCCCTTCTTTTCCAGTTGCTTCTCATCTTCCTAGGCTTGGTCCAGCTGATGCAACCACTGTCTGCTCTGTCTGCCACCACAGATTCATGCAGATTCTGTGTTCAGAGCAGCAGTAGCACCTTGAAGAGAGTACTGGCATACAAGAGGGGTAGGTGAGTTATGCCCACATTCTTCACATTAAGTGCACAGGTTGTGAAAGTGCTGGTCAGATTAAACATTTAAATATAGCTCATTAAGGAAAATTAGCACAAGAGATATCAGTTGATTTACCTTTATGGGGCTCTGGGAAGCTGCCAACTGCCATGCAAATGTTATGTATCTTACTACTGCATTAGACAAAAATTCACCAAAAATTGCATCCTAACACCACTGGAATGCAGGGGTCACAGACATGTTCAGACAAATTTCATTTATGCTTGCCATGGTGAGACACACCATGAAAATACCATGAATACTCTGAATACTCAGAAAATGGAAATACTGCTGCACAGAATTCTGGCATCCTCCAAAATTTTCTTAAACACTGCCGTGGGTGGGCAGCTTTGAGCTAGGTACAGCCAAGGATGACACCTGTGGTTAAGGTTACAGTTAGTGAGAGACAGAGCCTGAGACCTCAGTGTGGGTAAGATTGCAAAAGGCAGGGGAGGTAGGCCAAAAATAAATAATTTCTGAGGACTTTTTCAAGACCAGTATCGAATGGGTTATGGAGAAGTGCACAGTTGAGACCAGAGCTGTGCCTTTAACACAAGGTGCTCAAGAGTTGGACGAGAGGCCAGTGTTTAGACTGTCTGTAGCCCACTCCCTTTCTCTGGCAAGCCTGCTGCAGCTCTGCACCAGCTAGAGCTATGGGCTCTGTCTCTGTACTAAACATAACCTCAACCTAAATCCTATGCCTAACCTAAACCCTAAGTCCTAAACATAAACCTACAATGTGCCAGTGACTGACCTTCAGTCAAATTTCCTAAGGATGATTTCTTTTTGAAGTCCACCCCCTACTCTGGCAGCCCTTTGTGGCCCCACTCCATCCATAGCCCCCTACATGTGAGCCCTAGGCTTTGAGTTTCTCATAGCTCCAACCTTGAATGAAACTCTAAACCAGACTTGGGCTTGGCTGAGCTTCAGGGCAAGACCCCTTGAATCTGTTGGTTTAACAAAGATCCAAGGGGAATCCTTTTTTTTTCGACTGCCATCACCTTTGCTCTGACACTCCCTCTGGAGCCTGACACTTGTTCTCTCTCCTAAACCTGACAGTAAATATCACCCTAGGTCTTGGACTTTGCTGCTCCTTAGTCATAGCCCTCTTGACTGAGGTCTCAAGGGAGATTTTTCTGAGACTTTGCTGCAGATCCCTGCTTCCTTTTCAGCCCCCTTGAAGCTTCTGCTGCTGAACCTTGCCTGTAAACCTGATTTTTGACAACAGCAGAGTCTTAGCAGCAATCCTTCAGCCACAATCCTCATTAACTAGTTCTCATGCAAGGAGACTTTTCACAGCTCACCTTCTTTTTCTGCAGTTCTGTGCACTTACATTAGGGTTAGAGTCAGATTTGGATGAGTGTTAGGGTCACAGTTGGGAGACTGACAAATCCTAGGGCTCCAGATGGAATGGGATTCCAAAGGGGATGACCAAGGGTTGAACTAAAAGAAGAAATCTCCTCTGAGAACTTCTTGAAGATTGTCATAGCTGGGAACGTGGAGAAGGCTCAGCTGAGGTCAAGGCAAAGGCCCAGTGATAGGCTTAGGACGAGGAGGGACACAGAGCCTTGCACTTGTAATGTGCAAAGGTGAAAAAATGCAGGCAGGAGCGGCAGTTCTGATGTGGGCTGAGAAGCCGAGGTCCACCAGGTTGCAAGTCAGGAGTTGCTTCAGCCAGGTCTGCACCCCACAGAAACAAAATCTGTCACATCCTGAACTTTGGCCAATCAGAAGTGTACACAGTGCTCTGGCTCACACTGACTTGGGAAGAAATGCTCAGCCATGAAGGGCTGCAGACACACTTCTGGGGACAAAAGAGGCCAAGAGGGCAAGAGACTCTGGTTGTGTTGACCCACCCTGGGTGTATGAGAGAGGCCACAGGTGACCCATTCCAGGCAAGGACCTCCCTGAGGGACTGTGGCCATTCCTGTCCATGTTGGGGCAGGCACATCCCTGAGGGACTGTGGCAGAGCACAGATTCAGATACTCCTGATTCTGAATTTATTAAAAACCTGGCAACTTCTAACCAAGAAATGCAGCCAGCTTGTTTGTCTCTAAAAAGCACAGTTCCTTGATGACAGCAATAATACGACCCATTTCTTGAGGGCAGCATTACCACAACGTCGTTTCTCAAGAGCAAATGGTTTCAGATTCCTCATTAGGTGGCACTTGTGTTGCAAGTGTCACCATGACAACCCGAGGAAGTCAGCGTGACCGTCGCCAGGCAGCAGGACGCCTAGTGGGGTCCTCTCCGATCTCAGGTGCCCTCCTGGACCAGCTGCCTGGGATGCTCAAGCAGCTGCAGTGATTGTGCCTGTATAGAGGTGTCAGAACACAAGAAGAGTATCTGGATGGTGCATTTTTAGATAATTATTCAATAGCTCTGGCAGGTTTATGAGCTCTGGAGCTGACGGCAATGCGAAATCGACCACTCGAGATGAACAATAATCTTATAAAGATGGGTTGTGTGAAAAAACCTGTTGCCCTTTCAAAATTGAATTTTCCCATTTGTATTTACAGACCATTATTAACGTAGACAAGAGTGAAATGGATTATATTAATATCCTTCAGCAAGTGGTGTGAGGGTTGGGAAATGAGTAAGTATTTGCACGTAATTACAGCTCAGGGTGCCTGTAATAGAAGCAGCTGCCTGTAAAAGCAAGCAGCTGGCAAGCAGTGGAACTGGGCATTGCCAGCTGTTTCATTCCCCTGTGAAAAGCTCCACAACATCATTATGTTTCTTCCCAGCCTCCGTGGCACTTCATGGGTGACACCTGTGACAGTAAGTTAACGCAAGAATCTTCTGCCCAGATGATTTCTTCCTTTCCCAGGAGCTCCATCTCTAAGAGACAATGCATGTTGCCACTCTGAGGAAGTCATGTCTCTTTGGGGGAGTGGTACAGGACAAAACCCCTCTCACCATGCAATCAACCCTACCTGTAGAAATAAGTGGAATACAGAGAAAACCTCTCATAAACCCATAAACCTCATTCCTGACCGACCATGGGCTCGAGTGCATGAGCAGTCCTCAGTGTTCCTCACATTGGGGCAAGCAGAGAAAGGACTGCCGAAAAATAAAAATAAAAATACTTTACGTTGCTTGTTTGCAGTGGCTGATGCCTGGGCCATCCCTCTTTGTCCCAGATGAGGAGTGTGCACTGGAATCTGTACCTTTGAGAGCTGTAAAGTCAGGCAAGGACTGCTCTCCTTTAAAGGCTGCTCCCAAGCCAAATTGCTCTGTAATTCTATAATATTATGATGTTACGACTCCTACCTTTCTTCCCTTGCCTTTGTACTCTTGTTCCAAATTGCGCCACATGTTGTCCCTCTCTCAAAGAACTGAGTAGGACTGTAAGACTTAAGGTGTTATGTTACCTCTGGATAGTGACAAACCAATAAAAAAGGCAGAACAAGGAGCTTTTAACAGTATCTGGTAAGGATGAAAATCAAAAATGAGTGTTAAAGCCATTGCTGGGTATTGTATGAGCAAAAAAAAACTTGGTTTAGGACAAGTAATTTAATGTCCTTACAGAGTGTTTCTCCAAAACAATTCCTTACTTAAAACAACATAAATTGCAATAAAAATAATAATTTTCAACAAAAATTGTCCTACTGACCTGATTCGAATTTCAGTGGTACTTAAACTATGAAGTAGTAAATTACAGAGTATACTTTTCCTGGTTTGTTCTTCTGTCCAACTGTATATTTTCAACATTCCACACAAAGACAAATATCTTAGTATTATTTTCTATGTAGAATTAGGAGATGGCTACAGATCAAATCAGATTTTAAAAAAAAAATATTGAGGTTATAAATACGTAAGGGAAATCAAGTTAACAAGATCACTCAGTTATATAAAATTTACAGGTACAGGGAATTAAATATATCCAATTGCACTTGGATACAATCATTATTTCAAACCTTCAGGTGTATAAACTTAATTTTATGTCTGAAGGCAAACAATTTAAAATAAAGCCTCAAATTATAAGAAGACAAATTATGTAGAGGTTCTTCTTGAAGGCATTATTAATATTTACCACATCTTCAGTGGGAGGTAGTGCAAGACATAAAGTGAAGTGTTTTATTGGTGAGATTATACTGGATAGTTGCTTATTTCAAGGAAAACATGGGAGAAGATTATTCGAACCGGGGAAAAATGCCAATGGAGTAGTATAGAAAATGATAAGCAAATACTGTTAAGATGATATATGTTTCTACTTTATACAGACTCATGTAAAATATCTTCTAGAATACAAGGCAAAAATGTGAAAATGGAAAATAAAAGGAATATGTCTGCAGATCTGTAGGTCAAAATCCTTGCAATATGAAGAATAAGAGATTAATCATAATCATGGTCTGTTTCACTATCCATCACCAATTATATCTTAAAAAGGACTTGAAAGAAAGGAGAAATAAATAGATAGGCTGATTACCAGAAGATTAAACAGAAGGTCAGCAGAGCTTGGTTTTCCATCAGGCTTTGGCTCTGACTTGGGCAAATCACCTCACTGTTCTATGCCTTTTTGTCCCTTCCCAAACTTTGTGTGAAAGGGTCAGCTTTTAGTTTGGGGTGGGATTCATCTCAGTTAGCTTCAAATGGCATCGGTGGAAAATGTGACACCTGAGCAACAGCCCCCCAGCCTCCCTCCATACTCAAAGGAGAGAAGCTGGCATACTGGGGGGTGATTCAGTTGTCCTGTTTTGGATTAGGACAAGTCCTGCCATCATTAGGAGTATTAGGGGTATTGTGCCCCAAAAGTACTTATTACTTTCCTTGTGTTTCAGCAGACCACATAAAACTGCCCGCAATTCAAATTTGAGCAGGTTAACTCCATCTTTACGTATGTTTGCAGAGTAACTCCAGCCTCATTTCAGGTTTTTAAGGCATTGTGGTTGGACAGTCAATATATAAAATTAAAATGAGGAGGTTTCCAGGATTTTTTGAGATTTTTCAATCTGACTTGTACACTGAGCTCTTTTAAGCGAAATTTGTCTTTATTATCTGCCTGGTAGAGTCTTTAGCACATACTGATGAGGTCTATGAAATTACCATCAAAAATGCTTTCAGATTTTTGGATGAGTTATCCTAATCTTACATTTCCAGTACTTGGAAAATGTGTCAAAGGAAAGAGAGGCTATAGGTCTAACGTTTCTAGAGACATCTGGCAGCAGCAATCATACTGACTGAATCTTAAAGTCTTTTGATGGACATAAAAAAAAAACGGTCTTCAAAATTGTTTACTTCTTTACACTCATCAGCACTGTGAGGGAAAGTGAGCTCATAATGACAATACAGAGGTGAAAATACTTCAAATCTCTTTAAGGATGAAAATTCTGTTAAAGGGGAATAACCCTGCTAATACTGAGTTTTGAGTAAGGGCCTGAGATGGGAGGAAAAGGAAAAGGGAACCTGTGCTTGTAATCTAATCCCAGAATACAATTAAATGCCTGAGAAGGAGATAAATTGTTAGACTGATGACCTGAACAGCTTCTGGCCACTGAAGATACAGTTCTACATCGGAACAGACAGACAGACAGACAGACAGACACAGATATGTTTTTCTTCCCTTTGGCCTATGTCTGCCTCTGTAGATTGGATTATTTACTTACAGTAATTGTGTGAACAAAAAATGGGCTGTCTGGTATTGCAGCTGGGCATTGTAAGATCAGTGGTGATGGCAGTCACCGGGATATGTAGTCAAAGTATGCCTCGGGAAAGTGAGTGTTATTGACAAATAGATTTAAACATCATCCTGAAAATATTGTTATTTTGTAATATTATTTGGGAATTCAGAATGAGTTTCATACAGGAAATATGCATAATCTGTTATTAATTTCCTCTGAACTAATTAGGAGAGTAAAAAAAAAGGCCTTGATTTGAATTTCTAGTCCTTACTCAAATTTGGGTGATAGGCTTAGGATCTCAGTAATTGGATTTTGAAATAAAAATTTCAAAAGGATAGACTTCAATCTTGTGTAGATTGATAGAGAACAATCAAATTTCAAAATAATACAAGGAATCAATTTTCCCTTTACCTTGACTCAGTCCAGGAAAGATTAGCGCTATCTATTTTGG
This sequence comes from Oreocharis arfaki, assembly GCA_013398015.1. Taxonomy (NCBI): domain Eukaryota; kingdom Metazoa; phylum Chordata; class Aves; order Passeriformes; family Paramythiidae; genus Oreocharis; species Oreocharis arfaki. The sequence continues at coordinate 514,802 of VZRR01003882.1, forward strand.
TTTTGCTTTTAATTGCAGACTGCTCTATAAAATATTCTAAGCCAAACCCTCTCCAGTGTTCTAGGGTTGGTAGGAAACAGGCAGTACAGCATGGAGATCTGTTTTGGACTGAAACAAGGAAGGCATTTCTAGTAAGACCGTGACTTCAGAAGACCACGCCTGATTCCTATCTTTTCTACCAAGCATACAGTTTACCATTTTTGTCCACAGTCATCAAACATCTGCTGTAAACCTGAAACAGAAGGTGTATATATTATTTAAATTTTCAATGAAAAAGAAAATCTATTTTACCCAAAATTCAGATTTTTCATTATATCTGATTTACTCATCCTTTTTTAGCTGGGAGTAACATGAAGCAAAGAACCCCATCCCTGTGTTTGCATCTGCACCAAGAAATCCCAGAAAAATATTCCATTTTCTGCACAAACGATCTGCAATGAAAAATCACAGGAAAAAGAAGTGTTAGTGAATATTTAAGAGCAGCCATTTATCCTTCTCATTGTTTTTGCTGCAGGCTGCCATGTAGAACAAAAATAATCAGTAGTGTGTGTGGGTTTCATATCTAGAAGATCAGCTGCACTATTGATATATGTTTTAGATAAATGTTTAGTTTTGGATTATGATTCCCAGTAGACGATGTAGCAAATGCTGCCACTGCAGACTGCTGGAACATGTCTGTGATGTTTTATTTTATTCAGTTGAATGTTTTGGGAGAGATTCAGATCTAGTTCATAGTTCTTTTTGTTGCAGGGAGAGAATGGCAAAGCCCCAGATTTATGAATAGGATAAGGGCAGCTGGGCAGAAAGTAATTTAATTTGGCTAAGACCTCAGCAGCCTACAATACACACATAAAATGCTGGAAGTCATGTAACCAGCAAACAATACACCATATAGCTGGACTACCCAATTAAGGATTCAGTGAAGGATCACCATCATCCTGCTGCATAAAGCTGTAACCACACTGCAGGACTGACAAACAGCTTTGCTAGGCTCTGGAACTAGTAGTTGAAAGCAAAACCTGTGTGTTTTGCTGCATGTTATAGTTGAACTGCTCTTGTACAGAAAAACTGACTTGACAGTCTGTACAGTGTTGGAAAGTCCTCAGCCTCCAAGTGTTAAACAGCTTTTGTATTTACTTTTCTTACCAGCAAACAGATGATGGAGTGGTAAAAAGAACAAGCTGGTATATTGAATAAAATCTCCTGCATTCTCTTTTAATATATCCTACTTTTAAAACATAGGATTATATTGCAGCAAAACAAAATCTGTGTTATGTCCATTGGTTCTGACTGCTACCAAGGCAGGTGAGTACACATTTGCACTGATGTATCATTCCCCAAGTAGTACAGTATCAGTACCTTCTACCATTGTATTTTCTTACTGCAGTATGGATATGTCAAAATAATGTAACATTGACTATATTTCATCATGTTATTACAGTAATGCCTAGATAGCTCAAATAAAATAAGACTTTCCTTATTGGTTACCATACAAACCCAGAATAAACAACAGCCATTTAAAAAGCAAATTCATTCTAAGAAGGAGGTGATGATTTAATCAACTCTATTTTAATGATTAATTTAGAAGGAAGTAGTCTGATACTAATTCTTTCTGCACAATCATTATTAATTTGAGTAGATACTCTTTTCGACAAAATGGTTCTTTCACAATCACCATGGCAAGGAGATTAAATTAACAGAGCACAACTGTTTTGTGATGAAATTTTTATGTTTAGGAAAAACCTGTATTTATGAAAAAGAAAAAAGAAATTGAGAACAGACATTAAGAAATCTGTAATATAACTCAATTTTTCTTCTTCTTCTGCCTACTTAGTCTTGTGTATTCTGTCCTGAGTGCCTTTTTGGCACTTATTTGGTCCCAAATGCATTAAAATGCTTGGTTTGTTGGTTTATTCTGATATGAAGAAGCGGCCAAAATTTTGTTTAAGGTAGAGTTACATCCAGCAAAGTCAAGTGCAGTGGACACCTTGGATAGCCTCTCCCAGGTGCCTCTCTCTTCTTCTGATGCTGAACACAGAGTTATTTTTCTCCTGGGCATGAAATTCTTCTTCAGGACCAGAAACTCCACTGCTTCGTGGTCAGACAATGGAAAATCCCTCTAAGTTCAGGCATAAGTAACAAAAATCTCATCTTTAGGCCTGTCATTTCATGGTTTCATAGGGTAAAATCTGTACATAATTGTTAGTAGTAATATTACTATCACTGTTAATCATAATCTATCAGCAGCGACAATATTATGGGTCCATAACATCGTTGTCACTAAAAAGTGCGGTGGTTCATCAGTGAAATACTCACTGCTTCCTTAAAGCCATGGGAGAAAGGTTTTTGTGACAGGACTAAGGAAATTTTTTGTAAGATGCACGGACAAAAAGAAAAAATGCACACCTCTGTGCTATTGGTTTTCTTTGCCACATCATTTCCTTTCTGACTCAGATGAGGCCCCTTGTCAATGCCTACCTTTTCCTGTAATACAGAGTTCACAGATGCGGTAGTTAAATTATCACACTAAATTCCCATTTCAAAGGAAAGGAAGGGAGAATAGAGATGTTATCTAAAAAGACTAATCAAATGAGATTAAAAAGCAACTTCAGCGTGCTGTATATCCCAGAGGTCAAGGACATTTTCAGTGATACAGTGCTGTAGGAGCTCTGCTGCAGTAAAAATGTCAAAGGACAGCCCTGGGCCAAGATGCAACTTCTAGAATCACACATTAAACCCAGCTCTAGCCAGTGAATCTGAGGCATAAATGAGCCTGTGGAAATCAATGCTGAATCACCCAGTGTTTTCCAAGTTCTTTATTTTGCATCTGCAGAGCAGGCTAGGGTTCAGGCAAAACAAAGTTGTACATCTAACGCACAACTAGAACGTGGCTTCTGCAAACGTCACAGGAAATTAACCCAATCGAATTCCAGGCTCACCAGCTGTTGGCTACTTTTCTATTCAAGAACTTGGTTTCAGTTCTGAAAATATCTAAGGGCAAGTAAGAAATACATATTTCCCTCTGATATATTCAAGTTTCAAGCACTCTCTTATGATGACTCTTAATGCTGAATTCTAATCCACAAAGGGTAGAGCCTGTCTATTGACACTGAAATTACATTTCTCAGTGTAAGAACAGGATTTGGGTCAGAAAAACTCTCAGAATGGATCCTCCTCTTTCTCATTATACTGATCTAGCTAAATGGCAGTTTTGGAAATGGAGAGTGCCATGGCAATAGTTATGGAGTTGATATTCTCTTGAGTTTGACAACTTCTGAACTTGTTCTTCTTAGTATCTGTGGTTCCTTGTATCTTCTGATGTTCATAGGAAAATCAGACAGGAATGGACTGATATTTTGGAATGGAAGTAGGCATATGAGAATTTTTAGATTATGAGTTGTATTGTTTGTATGTATTGTTTGTATTATTTGTATTTATGTATTTATTGTTTATTACATGTTTAATTCATAATAAAAAAAGAAAAGCATATATAATGTGGACTGTTTGCTTTACTTTTATAAGCAGAATGCAGAAGAATGTATAAATATAAATACTGAAATTTTCAGGAGCTGGTAAGAAGCAAAAAGGAAACTGGAATGCAGGAATTTAGCATTCAAAGTTTTTATCAGGCCAACAACTGAAAAAAACAAGCAGTGTAGAAAATATGACATTAACCATTACCACAGCTCTTTTTGTGAAGGGATCCTATAGCTCCATTAATGGAATTATTAAATTGAAAAAAATATAGCCTGGGAACAGAGGTGTTTGATGGATGCCCATTAAACTATGAATGTGATTGAAAGAGGAAGAGATTCTTTTGTTATTTTCTTCTTGCAGTACAAAAATAACAGGACATGATACGAATCTTGAAGGATTCCCATTCAAAATGCACAGTGGTAGTTCACAACCTTGCCACACTCACAATGAAGAATTTCTTCCTAATATCTAATCTAAATCTACTCTCTTTCAGTTTAAAGTCATTCCGCCTTGCCCTGTAACTACATACTCTTGCAAAATTCCCTCTTCAGCTTTTTTGTATGCCCTTTTTGGGTACTCAAGGGTCCCATAAGGTCTCCCTGGAGCATTCCCTTCTCTATGCTGAATAGCCCCAAGTTTCCCAGCCTGTCTTTGCAGCAGAGCTGCTCCAGCCCTCTGATCATCTTTGTCACCCTCCTCTGTACTCACTCCAACAAGTCCGTGTCCTTGTGCTAGCAGATCCCGAGCTGGATGCAGCACTGCAGGTGGGGTCTCACCAGAGCAGAGCAGAGCACGGCAGAGCAGAGCAGAGGGGCAGAAGCCCCTCCCTGGCCCTGCTGCACATGCTGCTTTGGATGCAGCCCGGGACACATTTGGCTTTGCGGGCTGCAAGTGCACATTGACAGCTCATTTGAGCTTCCCTTCAACCAACATCCCCCAGGTCTTTCTCCTCAAGCGTGCTCTTGACCCATTCCCTGCCCAGCCTGTGCTTGTGCTTGGGATTGTCAAATAGCTAAACATGGGAGAGCTGTAAGTGGGATGTTGGAAAAGTTTTTAACACAAGCATAACTAAAGCAAAGAGAGAATTTGATGTATATAGCACTGAGTTCTATGACCTGGTAGTTCGTGATCATCAAGTGCTTGCGATCACCGCATGACCTGAAAAAGTCCCTCTGCTCCTGTGTTCTGCTGCTAGTGAAATACATACCAGCAATTGTAACCTACAGTGTTGCTCAATCCTGTTCAGTCCTGAAGCTTTAACTTTCTACTTACCTGGCAGCACAGATGAATTAGCTGATTCTCTCAGATAAAAAGAGAAGCTGATGGTGAGAGAAAATGACTTGGTCTGTTTGAAGAAAATAATGCTAGGGTCCAGACTGCCTGTAAATCTTTAATGATGCTTTTAGTAATTTCTGAAGTTTCATTTCTGAACCCATCTTGAAAAGAAATCATTTCCAGTGACTTTAATGGTCCATCTACAGTGCATGACTGTCCAATTGCTAGGTACAGCTCAATTTAAAAATGCCATTATCAATCACTTCTGGTTTCATGATGCAATTAGTTACTTCTAAGAACAAGTATTACACAACAAGCTTACAGTAAAGACTACCACATTTGCAGAATTTGAACTGAATGGCAGTAAACTCCTCATAAATGATGTTTCGGCTGATAACAGTGGAGCACTCTGCAGATTGCAGAGCTACTCTAGGAATACGAGTTTTGTGCCCATGGTTTTATTTCTTGAGCACTAATGTCAGCCTGGTTTTAGATTAAAGAATTATAGTCCCCAAAAGAAAACAACATAATGAAAAAAATTTTGAGAAGCCTGAAGTAGCTCTCAGAAATGCCAGCATGACCTCTATAAGGCAGTAAAAATGCTCAATATAGAACCTTTCTTCATAACTCCTGGAGAAAAAATTCTACTAATTTCCACTCTTTTAAAGTGATAAGATGGAATAGAGACGGGCTGGGTGTATAATGCTTATAAAGAATCCTTTGTAACAGCTAGTATTCTGTAATAATAATGGGAAAGGAAACCTTTCTTGTTTCTTGCCTCTCAGGAGTACATTCCCAGGTAGGTAGGTCTTAATTTGATCAGAACTATGCATTCTCTTGTTGTGGCACAAAAATGTTATTCTGTCTTGCCACAGTGCCATCCAAGTCCTGCAAGGGGACCATGATAAAAGAACACGGCATCTAACTCTGGCTAAAAGTCCTGAAAAATAATCAGATATTTCACTACAGGTTTTGGTTCAAATATTTTAATATGACTACCTCAGCTGGTAAAATCAGCAGGGTGGAACAGTGTTAGAAACAACCACAAGGAAGCAAAGATTAGGAGAAACCATTACAGTTTGACTTGGGAGAATAGTACTGGAATATTGTGTTCTCGTCGAAACATGCAGGAGGTCCGTGGGATGACCAAAGCTGAGACATGTCCTGTTCAGGGTATCTGTGGAAGTCCGTGCCCGCAGACTACTGTTGCAAGAGGAAGGAGATATATTCTTTGAATTCCCTCAGTGACTGAAAGCCTCTAAATCTGGGCTTCGGGATAGGAATCAGAGAAGGTCTCTGAAGCTGCTCGGTTGGGCGTCCATTTGGGGGTCACTCGACACCGACCTTGCCTGCCTGCAAAATGGAAATGCCAGAAACATACAGTTTCATGCTCTTTGTCCCATCAAAGAAAAACACCTTCACTCACACTCAGGAAGGGGAATTCATTTTGATCAACTGCATATTTGATAGGAGGTGGTGTGCATAAACAGTGTGTCTTCCTACCAGCTGTGTCACTGTCACATCCTGATTATCCTCACAGTTCCCAAACACGCTATGGGTCATCCAACACCAAAATAACAAACACAAGTAATCCAATAAATGTAAACCAATGTCTGTTTTATAACTTTCAGATCTGCATCTGACTCTGCTAAATGGAGTAACATATACCACAGCTTGATGTAGGAAGGGTATTAGGAGCGGATAGGTAACAATTACATAATTCCCATGCTGTGTCTGGGGCTGGATCTCAAAAATAAAAATCACGTATTAGACCCCCGGGTGTTTCACAGGAAAGCCAGAGATGAAGGCCAAGTGGCATTCTATGTGTAAGTAAGATATATTATCCATATAAGTATAATGTTATTTCTGAAGAGACAAATACAGCAGCACCGATATTCCCCAGTTGTCTCATTGTCAGGTGGTTGGATTTCATTGTCACATTATATGTCTCTATAACTCCATTCCAGTAAAACTACTGAACAATCTAAACATTTTAACTACAATTTCACCTGTGTTACAAAGCCATTATCTTCTGGTTTTAATACAGCTCCTACTATATGCAGTTTTGCAATCAAAACTCCAGCAAATACTTGATAATACTATAAATCCTAGAGTTTGATTAATGAAATTGAATTTTTTCAGGGAATATCTGTTGGGTTAAAGGGAAGGGAGAGGTCAGGACCTAGAACATCACTTGCCTTTTTTAAAAATTATTTTTCAAAAATGAAAACTGAGTAATAATCTCAAAAAATATACAGATTATGTACAGGGATAAAATATGGCACTCTTTAAGGCTTTGTCATTAATGGCAAGGTCAAACATGGTACTTTTTGCTCCATTGATTCAGCAGCTCACAACCCAAGTGAGGTCACTGCTTATGTACAGAGCACAATTAAATCAAGGTTAGACAATCAGGATTCTGTAGTACAAGATAGTGTGCCAGCAGATTACACAGTACTAGGAAATTTACATTTGAATCATGCTTTATGAAGATTACATATTCATTTTCATGAGTGAAAAGCCCTGTAATTTTATCACTAAAATTAGTTCTGTTTATAGAAAACAAGTTAACCAAAATGCCTGAAATCTAAGGGTGATTTTACATGTACTCATATAAACATGAAAACAAAGAGAAATTGCTTTGTACACTGTTTTAGGTGTTGTTTACACACTCTCAACTTAGCTTTTATGCAACAAGTGAGTTGGAGTAACTTCACAAGTTACGTAAATATTTTTTTCTAATCATAATTCAGCCTAAAACTAAAACGTTCCTTTGCACAGTAAGAATTTCCTATCGTAATCCGTCCATAAGCACACAGTGTGCAGTCCTTTGCATATATGCTTAAATAAAGACAAGGCCTTAGCTGAAGTATGACACTGAGTGAATGGAGTAAAATAATATCATCTGACATCAGAAAATTACTAATATGTGGCCTATTTTTTCCTGACCAAAACCAAATTGATCACAATCCAAGGCTGATATTTTACTGAGTATAATTGGAAGCTTTCCATCTGGCTTATTTACTGAATGGTGTCAATGAGTTAGTGTGTTTAAGCTCCCAGAGGACTACTCAGGCAAAAGGATCACAGATCAAAGGCATGGTATTCAAACAATTAATGTAGTTTCTTTCAAGTATATTTAAGGTTACTTGGTTTGGGAAAAGTCATCATGGAAAAAAGTAGTTTTGAGAAGTGACCTGGAAAAAAAGGAGGAGAATCCACCAAGTACACAAGTGGGAAGTTCATAGGGAGGATGTAAATATGTTAGAAATGTAACTGAATTTGGAGAGAGTTGACAAGACACAGGAAAAGCATGTGGAAACCCAAGGCTTCACTTCAAGAAGTCAGAAATTTACCCTTTTGAAAGATTTGTTAGAATTTCTATAGGTTTGTTAGATGAACAAACCAAACTGAATGTATCAAATTATTGCCCAGATTAATGCCTGCGTTATTGCCTGGAGAAAAGGAGGCTCAGGGGACACCTTATCACTCTACAACTGCCTGAAAGGAGGGTGTAGCCAGGCGGGGATCGGCCTCTTCTCCCAGGCAACCAGCAGTAGGACAAGAGGAAACAGCCTCAAGCTGTGCCAGCAGAGGTTCAGGTTGGACATCAGGAAGAATTTCTTCATGGAAAAGTTTGTCAGGCACAGGAATGGGCTGCCCACCATGAAGGTGGTGGAGTCACACTCCCTGGTTCAAAAAACAACAGGACGCGGCCCACAGTGCTAAGGTCTAGTTGACAAGGTGGTGATAGGACTTGATGATCTTGGCGGGCTTATTTAACCTAAATAATTCTGTGATTTTGTGATTACTTTCTACTTATTCATCATATTTCTGCTTGCACAAATACACATATGTGTTTATCTAAAATCTCCTGCAGACTCTGTTAATCGGGTTCTACCTCAAAATGTCCAGTTTGAGTAGCCTGGTTATCCAGTTTAAAAAGCCTTGTTAAACAGCAAACTATTTTAAAATGACTTTGTGTTTTTCAAAAAAAATAAAACGTATTTTCTTCTCTCTCTTCTTTTTTTTCCCTCTTCTTGCTTTTCTTTTCCCCTACTTATAAATCATACCTAATTTCTAGGATATGAATCAGAAAGAATAAGGAAAAGGAATTGACAGTTTTTTGGACACCCTACACTTAACTGACTAGCTTTAAGATCCTCTTTGCTTTATCAAGGTTTTTTGTCCTTTGGCTTAATTCATGCTGTGGACACATGATATGTTTCATGACATTTATGTACAACTGTTTTACAGCAAAGCACGTAAAATGACCATGTAGACGTAGAACACTCAAAACTTTAAAACAGCAACAATAAAATATCAGTGTATTATGAAATCCTCCTAGGACCCTCTTTTAGTTTGATAAATAAGGAAAAAGAAAAAGATAATCAATTTCAGTGCTGCTTTCAATGCTTAAATTTACAGAATATTTCCCTACCTTGCCGGCTGATGACTGTTTTACCTTATTCTTATTATATGTGTAATAAACAGCCAAGGTTAAGGTAAAATAGGTGTGTAGATGCTATTGTTCTATGAAAACATAAAGAAGACTATCATTAGAGGCCTAAGTAGACTATATCTTGTCACTTTTCACAGATACTGAAATATTAATGCTATCTTGCAATTCAAGATACTTTTTACTACAAATCACATTTTTTTACCACAAATCACATTTTTTTACCACAAACTCTTGCAATTGTGAAATACACATTTCCCCTACCAGCAGCCTTCTTCAGTCTGGAATGAGCAAACAGAACTGACGTAACTATATGTGGGTCACAAAAATATCAATATATGATAGTCAAAGATTCAAAGATTCAAACAGAATCTCAGCCCAGTTTTGGCAATTAACCAAGTTTCCTTCAACACTGCTATAGTTTAGTGAGGAGTGTCCCTGTTGTTGTTAAAATGTTAGCACTATATCCACTCTGTTCTAAATGAGGAAATACGAGATTATGAAATTGCTACAGTATTTCTAACCTGCTGTTACAGAGCCAGAACAAGTTAGCAAACACTGTTCTTAAAGCCGTGTTGACATTATCAATGTTGTTAGTGCAGAAACAAGCCCACAAAAGAAACAAAGCAAGCTTGGCCAGTGCTTTACCTCACTCTTCTGCCAAGTGGAACAGGACAGAAGCGACAGGAACCAAAACTTACACTCAGGCTTCTGAGCAGACAGCAGATTACTGCTGGTCATGGGGACAGTGTGGGTTTATATTCAATGCACTGCAAGATGCTGGTTACTACTGACCTGTGGGCAAGGAAGGTGTCAAAAAAGCAGAAAAAGACTTATAGTAACATTCATTTCTGTGCAAACTTTTCTGATTTTTTTTTGGTGCTATGTATGTGGTGACTGTTGTCAGCTTTTCCTCCATTCCTGGCAGGTGCCAGGAGCCAGGACATGCTTAGATCCCATGGCTTCTGTGTGAGTGTACAAGACAGTCTCATTCATCTCGGCAGCCAGCAGAAGGGATTTATTTTCTGTGGCACTTCTTGTTTTATTAATGATAAAATAATACAAGTGTTCAGACTAGAAAAAAGAATATTTTTTCTTTGCAATGAGGGCATGAAACACTGGAACAGGTTGCCCAGAGAGGTGGTAGAAGCTGCTATCCCTGGAAATATTAGAGGCTGGGTTAGATGAGATGCTGAGCAATCTGATCTAGTTGAAGATATCCCCGCTCAGGGCATGGGGGTTTGGGCTAGATGACCTTTAAAGCTCCTTCAACCCAAATTATTCTAGAGACAAATGTTTGCAAGTAACATCCATGCTATCACCATGGATTGCTTTTGTGAAATGGAGAAAACAGCGAAGTGTGAGCTGTGTGTATAACTCATGTTTATGTGCAGACACAGCCCCAAAAGGGTGTATGCCAAGAGCTGCCCTGAAAACAAAAAGATATATATCGAAGAGGCAGAAAGCAACATACCTACCAACATTAAGTAACATAAACCTTGCAGTTTTTGCCTTGGTGCCTAGTATTTCTCTTTCATCTCTCTGCTGTATAAAGAAGAAAAAAAGAATATTCCCCGTCGTTAAGAGAATCCAGAGGCCAGTGAGATTTATGATCCATTTTCTCAAACACTCTTCTCTTCTCACATACTTTCCTTGTCATTTCCTGCTCAGAATACCTGAGGTTTTGCAAATCACTATTAGTGCCTGAAAAATTCCAGTGAAGTTGAGGCAGTCAGGGATAGCTGGTGAATGCTGATGCAAAGCGCTGGCTGTATAGATGGAGAAAGCAACACCCAGAAGATCAGGTAAAAGACAAAGAAGAAAAGGAAAAAAACCTCACCCACTCAGAAGAAGGTAGAAAAAATGAAATAATTACAGTAACCACAGCAAACTTGCTTGTAGCAGGAGGCGTCTATCTTTGGCAAGTACTAACATTAATGCCAAAAACCTTTCCAGTCCCTATTTTCCTTTCTACAAAATCCAGTCACATTTTCACATTTTCCAGTCATGATACTGATGTTTCGGCAGACTTAGAGATAAAGGCATGACCTGGTTCACAGCAGTCAGAATGCTTTGTGTCATTCTGCATCTCAAAGTGGAGTGAAAATATAAGTGACCTGGACTGACTGGTACAAAACAGGGAAGTGGGGATGGGTGATTTGATTTCTACCTGTGCAACGCTCCATTAGGAAAGCAGAATGTTTCATTGTATGCATATTGCCTACCCCACTTCCAAAGAGGTCAGCACTGCTTTTACTTGCAAATATGTACCTTGCAAATATTTATAACTTTATTTCCTATCTACCTGTCTTATTCAATCTCTCAGTTAGTGTTATCAGATCCAAAGGCTTTGGAAGACAAAGTTGCCATCGAGAAACACTGAAAACAGCACCTCAAACACAGCAGCTGAACAAACGCTCTATCTTCTGACCTAAGAAGTACCTCACACCTTTCAGTGAATGAGGGTTCCCCAGAAAAGTCCAGCCTCCAAAATCACAATATAGCCTGACAAGTGCTCGAAATCACAAACATAATGGTACCTGAACACTTATTTTTCCTCATATGCGAATAAGACGAGACAATAACGTTTTTCTAGATGGTGAAAAGGAACAAGGGCACCATGCATACTTTGTGTGTGTGTCCATGTTGTGTATAAGCTTATGGAGGTATCACTACAGCTTGTGCAGGTGTAATAGAAATAGCAGTACCTATCCAACTCATGCCAGTAATACTGAAGACAAGACAGTGATGGCTGCTGAGATGGCCAAAGCTAGTATTCTGTATGATTAGGTTCTGTTGAGCACACCAGGACTTTACTTACATGTTTATGTGTTGTTTACCCTGAAGAACACTAGATGAAGCCTGTTTTCTGAGAGTGTAATACTATTTTGTGGACTGACACATGGTCTGGCAGTGATCTGAAGAATTAAAACATAGAAGCAGACAGGCCAGAGCTTTTCCAGTTAATGCTACTGACACCCAGGAGAGACAGCTGCCTACGTGTCCTGAAACCCTAAGCCCTGCTCCCTTGGCTCTATTAGCCTCCCATCTTTTCTCCTCAATTGCAAAAACTGTAATATGCGTAATTCCTGTGTGGGACCAGTCAAGTCCTGGGAGGGCTTATGAGCATGATGATGGAGCTGGTGGTAATCCTGAAGAGCCAGGCTGCTCCCAGAGGCAGAAGATTGCATTTGCCTGGTGTTACACCTCTGCCCATGTCCATAAATAACAAGTGAGCTGAGCATCCTGTCCTTAGATCTGATGGATGGCTGTATAGTATTCCAGCTGCTGCTCACAGCACCCCATACAATATGCAAAGACTGATGATACATTTAAAAAGAAAGAAAGTAAAAACATAATATCTACCTTAAATAACTAGTATAAAGAAATATAAAGAAAAATGAACACCAAAGCAAAGCCATATCGTAAAGACTGTGTCTTTTGTATACTTGAATCTTACTTCTATAACAAATGAGAGACGAGGGCAAGAACAGATATATTTGCTTTGCCACACAGCAATTTCTTTAACATTTGAGCCCATGCAATTACAGACCTACAACCAGGTCATGACACTTATCAGATGAGAGGATATGAATCATCTGAGACTTACGGAAAAGATGCTGAAAGCAGAAGATCCTTGATTTAGTCAGATACACAAATGGAAAAAAAAATTAATGACTCCCAATCTACCTTTGTCAGATTCAAACACGGAAAATTTGACAGGCTGATTTTATCTTATTAATATGTAAAACACCTACATACTCTCATAATTACACACTCATGGACAGACTGCAAAACCAGCTATAGCTAACATTTGTTGAGCTGATGATCTCCACTGCCTCTACTGTGAGTAAATTTAATTTGTTTGTTTTATGACTTTTGCGCACAGCTCTAAACAGGTTATTTTTCAAGGCTAGCAAAATAAGGGCAATAGCAAATTGCAAAAGCATTTAAACCCTAGGCTTTGGAAAGTCTAACTGTGCACAAGATGTATATGTAAGTGAGGAATTCTGAAAGATGATGTACATTAGCTGATGTTACATATTTTGGAAAACTGAAGAATTTGGCACATTACTTTAGACCATATTTTGACAAAATCTTCAGCAAGAAGAGGTCTTCTTGGCTACATGGGAAATGAGGTATAGACAGAAGTTCTCAGAACTGAGCTGTCTTACGTATGCAACTGAAGTGAAGCAGTTTGCATAAAACCTAATACTGCCCTTACTTTTTCCATAAAGTCCTTACAGATAACTTGAGATTTTATAAAGGAGAAAACGCATCCAATTCTGCAATAGGTCTACCAACCTTCTATATGTGCTGCCTCAGTCTGTGAAAAAAAAGAGTTTTTTCTCAGTGGCTTCTGTCATGTGCTGTTGAAAGCAAAAAAAGCTCAGTTCTCTAATGCAGAACTTGACTGAGCAAACTGTGCAACAGCAGAAACAGGTCATCTGTAGAAAGAAGAAGCAAAAGAGGAAAAAAATCCCAAGTATTTCCTTTGGCAAAAGAAGGGAAAGGAGAACTAAACAGCCTGTTAAGCCACATAAAGCTCTCTAATATTAGCATGAAAAAGGAAAAGATTCCTATAATATTTCTTATTTTGCAAGCAACTTATAAAGATCAAATTTAAAAGGCAGAAATCAATAAAAATGCCTGAGAACCTATTTATGAAAAAGTCTTATTATTTAGCAATAATATTAAATTCTTTGCCCAAACATCTATTTCTTGATTGAATATTTCAGTATAATATTTAAGACACCTTTTTAGTGGATCTCTCAGAATTGTTAAGTTAATTTTTAAATTTAAAATTGTTAATTCTTCTGGGGTTATTTTACAATAGAACACTAAGGAGGAAAAACACCCTGGATAATTTATAGTCATAAATAATTCTTTAAACTCCCAGGTTCATCAATCACAATTTTATTCAATAATTTGGTGGCTCAATTCTTCCCTTAGAATTTTAAGTTTTTACCTTCTCAGCACTTTCCCATCCTGGAAAAAGAAAGAGGTGCGAACTTTCTTGCCAGTCCGTGCCGAAGGCTCATCATCCTTTTCTTATCCAGAGAGGCAGGAAAATGAGCTCCATTAATATTATCAGTAGGCCTCATTCTCCCCGGAAAAGGATCTCTGGCATCTGGATGGCTCACAGATCCTGGACAAGAGAGAGTGTGACCACAGCTTTTGGGATCACCCAAACAGCCAGACACAGCCAGCAGAATTTAACTGAGCAACATTCATTCTGATGTCAGAAGGAACAGGATCTTTCTGGTTTGCATTGATGGATCTCTTTCCCTTTGACATCTTGAGTTCTCTCTTCCCTCCTCTATTAGATATACCTCTACCCTTGTATGATATTTCTTGACAGAAAATAGAACGCTGTTTTTTTTCTAGAAATCCGTACATTACATGTATTATTGAAAATTTATTTCTAATTCAATTTTTTACTTGGAGATATTTTTTTAATTAAGAGAACCACTCGGCATTTCTTACTTTTTCGTGAATGACAGAATCAAAGCAGCAGTCAAAAACTCCTGTAGCCACTGACTAGTTTCAAAAACACAAACGCAAACAAAAAACTAGCATATTTACAAATGTATAAATGTACATAAATGCTGTGTCACAGCTTGGAGAGATGCCCAGGTGAGAATCACTGAATATAGACTCAGGGAAGGAGGCACTGGACTAATTCAGGACATACAGAATGACAAAATATGAGGCTGAACCAGCAGATACTAATGTGAAAATATCAGGAACATATTTCTACTGTCAGAACATTGCCCCATTATTAAACCTAATGTAAGCACCGTGATAAAACTTTGAAGTGAAATAAAGCTTCTGGGGTTATTTTACAACTTTTGACAATTTCCTTCCACGAGTCTCATTCCAGGAAGCCTAGGCATGACTTTAGTTCCCTGCACTGCATCCGAACATGCCATGGAACGTTTGCAAGCCCTGGTTTCTGAGTCCTGCTGTGGCTCTCTCTCTGTCCTTGTTGCTGTTTCCTCCACCAAGAAGCGTACAGGTGAGTCATGGTGCACTGACAGTCTTACCCTGACATGACCTCAGGGTGCATTTAGAGTGCACAAAAAACCTGGAAGATTATTCTGGGCCCTGCAGGTTAGGTGTACCTTGGCTGATCAGCTGATCAACTTTTCCCAACAGCATGACACATTTCCCTCTATCTGATAATTTGGATGCTGTGGTCTATGCTATGGACTTGGTACAGAACACATCAGCTGAAGTAACAGAAGTGTGATGGCATTAGAGAAATCTTGCACAGCAAAGAGTAAAAAATTCTCCATCAGAGTGATACTCTGGCAAACGCATTTGTAGAATATTGCATTCTACTCATCCTAGATTATATAGTTGTATATGCGGCATAAATAATTGTATTAAAATAAATATATTCTATATACTCACACAAAATAACCCCTTTAAATAAACACAAGCTTTAATTTATCTCCATTCAAGTGTATCCTATAGCCATCCCCTTGCAGGTTCCCTGCTCAGGCAGTTACAGAACCACAGGATCACAGAATAATTTAGGAGGCTGCCTAGCCCAAGCCTCCGGTTGAGTTTTGAATACCTCCAAGGAAGGAGAACATGCTGCCTCTCAGAGAAAATATTCTGGTATTTTAAAAATGAAAGGCCAAACTGGAATTTTTCAGTTTCTAGTTTATGTCTAGATCTTCTCTTCTTATTGCTGTGCACCTCCAAGAAGAGTCTAACTCTATCATCTTGATATCCTCTGATCAGGTATTGCAGACAGCAATAAGATTTCCCCTTTGGTTTCTCCTTTTCAGGCTGAACAATCATGACTTGCTCAGTCTCTTCTTGTAAGTTCAGTGCTCTGGCCCCCTGATGATTGGTGGCCTCCACGAGTCTCATTCCAGCACCCCCATGTCTTATTTGTACTGAGGTGGCCAGAACTGGGCACAGCACTCCAGGTGTATCCTACCAGGGCAAGAGGAAGGGTGAGTTCCTGTACCCGCTTGCTGCACTCTCATATAGCCCAAGGTGATGTTGGCTTCCTTTGCTCCAAGGGCAGTATATCCCATGAGGACAATGCCAGTCACTTGTTTTGTTTTGTTTTGTTTTGTTTTGTTTTATTTTGTTTTGTTTTACTTTGTTTTAGATAGCCTTTGGTTTGATTTTGGTCAATCCAAGCATCTTCCTGTTTTTTCATCAAATATTTATTCGTGCCCAGGTAAACTGGAACTGTACAAGATTTGTGATGGGTCTTTTCACATGAAGAGATCAACCAAATTTAGAAAGTTTTCCACTTTTTTCAGGACAGACAGAGAGAGCACATTTCTACTCATTACTTCAACAAATAGATGCTTCTTATTGAATATTCCTGGTTCTTTAATTTGAGCAGGAGTTTCCTGGGTCTCAGTCTACACTCTCAACACACAAAACGTTCTATTAAAAGATTTCAGATGTGCTACCAGGGCTTTTTTTTCCTCATTTTTCCCCCCTTCTGATGAATAAAACATATAGGAATTTTTAGGATTAGAATAATCCACTCATACAATAATTCAAAAAGGAAGAAAAATAATTTCCGTTCCAGTACATCTATTTTTTCAACATGTATTGTGACCCCTGCCACATCACCACTTGTCTACGAATTATGTTTCCATAACCAGCAGGCTGCTTTCTCACATCTCCAAATGGGTGAGCTGTAACAAAGGCTTTACACTCTGAAACACTTAAAAGGCAACTACAGCCTCCAAACAGGGTTTGGGTGATTTTGCTCAGATTAACTTTGAGATTGTCATCTTTGATAAGAAAGTGCAGTTTCCAGTGAGATTATTTTCTCATCTTTTTAAAATGACATGGTCAGCCTAAGAGAAAACTATTGTCACTTTGCAATTGCCACAGAATATTTAAGTTCAAAACTCAGACCATGACTTACACTGAGCCATCACTAGACTGAAAGAATAGCAAGGAAAAACTTAATCTGCTTCCTTTGTTGCATTTCTGTGTTGTTGTGACAGGCTAAATTATATCTTGATTACTTGCTCCTTGTCCTCATAATTCTTGCATTCTTGATTGTACAAGGCCTCAGAGTAATGAATATATAAAAATCAACTGCAAGCCTTAATTAATATTTTAAATTTTTATCCCAAAAAATTACTTTTGATGCTTTTGTTCAGGTCCCTCCTGAACAGTGTACATATCTATAGAGTCACTATGTCACATCTTTAGTATCAGTCATCATTTTAAAAAGATAACAGCTGCTGCTTCTGTATGGGTCACGACAGCAGTTCTAGTGCTGTGACCTGGTTCTTATTTGGGTAATTGCATTCTGTTCTGTTTGAAAGATTTTTAATGTTCTGGTGAAATGGAACATTCTTTGTATCCTTTCAGAACAACTGCTAAAGCTTTGGAACATTTACTGAGGCTTATACCAGAGAAAAAACCCTTTTCTGATGAGAGAAGTCCTGCATTAGCAACAGACAGCGTGATGAATATATCAGTCTACAAGAGGCATCTAAATATGTCAGGATCGTTTTCTGGTTTAAGACTGAACTTGCATTAATGATTTGCTTACTCAAAAACTGCTTTTGCTTTGATTTCATAATGATGCCTAAAACACAGAACTGTAGCTCCAATTCAGATTTCCTTTAGGATCAGACATGGTCGTTTTTGTCGTACTCATTTTCCCTATTTCTTTGTAAAAGGATGAATATAATGAGGCATATGGAAAAGTAAAGTATTCTGTAAACATCACGCACTAAGCTGGAAATCGCAACATTCATTTTATAGAATACAGATAATTTTTGATAAATGTCATATCAAATGAATCAGTCTCTCATCATGCATTTTATTTTCCATTTCTTGTGATAGAGTACTTTCACCCAAATACAAAATAATCATTTTTCATCACTTAAAAATCAGGACTAAGCACTGTATTTTGAAAGACTGGAGAAAGAGGATTGAGCTGAGAAAGCAAACACACTAAAGAGATTGAACAAATACAACTCATGGCAGAATGTTCATGCAATAAAAGCTAGAGTTAAACACAAAAGGAAAAGATGCCATTTACTGATTAAAAAAACGTACAAGTATAAGAATGGATACGAAGTCAAATAAGAAAATCTTGGGTTATATTTTTACCCGCAAATGGTCTCTGTTTTGCTGGTAGATTTTAACATACCCATTTGGTGTATATCACTCATAGGTTCTGTCTTTGGGCCAAAGAAGAAACTTTTCTCTTGGCACTGAGAGGAATGATACAGTTTGGACATCATTGGATATTAATGGTCAGGGTATTAAGAGCATTCCTTAAATCCATAGAAATAATTTGTGGCACTTTAATACATTAACATAATTTATAATAAATTGTATATAAACATTTATAATAGACATGTTTGTATAATATATAATCTATAAAACTATATAAAATGCAAGAACATTTTTATATTTAATGTTCTCCTCAATTTTATTTTTCTGGTGACTTCCAATAGCTCAGAAAAAGTGTCCTATTCATTTATTGATTGTATTCTATTAAAAATTTACCTTAACACCCTATTTCAGACAGTACTGCTATCAAATTTGTCTGTTTAGAATTTTAGGCTGATGTTAGCAGATTTGCGGTGGCCTACTTGTCAGAAATACTGCAGAAATCTGGTGGTTCCGGTTTAACACGAGATTTGTTGGGAATAAGTCATGCAAAAGAATATGATGAAGAGACTATGATAAAACAAAGCCAGCCAGGTTTCTGTGTCTGCAACAGAAACTCCCACTCGTACCCAAAATGCAACCATAGCATTGGTGTTACTGCCAGGTGTTCTCCTTCCTAGGCCTCCTTCATCCCTCCTGCCACCCGCTGCCACTGCTCTGGTAACCTTGTTCCTACCTCACTGATCTGTTTTCCATGACCAGTGACAGTATTTTTTAAAATTTCATGGCAAAGAGCCCCACAGTTAGCAGCGCAATATGCAATTTTTTTGGATTTAGATTTCCCTGTGTGTGCACTGGCCCTCCAAAGCAAAAATTTAGCTATTGTTTTTTTTTATCCGAAGGATAGCAGAAGTCAAGAGAAAATCCTTAAAATATCCCTGTAAGGTGTGTTATGGCCAGAATTTCTAAGCCAGTGTATTCTGAGATTAGAGCAGAGTGATTAACAGTTGTAGCAGGCCTTTGTCTTCCTCTGGGGCTATATTAAGTGAACATCTCCCTGACATATATCTATATTTCTAGAACAAACTGCACTATGATCTTAACATTTGCCTTTTGTTTAGATGACTTTAACTTAATATCATTTTCTGTGAGAGGTTTTCAAGACACCTATTTTCTGTTAAATACTTAACATAGAACTGGGGCCTCTGATCAGTGACAGACACCTCTAAGGATGAACACAGCACCAGCAATTACCAGTAATAACAGAACTAACAAGACTATCTGACAAAGGAATGCTTTAGCCAGAGTTTGTCAAAACCAGCACAAGAAAGTCTGTGCCCTTTACCGACATGAATAAATTTTCTTCTTTGGAGTTAGGGTAAAGCACAGGGAACCAGGTCTCTTATGTTTTTCCATGTCTAGTTTAGGGACTTATCTACACATTGTCATGTCAGGTGAACATGAAAACAGGTTGAGTAACTTGAAGGTTTTACTCCGTGGCAAATCAGCCCAGGATTTATTCCAGTCTAGTTTTGACAGCCTTCACACCTCATAGAAGATCCCACTTAATTAAAGTGGTGACATCTTATTTTTCATATTCCAGACAAGTTTCACTATTGATTTAATTTATAAACGGCATGTAGTAATGCTAAATTTCAGTGAAGAAATTTAATTTTCTCTGATTCATTTAAGAAATGGAGCAACAATGATCCCGCAGGAGTATATCTTCAATTCCTGCTGTTTAACATTCCACATCCAAATCAGTGCCTAGCAGGCTTGTGGTTTAAATCTAGCTCTTTTTTGTTCAATAATGAGAAATTGAAATCTGATGAGGTTTAAGTACAGTGTTTGCACGAAAAATCTCCACTTGTGGGTTTATTGACAACACTTTGCTGCTCTCAGTTCAGAGTCACATTTCCTTTCCCAAGAATTCAGAATAAGTTATCCCTTTTCAGTCAGTCA
This sequence comes from Oreocharis arfaki, assembly GCA_013398015.1. NCBI lineage: Eukaryota > Metazoa > Chordata > Aves > Passeriformes > Paramythiidae > Oreocharis > Oreocharis arfaki. The sequence continues at coordinate 535,098 of VZRR01003882.1, forward strand.
GATGTGAAATACTGGTTTTGTCCGATACCTTGACAGCAGTTTACTATTTAGACAAGTATCCAGACCCAAAAGTACAAATGTGAGAATCTTCTAGGCTTCCTAGGAAACAATGGCCTGGTATTCATCATCCTCCAGCAAAATGTTTTAAGGGAACGTTTGAACTGGGAGTATTAAAGAATATTGGTCCCTTGACAGTTTTTAAGCTAGTTCCTTCACTGGATCTCATTTAGCTGTGCTGATTGACAGCATTCAAGTATCTGATGCAAAATTCAGAGTCTAATATTCCAGTTCTTTAATGCCTGGCTGATTCACAAACCATTGGCAATATTTGGAGCAGATTATACTGTTATACAGCATCTGAATAGAACTGGATCTTTCAAAAGGTGAAGGACTTCTATCTCAGTCTTTGCTTAATTTTAACATCACAAGGTATCGTCCTTTGCATTTTAGCATTTCTACACAGAATTGCTAAGCACATGGACACCTTCACAGCTAATCCTTGCCTCCGTTCTTCACCTCACAGTTACATTTTTCACAGAATCACAGAATGAGTTAAGCTGGAAGGGACCACAGTGAGTCATCTGGTCCAACCTCCCTCCTCAAGCAGGGCCATCCTTGAGTACGTGACACAGGAGTTTGTCCAGATGGTTATTGATTAACTCCAGTGAAGGAGACTCCACAATCTCTCTGGTCAATCTCTTCTAGGGCTCAGTCACCAGCAGAGTACAGAGGTTCTTCCTCCTGTTCAGGTGGAACTTCCTGTGCATCAGTTTCTGCCCATTGCCACTTGTCTTATTGCACTATGGAAAAGAGCCTGGCCCATCCTCCTGGCACCCTCCCTTTGGACACTTGTATACCTTGATGAAGTCCCTTCTCAATTGTCTCTTCTTGAGGCTGAACAGGCCCAGCTCCCTCAGCCTGTCCTAAGAGAGATGCTCTGGACCCCTCACCATCTTTTTCATTGTCCACTAGACCTGCTCCAGGAGTGCCATGTACTGAGGAGCCCAGCACTGGACACAGCACTCCCCATGTGGCCTCAGCAGGGCTGAGCAGAGCAGCAGGATCACCTCCTTCGACCTGCTGGCAAAGCTCTTCCTAATGCACCCCAGGATCCCATTGGCCTTCTTGCCCACAAGGACACTGTTTGCTCATGGACAGCGTGATGTCCACCAGGACCCCCAGGTCCTTCTCTGCAGAGCTGCTTCCCAGCAGGTCAGACCCCAGCCCATGCTGATGCCTGCAGTTATTCCTCCCAAGGTTCAGGACCTTTGCATCTGCCTTTGTTCTCTGTAAATTTTGTGTTGCCACACCTTGCCTTTAACAAGCAGTTATGAAACACTGGTAATTCAGAGCAGGTTGTGAATATTCCAAGGCTGAAGAGTCAGCTTTGAAATTTCATGTGACAACCAAGTCCCTCATGGGCAAGTAGACTGTAAATAGAAACAGGAAGAAACACTTGGGAATATAATATGTTGATGGAAAATTAATCCTTGCTAAGATACCTTGAATTTACACAGGAAGGACGCCTCTTATGAAATTCAAGTTGGCAGCAAAGGCTGCAACTGCAGCAAAGGCTGCAAAGTAAAAGAAAATTATCCCTACTTCCATGGACAGTGTGACTCAACATCAAGATCACTTCTATTTCATTCAGCTTTTGAACTCTTAAGATAGTGCCGTAGTTATGTTCAACCCTCTTTTTTCTCTGTGTTAAAAAGCATTTTCACATAAATTTGGATCACCAGACTTACTTGTGTATGTCCTGAGGCCCTATCCAATTGTTACCTTCTTTTCTATGATTACTTAGGACTCACAATTCAATCAGGATTTTAGTTTTAATACTTCGGAAGATCTACAGGCTACTTCTTTCTGGATTTCAGAGATGCTAAAAGCTGTTTAATATCACTGGTTGCAACTTCCTACTTTCCAGCCAGCAAACAAGACTTGTTGCAATACCACATATATTAAACTGCTGGGAGTCATCTCGTTCCACCCAGCAGCACTGGGCTGAATCATCTTTATACAGCCACTTAACATATTTATATAAAATACGTATTTCATATATATAGATAATTGAATATCATATTTTATATAAAGCAACCTTTATTATTCCTGAGGCTGGACTGGAAAAAAACCACTTTGAGGAAGATGGTGGGTTTGGGTAAAGGTACCCCAGCTAGGCCTTGAGGGAGGCATAGCTTGTGTCCTTTGACACCTCGAGGTGATGCATTCATTGACAAAATATTTGAGAAAGTTTTTGAGGATGTTGTCCAGCAAGCAATAACATTCTCGATGGGGCATAAAACCAGAAAGCTGGTTTTCTTTTCTTTTTATTTCTGGCTCCTCATGCTCCTGCTTATTTGCTCAGCTACAAGTGTATTATATTCTGCATTTCAGTGAGCATTAGCCAAAACATAAACAGACAAAGAACAAGAAATAAAATATATGGCTCCTGTAGCAGAAACAGCTATCACTTTCATGACGGTAACACAATATCTGTTTCCTCCCTTTGGACAATTTATAAAGACAAAAGTGTCACAGCCCACTACACCTTCCATATTGCTATCATGCCCGTGGGAACTTTAGCATCTGAGAGCAAGAAATTATGTAACATGTACTGTGATTAGCTTCTTTTTCCTCATCTCCTTTTATAGCTCTTCTGCTTACCTTCTTTGCCACATACCTTGCTGTTTGCCAATCCCTTTTGCACTTACAGTATGTTTCAATACACCCTTGCATTTAGTAAGCCAATAGTTTTGATAGCTTTTAGTAAATCTGATGATTTAGCCTGAGCTAACAAATCACCTGATAACAGACCACAGAAATTAATTACAGTGTGGCATGCCCTTGCTTAGAGGAAATGAAAGTATGCTTACAGTGCATTTTCTGAAACTGTGATTTCAAACAATGTAGTAGAGCACATTGATACTGCATTTTAAGGCTTTAGGACTCTATTCATACCTCTTCATTTAGGCATCGTCACTGCACTACAAAAAAAACATGGCTCTTTGAGAGCTTCAGATCAAAGAGGTCCTTTATGATTTTAATATGGCACAAAGTGTCTCTGAAGAGCTCCTGAAAATGGTCCCTACAGACATCTGAGACTCTTACCTGACTATAGAAGCCTAATCACAAAGTTCAGATGCGAACAGTTACCATCAAATCACATTCCTGATGCTGTGTGCTCCCATGACTTAGCTGCTACTCCAAAATCATGATCTCTGAGAAGTGCATATTTAATGTCTGCTGGCATCCTAATGGAAGTGAAATTCAGCCTGCTAATTGGGGGTCTAAATTTTAACAGAATAGGGATGAAACCATGGAAAGACACATCTCCAAAAATTGTAACATAACAAGAATGTGCTGTTATTTGCATGACAGTACTACGTTTTTATCATCTACACTATATGCTGAAATGTAGGGCTTTTCATGCAGTTACAGAGATCCGGGTTTTTTTTAAATAAAAATGTTATTTCTGTGTTGGAAGCAAAAGCCTCCAAGTCTCTCCTTATGCAAGCTGCTTTTTAGTTTTGACCATGAGCTCACAAGCTGTTTGAAGCAGTCTCTCCTCCTCTCTGTTTATAAGAAGTGAATCACATTTGTGGTTGTACTATATCCTAAACAATGACAGTACAAAACTGTGATCCATTGATTAACTGAAAAAAAGGAAGCCAATATTTTTAACTTCTAAGTTCTGTTCTCCAACAGGCTGTGCAGAACAAAACTGAGGTCATTGCAGAAAAGGCCTGTATGGACTAAGACACTACTTCAGTGTAATTCTTTCCCAGATTTAAACACTAGCTCACAAACTGTTTATATGGAGCAATCTTGACACAAAATTGGAACACTTTAGTCTGAGAAAAGGAACTTAGATCTTCTTGATCTTCAGCTCATACTTCAAGACTTTTTAAGAAAAAGTCATCATAGAAAAAGTCTGTGATTTTGATATTTGTACTGCTTGAGGAGGCTGTGCACTTGTCTTGTTTCTCATACAACATTGTCCTTTTCTTTAAGCCAAAACCATGTGAAATATTTCAAAGGGTCTATCAAAAATTTTTAGTTCTTAAAAGTGTACAGTTGAATGGTTGAATGGTCAAACAAATACTCAGGAACTACTTAAAAAATTAAGTACAAATCTAGAGCATTACAATGGGAGTTGTCAGTACAATTCTATCGCTATTCTTGACATTTTACACAAGAATTGTGAGGAAAAGCAAGACAGATGAGAAATTTTGCTAAGTGCAGCTTTTATTCATCCACAGCTCTTGAACAGAGCAAGAAAATAAACACAACTTATTTTAGCTCTCAGATGCATTTTCACATTCTGATAGAATTTTTAAAAATGCAAGAGTGTCAATCAAACTCTCCAATGTTTTACTTTTTGGTTCAAAATAAGTCTGTTCATAAGTACTTTCATACTGTTTGCTCTTTGAAAATTTTATATTCAGCAAAATATTGCTGAATATAAAAAAATGTCAATTTTAGGTCTGAATTGAAAATACCAGTTTCACTTTTGACCACTTGCTGTGGTTACACCAGAAAATTAGCTGTGGCCTTAAAGGAAAGAAACCTGGTTTTCTTTAATATTGATTGACATAACAACAAAGGGAATAAATGAAAATTAAGAAATGACAAGAGTAGAATGCAAAAAAAGTTGATAGGGCATACTTTGAAATGTTCTTACTGAAAAAACTTGTGATACCATAGCAATATCAGGGAAAGCTTCCAAACGATATGAGAAAATCTAAGAGCAAAAGAAACAAATCAATCACAGAACATCTCAGGTTGGAAGGGACCTTAAAGATCACCTAATTCCAACTCCCCTCTCAGGGGCAGGGACACCTTTCACTAGATCACATTGCTCAAAGCCCCACTCAGCCTGGCATTGAACACTTCCAGGGGTGGGGCACAAGGGTTATGGACAGAATAATGTAAAGAAAATGGCAAAAGTTTTTAGTGAAAGTTCACAGAAATCATGTGAAGCCAATACAAATTAAAGTCTACTCAGGTCCAATAAATTCCTTAGAGATAAAGAACCCCAAATATTTTTCTTAAATTGTCATTTCATTAAATGAAAATTCAGCACAATTACTGTTACCATTAAAGATTTGAATATATTTGTCAGGTCACAAAAATGAAATTAGGTAGGACTGCAGAAAACCTGGACATTATTTAACTGCTGTTTTGACAAATTATGTAAAAAGCAAACATTTATATTTCTGGTAAATATGCAGGTGTTTACAGTCACATGGCCTTGTTAGTGTAGAATTTTAACAGACAAGTCATGAGCAGCAGTGAATGGAAACTACTTGGTGCTGCTTTCCTTGCAGGACCCTCTATTCAGGCCATCTGTGGCTCTTTACCTCTCCTAATCCAGAAGCAGTAGGAAGGAGGAAAGTCACTGTAAGGAAACACGTCCTTGGAGCACATTTTTGTAAAGATGCAGGCTGTGAATGCTGTGTGCATATGGGGAAGTGGAAATGAGAAAGCGAGGCAGTGGCAATAAAAAGTCATGACAATCAGCTGACTAAGCATGCAGACATCAGGGGAAAACCAAAACAAGCATGGAGATGAACAGAAGTGGAGATGAACTTCTCTCTTCTTGAAGAAAAGGCAGGTTTGGGAGAAGGGAGAAATTCTGTAGCATGAAAAACAGAAACTCGGTAGTCATTGAAGCACTTCAAATTATATGTTTTAATGTCATGTCATAACAGAATTGGATAGCGCCTCTCAAATAATTCTTTTAACATTGGTTCCACTGAGAGGTTTTGTGAAAACATTTTCAGCTCCTGGTTCTTGCTGGCCAAACAGTTCTTTCCCATGCAACATCAACAGAGTGGAAAGGCTGCTGTCCAAGAACTATTCCTATACTCAACAAGCGTACTTCAAAGTCCTGTTCATTCTACTGAACCTCCTAAATGTGTATAGCGGTGCCCACATAACATCTGTGCTTTAAAATGCTAGTTATTATTACATTGCCACAATTCTTTTGAATATCGAAAAAACCAAAGATTTTCTCCTATTTATTCTTAAAGGAATAAAAAGGAGAGTCCCAAAGCAGTCTATAAGCCAGTAGTATTTTGACAAGAACAACATAGAAAGTACACAACACATTGAATAAGGTTTCTATGAAGACATTGCTTCTATAAACTTGCCTTTTATGATTTCAGAACACTGAAATAATTTCCAACATTTATGATCCTCTCTCTAAGAAGCTGTCCTTTTCAGTCTGAAGATGTTTTGAAAGTAAAATAACAAAAGCAACTATTTTATGGTGATCACAGCGTTTTTGGAAAAAAAATGTTCTCTTTCAGAAAAGCATGTTACACCTATAGGGCATAACCAAGCATTTAAAAGCACACTTTTCTCTATGTATCAAAAATATACTGATTCTATTTAGAGTCAGGAGGACTACTCCTATGCCAATTTATCCTTTGTATCTTTCAACACAAGTTTCTTTCCTGAGATTTCTACGTAATGAAAATTATACTAAGGCTTGTGTTGGTTTTTGGTTTTTTTTCCCTCCAGTTAGTTAGGCTCTTACTGAGCTGAATGGGTTCTGCCACAAAGACAGCATTTTACACAGAATGTCAGCAATTAGCTGATGACAGCTTCTTGGTCAGAACTAACCTGGGCTGAACTGCAACCTGCTATGTGCATGCTGGCCAGCCAGTCCTTTTTAAACGTCCTCTCATTTCCCTGACAAATTAAAATTCAGAAGCAATGAATGCCCCACTTTCCAAATCTTTTGCAGAAAAGACGTGCTTCTTGGTGTAGAGGACGCTTTGAGGTCCTGTAAAGAGCTTTATAATGCCTTGGTTTCCTTGCTACTGGAAAACGGATCTTGTCTCAGGAGGAGTTTTGGAACAGAGCTTAATCACGAAAAAGTACATTGAACATCTGGAGGGGACAGTGAAAAACAGAGGAAAAGGAGCCGTCGCTGCAAATAAGTAAAGCTTGTTTTGCTCTCTGCTTTCTAAAGCAGCGACCTAACCAGAGGCTCGTACCCTCTGCTCAGTCCGGACCTGCACTTCTTGGGACGGCGAAGCGAGAGGACGGAGCACCGACACAAGAGGTGGGGAAAAGGGATGAGAAGACACGGAGATGATCAGGAGAAGCCCAAAAGCGCTGACCTAAGGCACAGGGCGCTGAATGCGATGGGAAAGGGATGCGGGCACGGGCAGCGATGGGAGGGGGACAGGCGGAGCGGAGGAGGAGCTGATGGAAGTGCGGCTGGAAGTGGAGCCGCGGTTCCCAGAGGCAGCGCGGAGCGGTGGGACCGGGAGGGGCGAGCCCGCGCTCCGCAGCCCAGACCCTCGGTAAGGGACAGGGCTGGAGGCGAGGAGGGGCGGGGAGGGAGGGACGGGCGAGGGGGCGTGGAGCGGGCGGCCAGACCGCCCGGGCGGTGGGAAGCAGTCGGGCGACGAGCGGAGCGCGGAGTCAGCGTGTCCCCCGCCGCCGGAGCCTGGCAGGCACCCTGCTTTCCTGCCCGCCTCCCGTACACGCTCCTATCGTTTCCCCCCTCCAGGCTGCACCGCCCCCGGCTCCGAGTCACCCCCGTTCCGGCGGCGGGGGCCGGGGCTGAGCCGTTCCCCCGAGAGCAGCACCATGTGAGCAGGACCCGCGCCACGGCCGCAGCGGGCACGTCCAGGATGTAAAGAGCCGCCCGGCTGACCGCACTCCGTCGCTTCCCGACCGCCCCTCGTGCCGGACACTCGCTGGCGTCCATCGCTGCCCCGGGCCAGCATGACCGAGGTGAAAGCCAAGGAGCCCAGAGCGCCTCCGCCTGCCACAGACGGGGCGGTCCTGCTGCAGGGTCAGCCCGGCCGAGATCCCTTCCGCGAGGAAGCGAACTCCATCGACATCTCCCTGGACGGGCTGCTTTACCCCAGGAGCAGCGACGAGGAGGAGGACGAAGAGGAGGAGGAGGAAGGGGAGGAGGAGGAAGAGCGGCAGCAGCAGCATCTGGGGCAGGAGGACGGCCGGGACTCCCTCTCCTACCAACCAGGGAGCGGCTCCCTCTCGGTTAAGGACTCCCTGGACACCGTCCTGGACACCTTCCTGGCGCCCGCGGCTCATGCCAGCTCCACCGTGGCCGCGGCGCCCTGGTCCTTCTTCGAGGCAGAGGAGGCGCCCGACGGCCCGATGAGCAGCGGCCCCTCGCAGAAGGCGGGCGAAGCCGCCCCNGCCTGCGCGGCGCCCAAGGGCGATGGCCCCGGTGTCGGGGCGCTGCCCGGCGGGTCCCGGGCGGGGGACCCGGGGCAGGAATACCTGCACGTGCCGCTGCTGCCGCTCAACTCGGCCTTCCTGGCCTCGCGCACGCGGCAGCTGCTGGACGGGCCGGAGTACGAGGGCGGCGCGGTGCCGCGCTGCTCGCCCCCCGCCCCGGACCTGCCGGCCTACGGCTTCCCGCCGCCCGACGCCAAGGACGGGCCCTTCGCCTACGGCGACGTCCAGCCCGTTCTGAAGATCAAGGAGGAGGGTCTCGGCCTCGCCGCCCGCTACCCGGGCGGCAGGGCCACCCCCGCGGCGGGCTGCCACGACTACCCGCAGGCTCCACGGGCCGGGCAGGAGCCCTCGCTGGAGTGCGTCCTCTACAAGGCGGAGCCCACTCTGCTGGCCAGCGCCTACGGGCCGGCGGCGGCGCCGCCCGACAGCCTGCCCTCCACCTCGGCCGCGCCGCCGGGACTCTACCCGGCCCTGGGGCTCAACGGGCACCAGCCGCTGGGCTTCCCGGCCGCCGTGCTCAAGGAGGGCCTGCCCCAGCTGTGCCCGCCCTACCTCGGCTACGCGCGGTAAGGCGGGGGCGGCGGGGGGCGCGGGGCCGTCAGCGCCGGGCGCTCGCTGAGCGACGGGACCGGGGGGGTCGCGCTGCGGGGCGGGAGAGCTCCGCTCCTCCTCCGGAGGGGCGGCTGTGCCGCGCGGTGGGCGCCTCGAGGGGATAAGAAGGGGGTGCCGAGGTAAGGATGGGCGAAGTTTCTCTCGGCGAGGGCGTTTTTGGGCTTTTAGGCAGTGCCTGCAGCCCCGTTCCCACTCCCTGCGCTGCCTGAGCACGCCGCGGTGTTCCGGCGCGATGTGAGACCAGCAGTGTCAGCTCCGCAGCTGGCACCTCGCGGCTTTGGGCACGACGATGCTCCAGAAGATGTTGGTTTGTTATCGCTGCCGGATTTCAGGGCCACCCGGTGTCCCAGCCGGTGCCCGGCTCCAGAGAGGGCGTGCATGTTCTCTAGATTGCTCTCACTGGCCGCGATACCGTATTCATCAATACCTTAATATTTTCCAAAATAATATTCCCGATTTAAAAAAACCAACCAACCCACCAAACAAACAAAAAAACCCCCACAAAAAGCGGTTGATTTCACACAAAAAAAAGAAAACTGAAACACTTGTATATTGATTTCCTTGGGTGAAATGTAGTGCTATCATGCCGAGATGTCCATTACCTAGAAATAGATGCAAAAAACGTGCATACAATGGTACAGTTTCAATGGTAATACTTTCTCGTAGTCAATACAGTGGTTATCTAGATTAGTCTGCCTTTTCCTGGAGACAAATTGTAGATATCCTTGATATCCCCATCAGACTTAGTTACTGCTGAGAACGCGGCAGATGAACGGGGGGTGATAAACTGATTATTAAAGATTTCTCTAGTTGAAGTGACTTTTCCTATTTCCCATATGAAAGAGGCCTTTGAAACTCAATGGACATCTGTCTGATTCTGTCTCTGTACAGGAAAAAAACGTCATCACTATGACTCCACTCACAAGAGTTGTTGATCTGAGGAAGGTGAACATTTTAACAAAGAGTGTCTAGATGGTGCCTTTTTTCGCTAAATGGATTAAAATATAACTTTCTGATTTTTTTGCACTGCTTTCCTGTAGTACCATAGAAGATACAAACCATTAAGCAGAAAGGCAATCATACTTTAGTTTTTTACTGTTCTTCTGTATCTTGATTATGAATTTTAAAATGTTGTTAATATAAAACTCATTAATTCAGGTAAGTAGTTAACTGTGCAAAGCTAGATCTTTCATTTCTTTCAATTCTTTTTCTTTTCAAGGCCAGATACAGAAACCAGCCAAAGTTCTCAGTTCAGTTTTGAGTCACTACCCCAGAAGATTTGTCTCATCTGCGGTGATGAGGCTTCAGGTTGCCACTATGGAGTTCTTACTTGTGGAAGTTGTAAAGTCTTCTTTAAAAGGGCAATGGAAGGTACTATATGATGCCATTGTTCCTAATTATCTGAAATACGTCTTCTAGACACTGCTAGGACATACTGTTTATTTATTGCTCATCTTTCTAAATGTTATCCCTGTAGTAATTTTTTTTCCTTTTGTCGACTCTGTTTAAATATTACAGTGAATATTGACAAAGTTCTTCCTTAATTGATTTTTCTAGTATTATTTGCTTTACTTTACTTTTTTGCTATTTATTATTTACTGTTAATGAGTTAATCTTCCCAGGTAGGCAGAATTAAATAAAAATTTGTTGCATTACACAACTTGTTTCATGAAGTATAAATGGTGATCAAAGGAAAATATTGTGGGTATGAACTAATGATAGGCAGAGAAGAATTTATTTTGGCTTTGTTCTGTTTTTGAAGGACTGAAATTTTTCTTGCTTTCAAGTTGCAGAGTTTTGGCTTCCTGGGAGTTATGGAAGTATTTAAAATTTCACTGAACTCTTTCAGGTCATAACAATAAATGTGTTTGACTTGTTCCAAATAGACATTAAATTGCAAAGTCAAGCTGGAAGTTTAATGAAACAGTAGCAATACTTATGTTTATTTTTTCTTTTTGGATTATATTATATGCCTTGTTCACTGAAATTTTAATTAGGAATACAAGAGCAGACTGTTTTATATAATTAAGCAGATAAAGCAGTAAAACAAAGCCTTCTACTTTTTAGGCTTTGTTTCCTTTTTTGATTTTTTATCTGATCTTGTTAGAACTAGGATATTCAAATTTCTCTCCCATATATTTTACAAAACTGTTGTTCAAATGGATAGGATTCCTTAAAATAAAAAAAATTACGTAATGTATTTTCTTGTTGTGCTACATAGTTTTTCCAGCTTAATAGAGTTTCTCTCTCTCCAAATGAAAAAGGGGATATTGGAAAAGTAAGTGCTTAGTAAAATAATATAATTAGATTTTTTGTTTCACAGTGCTGTTACTTTCTGCTTTAAACATTTGCTCATGGTCTTCCTTTATTTTACATTAAATATTTGCAAAGTGGGCTTGGTGGGCTAGGTGAACTTTTGAGCCACGTTTTCTCTGATACATTTATTGGGTTTCATGAGGAAACTACTAGAAACATTTGTGTTGGGCTGAAAAGCTCTTAAGTCACTTGCAGGAATACATTTAAGTTTCACTGGCTTTTCTAGCTGGTCTCTTGGTTTGGCTTCACATTTTTTTTTGCTATATTTTGCTAAATCAGCCAAATATTTTTTTTGAAAAGTCAGGGAGATGAAGTTTTAATACTGAGTGTAGTGTAATTTATGAGTGCAGTATTTTAAAATAAATTTTATTTTTGCTTTTTACCTATATAATAATATTGTAATCTTTTCTTTGAATTTGATTCTATCAATTTTAGGTTTATTCTCTTTTTTAATTTAGTACCCAGTTCTGTTTGCAGTAGGCGAACCTGCTCAAAAACATAAATTACTACTTTTCAGCAGAAGTATTTTAATGAAAAGTGTTAAGAAGGAATATAATTTGATACAAGGAACATCTTAAAGTTGTTTTCACAGGTTATTCAAAGTCTGTGTTTGCAGAGTCTTACCAGGTTAAGAATACAGACACGTATAGAGACAAATGAGAGGTCAATGCAGTTACATAAAAAAAGACTTATGCTTTAAATAGCAACTCCATAATTTTAATTTTCAAATGATTCCGCAGACTGAGAGTCTGGTGGAGAAGTGTGAGTTTTTTAGTAAGAATTTTCAAAGAATGCACAACTACATCAGAAACCTGACTGTAACCAGAAAATATGCCAGTTATTGAATCTGATGGGAAGGAATGTCAGGCATGAGTAGTGTGGGCATTGGCAAAATGAACAATTACAGTTATACTTGTTTTTGTGTAGAAAGTGCAAGACTACAGGGGGTTCCTTAGGGATGGACTGATGGAGTTCTTAATTTCATTGCGGTATACTATATAATTACCAGCACTGAAACAATCCCATTTATTGATAGATAGTTGATTTTATATGGACTTTAAGTACTTTTAAAAAAAATTTCATATCAGAAAAAGTGGTGGGAAAATGCTCCTCTGTAAGAAGAAACAGAGTATTTGTATTTTAAATGAAATAGAAAATAGTGGTTTAAATTCACACTGGCAATTGTATCAATTTGAGACATATTTCTTCCATGAAATGTCCCCCTGCCCATCATTTCTAGGAGTGGAAAGGCATTGTTTACCTTTTTAAATTTTTAGTGCTACTACAGACATGTGAGTTTTTTCATAGTAATTCATGCAAATGAGATGTTAAAGTTTGTGAGTAAAAATTCCTGGTCGAAAGTCTGCTTTTCATATAATTTCCATTCAGTAGTGATCTTTATGAGAAATTAAAACGTGATTGGAAATAGCTGGCTTTTGCTATTTCATGGATTTTCTCTATCTTGAGACTGTTTTTTGTATGTTACAAGGCTTTGTGCTTAGATAAAAAAGTACTTAATACAGTAGCATTACATTTGTTTGAAAATGCCTATTTTCTATTTTAATTATTTCTGTAGTCTGAGATGCATTTGCTGTTTGAATTCAAACAGCCTATGTATTTTTTGTAATTATTTTTTTCACAGAAATTGTTCTATTCATACACCATTTATTTTACCTTCCCTGATATGAGGACAATACTTTATTGGTTAAATACTTCCATTTGAATAAAATGGACTGCTATGTTATCCAGAAAACTTTTTTTTTTCCATATCTAATCTTTTTGAAATAAAAATGGAGATTATTTAAAATACTCGGCCTGAACGATCGTTTAAAACTGTATATACTAATTATGATTTAATCATACATTTGAATGTAACTACTGCATACACATACAACCTAACGAGGGTTCAGAGTTGTGTGATGATCTCGAAGACTACTTAGAATGTTTCTTGGCACTGAATTCTAAAATATATATGATTTTGTAGATGCTTTCTGTCTTTTGGGTTCTTGGTTCCCCATATGTGGCTATATATAGGAAGAAAAGGTTGGTGTTAATACAATAAACATATTTTTCTCAAGTCAAAATCTTGAGGTAGGTTAAACAAAAATGCAAGTCCTTTCTTTGGGAGCCTCTAGTATAGCAGATACTTTATAAAGTTACTACTGAAAGTGAGGAGGAGAAAAGAGACAAAGATACTGGGTTGTTTTCTTCTAGGAAACATTTATTTGCATTTAGAGGTTTTCTGTTGGACCCTTAGAAATAATTACTAGTCTGAAGATTCACTTAACGTACAAAGAAGTGACAAGGCTTTTTAAAAATGCTTGAAAGATGTCCTTTGGGTATATTGAAGCAATGAAAGTTACTGCTATTGATATTCAGTGAAGAAATCAATGAAAATTACTGCTATTTATATTCAGTAAAGAAATTTGAAAAGACAAAATTGGATTCACGGTGCTGATGGGGTAGTGCTGTTCCTGTCAGTGAGCTGAGAGTGACGAGCGTTTTGGAGATAGAAATCAGAAAAATAAGAAATAATACTCAAAATGCTTTCAAATATGTAGAATTACTGTATTTGCAAAGCAATTTGCTGCTGATGATCAGGCGTTATTTAGGTGCTACCAATATATCTCATTCACGATTACAAAACATAGAGGAGAATATTTCTAACAGGTCATGAGGAGAATGAAGATCAAGATACCAACTTTTACTTTTCTTGCACTAAATTGCCAAGCAGCCATTGGTGATGTCTCATAAAGATTCCTTCATGTAAAACCATGCAGGGCAACTATGATCCAAATGCTTGTGGAAGACCATGATAAAATGTCTGTCCCTAAACAGGAACCCAGTTTTTAGAGTTTTGTGATTCTGGAGTTACACTGTTGCTAACACAGGATTTCTTGGTATCCTGCATTTTTGCCTTCTTGCTGGAAGTGTCTCTACTGCAGTGGTTTTACTAATGAAAAGTTTAAATTACCTAAATCCTGAAAAACAATTTGAATGCTGTTTTTCTTATAATAAAGTCTCACTTCTTTTTTTTTGTTCTGTATTTATATATGCACTTTGTTTATATTATTGATATCTAAGAAAAGCAGTAACCCAAGCCCAAAGAGTTTGAGACCAACATGAATACATTATAATACAGCAGATCAGTCAGAAACTGACTCTTGGTTTGTTTAAATACCTGAGAATGTGTTACAAACTTGACCAAAGGATTGTATAAAATTTTTCTAGTGTTTATATGTGCTTTAAGGTCAGGGTAGCAGCTCTGTTGCACCAGTGGCATCAGGGAACAAGCTCAAGCGAATGTAGCAGATAATATTTAGTTGACCAAGTGTGAACTTGTCTTCTCTTTGAGCCCTGAATTTGGTAAACTGGCAGAAAATTGGATTTCCGTGAGAGCTTCCACTGTCTGTGTATGGAGGGGTTCCATGGAGTAATTGATGATGAGCTATGCCTACACAGCAAGAAGGTTGATCACGAATTCAACCAAACTTTCTGCTAAAGTTTATCTGACCTTATCCGTGTTATGATAGGCAGTGTTGTGATGACATTGTGATTCACTGTGTATGTAGTGAAATACTATGCATAAGGAAAATTGCTTGTCTAAACAGTTGTGCTTTTCCAAAGCTAAATAATATAAAATGCAAGCATTTAAAAAAATGCCAACCACTAGTAGAAAATCCTCTTTGAAAACTGAGAGAAATACAATACTGTAGAGACCCTTTCAGCTGTAAAATTGATGAAGCAGATGTTAAGAGTTACTTTTTCTCCTAACTGTGAAGGGTTTTCTGGTTTTTAATCCAACTTTTGAGTCTGGATCTTGGGGTCCGAATTTGGTACAGCATGTGCTGTAAACCTGATGGTGATGAAATTTTCATGAAATAGGAAACATGCAAACACACAAAGCACAGACGTGGCAGGTTGAGAGATAAAAATGCTTTTCACTCAATATAGCAGATTTGATGTTATTGAAGTTCTTCTATTTTGAACACGGCCAAAATGTGTTAAAGTAGAGTAATCTTAAGTGAATTTTCAAATTTGAATGTACAAAATTGCTTTATTGAGGAGCCTAAAATACAAATGGGAAATGTCACTTTTGTGAGTTCAAAGAATTTACATCATGAAAACGAAAAGAAGAAAGTCTGCATTGATACATAATGATGTATCTTCATCACTCTTCAAAAGTCTTTGTTGCAATTTGGCAAGCAGCAGTTTGATGAATTGATTTATATGAGGCACAACAGTGAAGTGAGCTGAGGGGCATTTGTTCTGGTGCTTTGACTCTTGTGCTAATGCTGGGCTTCCTACTGCTCTAATTGTGACTTTACCACTGGTTTCCTAATAGACATAGCTTAGAACAGCTGCAGAAATGTCAATTACTAAAATTTCTGGTTTGACTTTTACGTAGTATTTTAGAAACAGTATCGTATATTATCTTAAATGTCTTTTCAGGTAGATTGGAAGCTATTTCAGGTAGTGTAAAACATCATGCTTTAAAGAACACCAGCAACTGACTGCTCAGGGTTGCTAATACTCTGTTCTAACTTCCCAAATGCACAATGTGAGTAACCTGAACTCGTCTTAAGTTCATTTTACGGTGAATGGAGAGAAACAAGAAATTTTAGGAAGAAATTCACTGACTTATTTCTAATATGTACTTGTGATGAAAATAGCAGTATTCTAACAGTAAGTCTTTCTCAGCACAGTGTGAAGGAGTGTCAGATGACCATGTACTCTGTTTGCATTTGGTGATATGAATCCTACCCATGTCACCAATGCAGCTATTTTAGTTCTGTACTATATAAAAGACATACAGTAAGCATATAAAATACTCATTTAATATTGCTTAATGATATATATATGGTACTATAGATATTATTATATTATTTCACATATAAAATCATACTTCATCAAGTGTAACTATTTATAGTAAAACTGTTCTCTGCTAAAAGTACATTTGGGTTTGGTGCTGTCTATCACCTTAAATTGTGTATTTGTTCCACAGTACTCATGATGTATCACTAGTAGTGTTTTGATGGATGTCTACACTGTAGAATCTAATTAATCAGATAGAATCAAATTAATCTAAGGTGTTTTAATGTAGAGGCAGCAATATCTGAGTTTCTTGCACATTGCTTTTTTCTGCTACTAATGTTTCTGGGTTTTTCCACCTTAATTGCTCCTATAGTGAATGACCCTGTCCCACTGGTTCAGTTGTAGAACTAGTCAAGGAATATAAGGAAAATATATATATGAAAAAAATTATCATGGCAATGTGCTATGATAATTCCACTAAAATCAGAATAGGATGATTGAAATGCAAATATAAAGAGTCTTATCTTGACAGAAGAATATAACACTCAAGGATCAAAAGCAGAGCAGCTGATACTTTAGTTCTGTATGCCTCTGAAATAGTTGGTGTGTTTTTCAAGTAGGTTTTATGTCCAAATCCCATGTTGTGTATTTGTAAGAAATAGACCCCCTATTGACAAAAATGCTGACACTTCCATCATTTTACATATTTATATCACTGATGGAGTTAATTACTTTAAAATGATGAACAAGGAATCATTGTGACACAATGCCATAAAAAGAACTGGAAATAGTGACTTGTAGAAGCTACTGTATCTTCCTGAAAGGCTATTAGATGTGGAAAATTTTTACTGTTGTCAGTTCCCGTATTTAGACTCCAAGACTTTACGCATTTCAAGGCATTGCAGTGGTAAACAGTCTAGGCAAACCAACTGAAAATCAGTATGAAACAGTATACCTAATTTTGCAGTTCATTATAGTTCCCATGAATTATGACTTAATCTTGTTTCATTTTGTTTTTCTGTGGTTTTCAGTTTGTTTTGTTTCCTCTTTCTTGGTCGAAATGATGGAACAGACAGGGAAATGAAAAAAGATTAAAAACCAGGATTGTAACTTTTAACTCTGTCTAGAAATGAATGAAAACAAGATAGCTACATTTAATTGTTCTGATTTGTAGATATCATTAAAAAAATATTCTCCCTTCAGAGGTTGCTCTTCAGAGAAATTATTTTGGAAGGAAAAAGACAATAGTATTGCAGGATTCACAGCAAAAGGCAGAAAGATTTTGAGATCAGTATACAAGAGGAGGAAAGAATCAGTCAAAGCTGTTATAAACAATTGTTTTTATTCACTTTGAAATATATTATTATGAAGAAAGAAATTCCACATTATTTAAGTTGGGTTCCAGGATGGGACATATCCACAAATTCCTCTGCTTTCCACTCTTTGTCCTCTTTGGTCCACTGAATGCTTAATTCTTTGCTGTGGAGCAGACTTGCATCAGTAGCAGGTCTTTCTTTATACCAATAGAGGCTACAGAGTGGAAGTCATGACACCTACTTAAGGACTGGAAAATGTGAATTTTGCTTCTATGGGCAAAGAGGGAAATGTAAATCCTTATCAAAAGGTTATGCATGGTAAAGTCCGTGGGGGATGTGGGTTTTGGGTAAGTAGTTAGAGTCAGAAGTCTCACTTCAGGGACTTTTTTCCTTTTTAGAGAAAATACTAACACAGAAATAAAATTAATATTAAATTTTAAAAAGCCCAACAGCATTATCTGATGCGTGTGGAACCTTGGAGACCAATAGCATGGAATGGCATACAGGGACATGGAGACTGTAGTAGAGATTCCCAGTTCTCCCAGACCAAATCTCATAAAACCACATCCTGAGAGGTAAATTCAGCCCACATTTGCTGGTTTGTGTGTTGAAACAGTATAAATAGAAGAGTGTTACATTTAGGTCTGGGCTAAATTCGATGTAATTGTACTTCTGTAATTTTACCAAGGATGACCTAGGCCAGACTGTCTGCCTAGCTGTGGAAAACCTGTCTTGTCAGAGCATATTGAGGATAAGGATTATCCTGTATTTGCTCTTACAAGTTAGGTTTTCCACAAGCTAAGGACTAGCCTAGTCTATTGTCTTGGCTTCCAGAAGTCCGATTTTCACTCAAAAGCTACATCCACACCATTATGTTTAGTTTAGGTATACAAGTGAACTTATTTTCCATTTTTTTTACCTTTTAAACCCATGTTTATTGCCAGCTTCCACAATACTACTGTGGTTTTTGGTTTGGTTTTGGTTTTTACCTATTGATTTAATTGGTCCTTTTAAAAAAGTCTGTAAGAGTTAAAACATACTAGATAATTATTAGATAATTGTTGAGCAAAACCTTGAGGCTAGCCTTCAGGAAGCAAAAATTCCACCTTGGGAGACATTTGGTAGTAAAATAATTTGCAAAGAGATGAAGTAGATACCTGCCAGCTTTAGACAGAAATCTAAAACTAGATAAAATAAAACAAAACACCATGATGTGTTCTGTAAAGAGCAGTCCTCCAGATGTTGATGGTTTTTTGCAAAAGCATTGGCAGTTAAGAGAGGTACAGGGAGGCAGAATCACATCTGGGAGAGAGAAAAAGGAGTTGAGATAGTAGTCTTCTTTGCAGACAGAAGGAACTGAGAGTTTGTGAACAAGTGCTTTGCTTCTGTGCAGGGTGGCAGCAGCTCAGCACAGATGCACTTACCCAAATAACTGATTGCTATACTGATACCTCAGGTGCAGATAAAGCTTTGTATTTTCCAAATTTTGTACATCTGCAAAGCCTCTGCAAGTCATGAGTTTACTTGAGTGATTTTAAGTGACTTAGAGCATGTCAGTTAGCTAAGTTAATAGTGCAGTTTGTAAAGATTTTGTACGTGCTACTTCCAGCACTGTTTGGATTAAAAACCTGCCAGTATAGCAGTAGTCGTTACAGGACTTAAAATTGTGTTTGCCTGCCTGCATTAGAACTTGCTCTTTTGCTAACACAAATGGATTTTGATGGAAGTTAAGAAAAGTGCAAGAATCTGGAACATTTGAGTAACAAGTGAAATCATCTCTGTGTTTTCTAAATCAACTTGGTCATGAGCCAATACATTGAGAGTGACCCGCAATGTACACTTTCAAAAAATAGTGAAAAGCAAACATGCATAAGAAACTTAACATTGGGTGAAGCTTTCTGAAGATGGGGCGATTGCCAGAAAGTTCATATTTTTGTAAGAAGTGCTAGTACCAACCTTGACTTTCAAACTTGTGCTCTAGTGACTATTCTACTACTATCCTGTTTTTTTTCTGAGTATTTAGTTTGCTTGTTTGTTTTGTTTTTTGTTTTCCCAGTTATAATGATAGCAGTCATAGAAAAGATAATGAGTATCAAGTTACCAGTTGAATGGTGATTTTATCCTGACAGGGGTTTTGGGTACTTCATTAGTACATGCATTTCGTATAACTGCAATGCTCCTATATTGAAGACAATTAGTTCAAATCTGGGTAATCCTGAAGACTGAACTGTAGCAAATATATTTTCAAACAATTATTTTGTCATCCCAGAAAAACCTTCCAAACATCTTCATCTAACTAAATATTGTCCTATAATTTTGAAATTAGGCAAATATCTGGCATGTGTTCGTTTCTTACACAATCTCTCCTTCAGACTTTAAAGGCTGCTGCCCCTAAAATACTAATGTCAAGCAAGTAACAGTTTCTCAGAACCCAGCTTTTCACAATAGTGGAAGTGGTTTCAAATGGAAACATATACTCAGATTAATCAATTGGTATGAGATCCACTCAGACGACCACAATAACAAAGAATAATCCTTTGTAGATGGAACTGAAAAATAACAAAGTATGGAACCTTACATGTTTTCCAAATAAGTTGCCGCTGAATCAAAATTAGTGGGATACACTTTGGGCCAGAAGGGATCAGGCAGAGTTGGGGTTGAGATGAGTGGAGTGGAAAACTCGCATGAAGGTGTTAGTCAAGTGCGGGATATGACTGTGGTTCCTTAATAGTCTTGAAAAAAGGAAGTTGTTAACAGTAAGCATCGGGAAGTGCCTGAGTTTTTGTTGCCATAGTCCCCTGAGAGGGTTGAGTTGGCAGCATTTTGAATTTTAAGCAAATTTTACTGTGCCTAAATTCTAGTAACAGATTTCATTTCTGGCCTGATATACACTGGGCTGAGAGTCCTGTCTCATTCAGTCCTGTCTAATCTGAAACTTCAGAACACATGGACATGGAAGTGTAGTTTTCATAACTGCGATTCAATTACAATTTGTTTTGTAAATGTGAAAGTCTTGTTCAGTCTTAGGTTTTTAATAAGCAGGACGAGGTTAATATGGATTCAGATTATTTTGTGTAGACTTTACCTATTCCCTGGAAAGGAGCTCCAGAAGAAACCCTCTCTCAGGGAACCAAAGAAAACCGCCAAAGCAAGACAGGAACAAACGAAACTTAACTATACTTAAGCATTCCTTTGTAAATTAGCCGTGCATTAAAGCACTGAAATGCCACAGAGCTGAGATAATCCTCATGGATTTTAATTGAACTAATGGTGTTTTAAAATTGTTGTTGCTTATCGAAAGACTGAATGCTTTTTGTAGCTTGTAAAGGCAAAGAAAAACGAGCAAAAACTTCAAGTAATCCCAAGGATCATTGTTCAAAATAAGTGTTTTGCTTACTGGTCTGCTGCCAATAGCAAGACAGATTTTTATTCATTCGTCTACTTTTGGTAATGTTTCCTGTAAGAAGGAGTCCAGGATTAGAATTAATGGGAGAAAGTAAATGAGAATTTCTTCTGATTTAAAGCATTAGTAAGGACTTTTTCTGTTGCCAGGCAATGTGTGAGACAACTGGTTTTGTTTACCTGTAGTTTTCAAAAAAAACCCCTGAAATTGTTATGAAAATGCATTTCGGACAACTGGGTTTCTTTCACTAAAACCGAACAGGTTGTTTTTATAGTTATGGTTAAGAAGTAAATAATTTGTCTTTAAAAATGTAAGCACAGAAACAAATGCATTGTTTCACATAGTTCAGTGCTAACTCTTTTCTAGATCTAGAAATCTGAAAATTTAAAAGCCTTGGTACTGAGTTCTGTTATATTTGGAGGTCCATATCCACAATATTCCATTTAATCTTTTGCTTTGCTGAAAGCTAATTTCATTGAAAGGATTCCATTTCTACATAGTAATGCCAGGTTCTTTCTAACAAAGTCATTCAGGATTAAACACAAAGCTAAGCTAACCTAAACCACAGAGTTACAGCCTCCTTCTATTTGTCCTTTTTGGCTGTGTTGGCTGCACCTGCCAGTATTTCAGCTGGTATTTCAGCAGGTTTAGTACAGAACTGCTTCTCCACCAGAGATCATTTACTCTGCTTAAAGGGCTTTTTTTTTTGCACTGTCCCAACTTCTTCATTCTGTTTTCTGTCAGAAACTCTACATCAATCCAAGCAAAATTTACTTAAGCTCTTTGAAAACAGGATCAATAGCTCCAAAGAAAAAGAAGTTTTAAAGAAACAATTGGCCTGTCCTTGTGCTCGATTTACTTAAGAAGTATTGTTAGTACAATAATTTAAGCAGTTTCTGATGCCTACTAGTTATTTTGGAATTTCATGGATGGGGAGTCTCACCCTTAAACAGGCCAGATAAAACATTATATTCAAATAGTAACATGATTAGTCAAAAGGTAGCATAAAATGAAAGAGTTTTCATTTAATGGTTCAAGTACACATTTTCGAATCTTCAGTTATTTTTGAAATATTTATACATGGAAATAATTTTGTCATGTTAGAAAACATAGTACTCATCCTGTTTTTCTCTTGCCTGCAGGGCAGCACAACTATTTATGTGCTGGAAGAAATGACTGCATAGTCGATAAAATCCGTAGGAAGAACTGCCCAGCGTGTCGCTTGAGGAAGTGCTGTCAAGCTGGTATGGTCCTGGGAGGTGAGCTGTTTTTCAAGTGGATTTATAAAAATTGGCAGTCAAGTACACAACCTTCAGTCTGTTGAGGTTAAACAGCAACTTTAATACTTCAAAGGAAAGAACCATATTCAAATGTTATTTTTGGAAGAATTGCCTAGTATTTTATAATTTCTTAGAATTTTTCTTTAGTGAGTCGGGAAACCCTGAAACAAAAATACCTTTCTTTAGAAATCTTTGTGTACCCTTACACTCACTTTCTTGAAGGGAAAGGATTTACATCTTTGTTGTGTATTTATTAATAATTTTGGATCAGATAATTTGATTTAGGTAAAAAATAAAGAAGCAGATTGAAATTGACACTAAAATCAGGAATCAGTACTGTCCCCTTCTCTTTTTTGTTATGACCTCTGTCATTGCCTTGAGTATACGTGAACAAAATTGTATCCTTCTGTTCCACCAGAGAGGACCAGGCAATGGTTGCACTGATACTGCAGGCTTTGCAAACCAGATGCTGGGAAATCCCATCTTTGTATTAGCTCTTTCTGTAACAGGTTCATGGTTTTTATGTATCATTAAATGAAATTGAGCACTGTGCCTTTGAAAACCTACAGGGAGAAAATTGTGTATGATCAGATAGTCACATGGCAAATTTTGCTGTGCTAACAGGCAGGAATGATGCTTATTTTTACTGTATTTTTTTTCATATTTGGGATCAGCACAAAGCTTGAAAATATGTGGCTAAGACTATAAGAAAATGGCTATATAAAAATGATAGAAAGAATATGTTCCTAAAGGGGGTTTAAAAAAAAAAAGGGAAGGACAAAAAGCTGCTTTATTTCCAGTATAATCTATTTTAGCCCATCAAAGCCCTCTGTCTATCTGCCTGCCTCTCTTTCCCCTCTCCCCTGTGTTCCGTCCCCCACATTGAAGTCTTGCGTTTTATCCCTGAAGGAGGAGCTGGATACTATATACTGTACGTCATTTCATTACCTTGCTGATCAGCATTCATTCCTAACTTAAAACATGTATATAGTTTTCAGACTGGTAGTTTGGTTGCACAGCTCTGTGTTTGCAGCTCCTGTAAGCTGAATGCAAGTTCCATGGAGCTGGAGTGTTCTGCACACAAGGCCATTGTGTCATTCTTACAGGGTCAGGAAAAAAAAACAACAACAAAAAAAAATGGGGCTGACAAGCACGTTGGTGCCACTGGGATGAGGGGAGAGGGAAAAAAGGAGAAGAACATGTCCTTTGGATCCTTCTCAGATTGAAGTGGTGTTTTAAAGCTGGAGTAGCAGTGCAGTAGAGAAACAGTATTACTACAAAGGCAGAACCTAAAGCATTGTTTGCCCAGCTTTGGGAGAAGAGAAGGCCAAGGAGGCAGAGGTCCTGAGTAGGCTGTGGAAAATACAGAGTAAGAATGAAGACTCAGGAAGAGGAGTTGCCTTTTAAAATTTGGGAGAATGTGCAAGGTTTGATTAACTTGATTTTTAAAATACATACATGCCTAAGGCAGGGGGCTTAGACTAGATGATCTTTAGATCCCTTCCAATCCAAACCATTCTGTGATTCTAATGGGCGTGAATTAATACAGGTAAAAATTCATTCCTGGCTCTAAATTTTGCATAGCTGAGAGTTTGGTGATGATCTAACCTGAATTTTCATTTATGATGCCCTGCATAACACCAGTAACTAAACCCCATGTGTTTCAACATCACAGGCAGCAGTTTCAACAAGCAGAAGAGTGTGAGATGAGTCACTGTCATTGTCTAGTCCTTTTGCTTCAGCGTTGTTCTGCATGGTAATGCTACATAGGAAAATTCACCAGCAGGCTTGACTTCATTCTACATTTTGTGTGCATTTATGGATGCTGGTTTTCCTAGGGTTTTTTAATATATACATTTTGCTCTGGGTGTAGGTACTAGAAACAGAAAAGGTTGGACACTTTTGCCAGCAATATTGATGAGATGGTATGTCCTCATTAGTGTATCCTGTTATCAGGATGTTATGTCCTCCTACAAAACTTGAGGATTAAGGTGCTCTAACTTTTATTTTATTACTGTCAGCTATGAAGAGAGTAAAATCTTCATCCTTCTCATCACCTTTTTAGATCACCTTTTTTTGCCAGCTGTTACAAAGCAAGCGTAAATATTTTCTTTGTATTTAATGCTGGATTGTTTTATGTAGCTCGTTTGTTGTGTTGCTTAGTCTTCTCCTAAGTATACCTAATCAAAGCTGTCTCTCATTTTTTGAGAAGCCTGTGCAGTTTGGTTTCTCTAGTTCTTAGAGGGACATGGCATCTCATCAGATCTCTGCCCTGATATCTCCACCTACACCATCTTCTGGAAAGAAGTAATCTGGCAGCAAATAGAAAGTGGAACAGACCAGTTGGGCAATGGAAAAAAAGGAAATATTGAGTGGAGCTGTGCCTGTGGCGTCTCTATTTTTTTTTTGTCAGCTGCCTCAGGTCAAGTGTAGTATTGCAAGTGCTCTTAGTGATGTCAAGAGTTCTGGGGTGATTAGGAAGCTAATTGTTTTATGCAGGCTGAAATAGAGTGCTTAATACTGAAAGAAGAAGACAAATGTAGACCAAAAATGAAGAAAACTGGAGTGAAATTATGCTATTAGTACATGAGGATTTAAAATTCAAACTACAAATAAGATCTCAAGGTAGACTGTTAATCACAACAGTATTTCTATGGTTATTGCTACCCTTCTTCCTTTCGCTCATCTGCCATTTCTTACTATTCCTTTGTTGTATCACATGAGCAGTGTTTCCTACCCATGACTTGATGCGCTGATCAACACAATGTGATTCATATATGGGGTGCTGCAGGACTTGGATAATTTTCCAAAGTGATCAAAGGACTGGGAAGCCTGCCGTGTGAGGAGAGGCTAAACATGAACCAGCAGTGTGCCCAGGTGGCCAAGAAGGCCAGTGGCATCTCTGTTTGTATCAAGAATAGTGTTGCAGCCAGGGTTAGGGCAGTGATTGATTGTCCCTCTCTACTCAGCACTGATGAGGCCACATCTCAAGTCCCATGCCCAGTTCTGGGCCCCTCACTTCAAGAAGGACATTGAGGGGCTGGAGCGTGTCCAGAGAAGGGCAACAGAGAGGGGGAAGGGTCTGGAACATAAATTCTATAAGGAGTAGCTGAGGGAGCTGGGGATGTTTAGCCTGGAGAAAAGGAGGTTCAGGAGGGACCTTCTTACTCTCTACAACTCCCTGAAAGGAGGTTGTAGCAAGATGGGGGTTGGCATCTTCTCCCAGGGAATGTGTGACAGGATGGCATAGCCTCAAACTGTGCCAAGGGGATTTCAGCTTGGACATCAGTAGGAAATTCTTCACAGCTAGGGTTGTTAAACTTTGGAATGGGCTGCCCAGAGAGGTGGTAGTGTCACCATCCCTGGAGGTGTTTAAAGAAAGGCTGGATGTGGCACTTTGTGCTCTAGTTGACAAGGTGGTTATGCGTCAGAGTTTGGACTCAGTGGTCCTGGAGGTCTTTTCCGACCTAAATGATTCTGTGATTCTCTGATTCTGTGAACTGGGTTTGTTCAGCCTTGAGAAAAGGCCTAGGGGACACCTTATCACCATGGTCCACTATTGAAAAGATGACTGCAAAGAAGATGGAAACTCCCTTTTTAGAAGCAGTCACATGGAAAAGGCAAGGGGTAATGAGTACAAGTTACTCCTGGAGAGATTCTGATTAGACACAAGAGGAAAATATTTCACAATGAGAAAAATTAGCCATTGTCATTGTCTCCCAAGAAAGTGGGGGACTCCCCACTGTTGAACACTTTTAAGATTCAGCTGGATGAGGTGCTGGGTCATCTTGTCTAGACTGTGCTTTCACCAAGGAAGGTGGGACTGGATAGTCCTTGAGGTCCATCCCATCCTGGTATTCTGTGATTCTGTGATAAAAACCCATATGCAAATTTCCAAATCTTGGGACAAATTACATACTTACAGACATCCTTGGGTATTTTAAATGAATCAGAATTGGCAATACTTTAAATCTCTTCTTGTGTTTATAGCCTGTATAGGTCAGGATTTTTTTGTGCATTTTGTGATTACTGCTGTTTAGAACTTACGAAGATATGTTTTTGTTCTTTTATCCCTGAAAATTAGTTTCTTGATGCTGGCCTTGAGTTTAATGAAGACCTGATATTTTGCTTAATTAACATGAGAAACACTAAGATTTTACAGGATATTAATGATAAGATTCCAAAAATTGCTATATTAATTAAATTAAATGTACTTAGAGGAGTACACCTGTCTTCCGTTGAGTGTCACTGAGTGGCAACCATATAGATAAAGAGTGTAATATTTTATTATGTGGACAATGATTCCAGTTTTCAACCCTAAATTCAAAGCAGTTTCAAACCCTTGAATTGTTGTAAAAGAAATTGTAAGTCAGCTGTAAGTATATTATAGAATAGCAACAAATAGCTTCAGTAATTTATTTCCCAATATGGACTGTTTCTTCATTCTTAATCCATAGAAGGAAAGTATCAATGAAAACGTGCATTTCATAGTACCATATTTGTCATTCTCTATGAAAGTGTTAATTGTCTTTGGGTTTTATAACTTTATAACTTGAGGCATTAATCTATTCCCTTTCTAATCTTAAACCTAATAGGATAGCAGGTAGCTGGATCAAGTCCTGGAATAAACAAGACTCAACTCTTTTATTTATTATGAATGAATCTTTAATTTTCCCAGGCTGATGATCACAAATTCCTTGTTCAGCCATATTGCTAAATTATTGTGTTCTTCATTATTGCAGCTTTCAGTCTGCAGGGCAGTGATTACATGCAGAAAAAGGTGAATTAATTTTCAAGGTAATATTATCTGAGGTAGGATCAAAGGGTGAATTAAAACCAAGATGTGTTTTCTTCTTTGCTGCTGTGTTTCTTTTTGTTGTATACACCCCTTTAAGGTGTGCATTGCTTGTTTTTCTACAAAAAACTTAAGAGCATAGTGACCTTAAAGTAAGGGCCATAGTGTTCTGTCAAGAATAATACATCATCAATGCTTTTCACCTCATGACAGGGTAAGGAGAAGGGTAGTGAGATGTTAGACTTCTACTAGAAACCCAGCCCTTTTAATATAAAATGTCTACCATAAGTAATGTCTGATTGTCAGCATGATTCTGTATACCTAGTTAAAAAAATACTAAAATACAGAATTAGGTAGTAAGGAAAAAACCAATATATTTGATAGTGAGATTAAATAGATTTTTAAAAAAATGTTTTCCAGTTACATGTAGAACACAAACACTATAAACATGCTATTCATAGTAATCAAGGGTAGGGGAACAGTGAGCTAAGAAACTGCTTGAGTGATTGGCTATCTTAAAATGGAATAATGTAAATGTTACAAAGAAGTGTGTCTAAATATGCACAGTCAGGTTATAGTATTAAGAAAAGTAGTTGTCAGAGTGGATTAGTGTTATTTACCCATTATGGGACGAAGTGGAGACATTTATTTATCTTACAGCACAAACTTACCTGGGTATTTTGTAAACAGCAAATGAAAAACGAAGCTCTTGTCAAATCTCTCTTGTTTTCCTTATGTCCTTAAGAGTTTTAATTAATTTGACATGGTCTCCTTGTTGTAGATGGGAAAGTTTGCTGTGAGTTATTAGTAGTCACCTCTCCAGTAGATAGGTAACAAGTGGAGTTGCTCTACCAGTGGCTGTTAAGCAACATAATTAGCATTAAACACATAAGCAATTCTGCAACCAGTGTGACATTAATTCTGATACATTTAGTCACTTGGAAACATGGGTACTTATTAACTACTAACATTTCCATGTGATAAGCCCTCTGTTTGGTTTCTTTCTTTACTTGTTCCCTGAACTGTAAAAGTATCTGAAGCCATTATTTCTGAAAACACCTGAAATCATTATTTATGAACTACCAAATGCATTGTTCCTTCTGTTTTCCTTCATGCCTACACAATACTTAGTGGGAAATTCCCAGCATGTCTATGACTATGTATAGTTTTTTTTATGATAAAAATTGACTCTAGGTCTTTCGGCATAATAAATTGTCTATTCTTTTGTGGTTTTTTGTTTTGCTTTGGTTTTCTTCCTTGGTTCAGCTGTAACATCAGATGGAACTTTGTGTTTGGTTCTTTACCAAGAAATCTCTAATCAGAAATATTTTTATTCTTACCACAAGTGGTAAAATGAGCATATGATTGTTGGGGCACTTGATACTAAACTAATTAAACCTGTGATAAAGTCGGTGGGAATATGACCCCTGATCTCACTGCATGATGACTGTTGCTGTTTTTGCCATCACCCCCATGTCTATTTCTGTCCCACTGTCATGTAAATCAGAATATAAGTATTAGTATCTTTATTGCATTTTTGACCCCATTTTTCCCTGAACCAAGCTTGTTTGGCAGAACTAATGATCTAGCAGGGTTTTAATCACCTTTGAGGATCTGCTTAAAGCAACTGTGTTCCATGTAGTCACCTCTGCATGGATTTGCCTTTTTATTGAAACTGGTAATATGTCACTGAGGGTTATTGTCTTTGAAGGTTTGATTTTCTGGGTCTACAGGGTGCACTGCTAGACTGTTTCCATGAAAGAAATTTGAGGAGTTGCTACCTAAAGCTGTATATTTCCATAGCCATACCACATGTATCTGTGCTTATTTTGTGAAGGCAGTTCAGCTATTAATTTGTTTTAGTTAGTGTTGTGCATAACACTGCAGTATGGAAATAACAATTACAATACTGAGAAAGGGAAATTATTCTTTAGAAAGTGCAGTGTTTTCTCAGTGTTGACTTCTCTCATCTCCTGACCATCAAAATAGGATTCAGCCGTGAGACTGAAATGCTCTTAGGGAACTGGAGGAAAGGAGTTTCTGTGTGTAGTTAATTAATTACTAACATTTTTGGTTTTGGATATTAGGGAGTAAAAGAAACAGTATCCTTAATTGACATTAAATAGAAACTGAGTTGTAGAGCCAGCTGGCTCAGCTGTTGGCATATGACAGAGCAGTGGGAACTGAACCAGAAAACACTTTATGAGGTTACTGTAACCTAGAATTCATGGCAATAATTTTAATGGGTGGGTGCTGTTCATCCCTTAGTGAAGGGAGTAGGATACAGAGGGAGAAGCTCTTAAGAATTTTCCATTATTATTTCTCAATTGCATAAGTAGTCAAAAAATAGAAAACTTATTTTGAAGACAGTTCTAGTTTTCTTGTATAGATTAAAAGTATAATCCAACACTAGTGGAAAATACTGATGTTACTGGTTGATTCTTTTTAACAGATCAACAATTTTCTTTTTCAGGTCGAAAATTGAAAAAGTTTAACAAAATTAAGGTTGTGAGAACGTTAGATGTTGCACTCCAGCAGCCAGCAACCCTTCAAGATGAAAGCCAGTCTCTAACCCAAAGGCTGTCCTTTTCTCCAAATCAAGAAATACAGTTTGTTCCTCCAATGATAAGTGTTTTACGAGGCATTGAGCCAGAAGTTGTCTATGCTGGTTATGACAACACAAAACCTGAAACACCAAGTTCCCTGCTGACCAGTTTGAATCATCTTTGTGAGAGGCAACTTCTTTGTGTAGTCAAGTGGTCTAAATTGCTACCAGGTAATACCATTCCTTATATGTAGTGAATTGTAGTTAAGCAAATATTTCATGGGAGGAGCAGTCTAAAGAAAATATTATTGACTGCCTGTTAATTAATAATTGTGCAAATTCCACAATTATTAAGCTTCCACTTACCAGAGAATATAACTAATTAAATACATTTTAATAGGGAGGCACAGTTGAATGAATCCATCCAAATATTTAGATTTACTCCAGGAAACCACAGGAGCTCAGAGAATTCCTGTATGTGATTGTTACAGCAGCCTTTCTACCCCAGCCTCTTACTCTATTATTTATTCATTTGATATAAAAAAGGTTGTACTTCTGCTTCTGATTTATTATTATTACGAAAATGAAGTCTTGGAAGCAACAAAGAAAAATTTTAACAAATAGTATCAATTACAACTAAGCAGCTCACAAACAGACTGGTAATGAGAAGTAACTGAATTTATGAAGATCCAAGACTGGATTAAAAAAAAATCCATATTATGTATGTATGTGTGCTGTATGGTGATAGGGACCATCTTTGTCATCCTGGGATAAATGGCAATCAATATACTGAGCAGAAAGCCTGGAAAATACCGTTTCATGTGAGCTCAATTTGACACTTTGCTGCTGCAGGAAGCAGTAGTCTCTATCACTGCTCTTCCCATTGCAGTTGGCACTTACCAGACCTCTTGGTTGAATTGATTCATCTCACTAAATGAGAAGAAAAGAAACCTTTTTTTTTAACCTTCTGTAGTTTTCTGATGTCTTCATGAACTGAGCCATTTCACTGAGGAGTAGCATGAGTGCCAAAGCCTGCTTGAAGGAGGTAATGGAACCTCATGATGAAGAACAGGAGCACTGCTTTCAGTGGCAGGAAGCTGTTCACTTGACTCAGATAATTTGTGGCAGTTGTTAAATTTATCAAGCAGCAAAAGTTACCGAACACAAGCACACAACTGAATATGGTTCTCTTTAGCTGAATGCAAGAAAGGTGTTCATATAAGGATGTTTTTGTACGACAGCTGTATCTCATGTTAAGAACAGTGATCAGCATTGAATGAGAGTTGGTTACACTGATCATGTTACAAACTGTCATATTTTTACCAAAGGAAAATGAGATGCATCCCTATTCTTTGCAACAGTCATTTTTGCAAAAATAAATTTTGGTTTGAACATGTCAAAATACTGGATGAGAACAAAAAGACAAGAGGTTAACTATCAGAGTGAGATAGGCAGTTATTAACCAAACATATGAGAGCTACATCCCCAAAAACCGCTTGTCTTTCTAGGTGTTCTCAGTTCGATAGTTCAGATTTGTAATCTCAAAACACCTACTTAGCTGCTGTCTAAATGAGAATTATGAAATATTTTATCTTTAATTTCATTTCCAGGTTTTCGGAATTTGCATATCGATGATCAGATAACCCTCATCCAGTATTCCTGGATGAGTCTAATGGTTTTTGCGATGGGGTGGAGATCATACAAACATGTCAGTGGTCAGATGTTGTATTTTGCACCAGATCTGATTCTAAATGAGTAAGTAGAATGCTCTTGTATTATATGAATACCGTTTTGAACTTTTATGTGCCAGTGGGAATATGACTCCATTGAGGCCAAGAGCTCATTCATTACTTGTTCTGTTTCAAAATGAACTGCAAAATCCTCTGACCATATCCAAGTTCAGTAACTTTGGGAAGGGTTTTGTGGGAACCCCAACTATTCTCTGTACATGATCAAGCAAAAGCAGTTCAAATAGTACTTTAATTATCTAAGAGAAAAATAAT
The DNA here is from genome assembly GCA_013398015.1 of Oreocharis arfaki. Classification (NCBI taxonomy): domain Eukaryota; kingdom Metazoa; phylum Chordata; class Aves; order Passeriformes; family Paramythiidae; genus Oreocharis; species Oreocharis arfaki. The sequence continues at coordinate 566,409 of VZRR01003882.1, forward strand.
AATAATAATAATAAATAATAATTATGCTGTCAGAAGATTTACTTCACTTCATCTGAATAGGAGACAAGTTAATGTTTACTAAAGAGCTGAGTGTGATTTTTTTTTGTTGTTTTTGTTTGGGTGGTTTTCACAAATAGTTTGTGTATAATCTAAATGCTCGGTTTTGACCCTTTCTGATAAAAATGATTTTCTGAAGTGTATTTCTTGTTGGAAAAGTACATTTGCTGTTAGAAAATTGTAAAAAAATATTCACCACGAAGGAATTTCAATATCAAGGGAAAAATACGTGAGACTGCTCTTTTCGGCTGGGGGAAGGAAGGGGCTTTTTGGCTTGGATTTTTCTTCACTATGCTGTTTAATTTATGTAGCCATCATTTCAGTCTTTGTCAGTTTTCCAGCTCTGTAAATTAATATTGTCAGACTTGTAATTTTAGGTTCTTTGGTTATAGTACATTAGAGGTTGCCAGGAACAGTAAAACATTATTTAATCCCTATATTTATTTTTCCTTGATACATTTTTCTTAGGGTTTTTTTTTTTCTTAGAATGCTAAAAGAAGTGCTGTAAAGCAAGTTGAAAGTAAAACAGATGTTTTGTAAGATGTGTTGCTTAAGCATTAAGAGGTGGATTTGCAGAAGATCTAGACAATCTAGATCTATAGATTTGAAAATCTATAGACCTGCAAGATCCCCCAGTGAAGTTCTTTATAGAAGATATTCAGTAGAGCTGGCCCTGATCTTTTCTCTTCTAGATGCTTGTAACTCGCTGTGAGGTTGTTGAATAATAAATTCTTTCCTCTCCCATTTGTATTAGTTGTACTGTACAAATTGAAATACTTGGAAGTGATGAGATTGAAAGACATTCTGACTGTATTGTTGTCCCAGCATAGTCTGATACATCCTATGGTTACATTCAGAAGAAACACAGAGTGAGAAGGCTTTTTGCAGTAATGTCGGGTCTTGGAGTATCACCCCACATTTGGACCACTGCTGACACCTTGTGAAGAAAACTTTAAGTACTTTGAGAATAGTGTTGATATTTATGAACACTGATTATAATCCACCAGGGACAGCTTCTTATTGTCAGCTCAAGAACATATACACTGGGTGCTGACAACATATTCCTCTCCTGGTTATAGAACATCTCATCAGGGTCATACTAGAGATGTTATAAACAAACAGATATAAAAAGTGACTGATGCACTGAATCATAGCTGCAACGATTTATTGGGAAATAAATTTGCTTTTAGATCAGTAAGATGTAAACAACTTTGTTGTCTACAGTGATGTCTAAGCTTGTACTNGTTCACTTGACTCAGATAATTTGTGGCAGTTGTTAAATTTATCAAGCAGCAAAAGTTACCGAACACAAGCACACAACTGAATATGGTTCTCTTTAGCTGAATGCAAGAAAGGTATTCATATAAGGATGTTTTTGTACAACAGCTGTATCTCATGTTAAGAACAGTGATGTTCGAGCTGTCAGCATTGAATGAGAGTTGGTTACACTGATCATGTTACAAACTGTCATATTTTTACCAAAGGAAAATGAGATGCATCCCTATTCTTTGCAACAGTCATTTTTGCAAAAATAAATTTTGGTTTGAACATGTCAAAATACTGGATGAGAACAAAAAGACAAGAGGTTAACTATCAGAGTGAGATAGGCAGTTATTAACCAAACATATGAGAGCTACATCCCCAAAAACCGCTTGTCTTTCTAGGTGTTCTCAGTTCGATAGTTCAGATTTGTAATCTCAAAACACCTACTTAGCTGCTGTCTAAATGAGAATTATGAAATATTTTATCTTTAATTTCATTTCCAGGTTTTCGGAATTTGCATATCGATGATCAGATAACCCTCATCCAGTATTCCTGGATGAGTCTAATGGTTTTTGCGATGGGGTGGAGATCATACAAACATGTCAGTGGTCAGATGTTGTATTTTGCACCAGATCTGATTCTAAATGAGTAAGTAGAATGCTCTTGTATTATATGAATACCGTTTTGAACTTTTATGTGCCAGTGGGAATATGACTCCATTGAGGCCAAGAGCTCATTCATTACTTGTTCTGTTTCAAAATGAACTGCAAAATCCTCTGACCATATCCAAGTTCAGTAACTTTGGGAAGGGTTTTGTGGGAACCCCAACTATTCTCTGTACATGATCAAGCAAAAGCAGTTCAAATAGTACTTTAATTATCTAAGAGAAAAATAATAATAATAATAATAAATAATAATTATGCTGTCAGAAGATTTACTTCACTTCATCTGAATAGGAGACAAGTTAATGTTTACTAAAGAGCTGAGTGTGATTTTTTTTTGTTGTTTTTGTTTGGGTGGTTTTCACAAATAGTTTGTGTATAATCTAAATGCTCGGTTTTGACCCTTTCTGATAAAAATGATTTTCTGAAGTGTATTTCTTGTTGGAAAAGTACATTTGCTGTTAGAAAATTGTAAAAAAATATTCACCACGAAGGAATTTCAATATCAAGGGAAAAATACGTGAGACTGCTCTTTTCGGCTGGGGGAAGGAAGGGGCTTTTTGGCTTGGATTTTTCTTCACTATGCTGTTTAATTTATGTAGCCATCATTTCAGTCTTTGTCAGTTTTCCAGCTCTGTAAATTAATATTGTCAGACTTGTAATTTTAGGTTCTTTGGTTATAGTACATTAGAGGTTGCCAGGAACAGTAAAACATTATTTAATCCCTATATTTATTTTTCCTTGATACATTTTTCTTAGGGTTTTTTTTTTTCTTAGAATGCTAAAAGAAGTGCTGTAAAGCAAGTTGAAAGTAAAACAGATGTTTTGTAAGATGTGTTGCTTAAGCATTAAGAGGTGGATTTGCAGAAGATCTAGACAATCTAGATCTATAGATTTGAAAATCTATAGACCTGCAAGATCCCCCAGTGAAGTTCTTTATAGAAGATATTCAGTAGAGCTGGCCCTGATCTTTTCTCTTCTAGATGCTTGTAACTCACTGTGAGGTTGTTGAATAATAAATTCTTTCCTCTCCCATTTGTATTAGTTGTACTGTACAAATTGAAATACTTGGAAGTGATGAGATTGAAAGACATTCTGACTGTATTGTTGTCGCAGCATAGTCTGATGCATCCTATGGTTACATTCAGAAGAAACACAGAGTGAGAAGGCTTTTTGCAGTAATGTCGGGTCTTGGAGTATCACCCCACATTTGGACCACTGCTGACACCTTGTGAAGAAAACTTTAAGTACTTTGAGAATAGTGTTGATATTTATGAACACTGATTATAATCCACCAGGGACAGCTTCTTATTGTCAGCTCAAGAACATATACACTGGGTGCTGACAACATATTCCTCTCCTGGTTATAGAACATCTCATCAGGGTCATACTAGAGATGTTATAAACAAACAGATATAAAAAGTGACTGATGCACTGAATCATAGCTGCAACGATTTATTGGGAAATAAATTTGCTTTTAGATCAGTAAGATGTAAACAACTTTGTTGTCTACAGTGATGTCTAAGCTTGTACTTTCATGTTTACTTTAAGCAAAGGTAACTGCTGAACACTGCCAAGAAAGTTGACTGTCCTGGTCATGCATCCCATGACTTTAGCTAAGCTGGATCAAACACTCTGGCTGTGCTGTCAAACAGATAAGGAGTTTATATGCCTGAGAGGTACCCCAGAAAAAGTCATTCATTAGCAGGTGGAGGTGATCCCTGACATGACTCACGACGCAGGAGTGCAGGCACTAATGCCAGAATCACAGGAGTGTGTGCCTCGAGGTAGAAAGGGATAACGGAAATTCCTTCTGCAGGGGCAGCACATGCCCCATAGTTGTTTCATAATTACCATGGAACCACAATCCAAAGATTGTGTCACAGCCAGGCTGTCATTTAGTGAACTGAGTTGTTACGCTTCTTGGGAAGGATGTGTTTGGTAGCATCAATTTCAGACCAAGAAAGCTGGGAGTGTTAGTTTGACAAAGATTTCATGGTATTAACACCCTACAAGGACTTACTGTTGCTTGTACTTTGCAGTGTCTGAAAACGTGAGTAAGAACAGCATTTAAGCTGCTAACCCTGAGAGCTGCTATTGCTCTTTGTAAATAATTAGGAAGAGATGCTAACTGAAAATAATAGAAAGGGAGGTTTAAAGTAGATGTACAAACAAGTCCATTCAGATCTAAAAGATTAAATCTCATTGTTTATGTCATTTAAGAGCTGGTACAGGATATCAGATGTTTAACGACATCAAACTAATTTTCATTCAAGATAACAGTAATATTTCAATTAACAAGAAAACTCAATGCATTGAAAAAGTTTGGGATTTTTTTTAAATGGAATATATCTTCTGTTTTCATTGCTGAGGTTACTATCTGCAGTCAGGTTGGAATGCTGATCTGAACCCCCAATTAAATTTTGGCAGGGGAGCAAAATTTAATCTTCCTGTTGTTGTTGGATTGAGATGATTTTAAAATCAGTCCAAGTTACTGGATCATGAGGTTAATGTGCAATGAATTCAGTCTAGATTAGAAACTTTTTAATGCTCTTTTTGCAGTCATTTCAGTTGAAAATTACTCTCCTAATAAGTATATGCAATAATATATACTCAGTATACCAAAATCACAAAGAGAAAAGTGGTATCGAAGTGCTGCAAAAAACCCTACAGTTTTATGTGTTTCTTGTGTGAGTTGTTCTGTTTACTTCTGTGGGAGTTTAGGAAAGGCTGTATTAATGTCTCTGTTTATTTAGCATGTAACATTTTTAACTTTTTCTTTAATGGCATAACATGCTACAAAATAATGCCATTGGTACTAGAAGTACCAGGCTAGACTTGCTATAAAATATTTTGATGCAGACAGTTTTGCAAAAGGTAAGAGCAAGTTTTCTATAAACTTTCAGGTTTATCTTCAGTTCTGTGCCCTGAAATCTCTGCAGAGATGCAAGAATTTATTGACTTCTAAAATGAGCTAGTACTTCACATTAATCATTAGGGTATTTTTAATTAATAAACTTCCCATAATTTTGGTGGTTAGCATTCAGCTTTAATAGTCTCCAAGTTTTGTTTTTTTCCGTGGACAGCAGTAACAGGTTAAACATCCAAAATAACAGGTAACTGCAGGTAACAATTAAAAAACTAGCATAGGAACAAAAAATTCAGAAAATTGTGTATGTGTATAATCTCATCTTTAATTTTTGTAATGTGATCATTCCACATTGTAATTGTGCTAAAGGTCTTGTGCTAACAAGACCTTTCTTTCAAGCAGGTGGTACTGGAGCCATTCTTCATCTTTGTTTTCATGTTTTTTAATTTATTTTTTTACCTTTTCTGGGTGTAAGACAGAGGATGAAAGAATCATCGTTCTATTCCCTGTGTCTATCCATGTGGCAACTCCCACAGGAATTTGTCAGACTTCAAGTTAGCCAAGAAGAGTTCCTATGTATGAAAGCACTGTTACTTCTCAACACAAGTAGGTTCTTTTATTTCTTTGTAACACGTCACTACTAAAAGAATTTTGAACCATGTTGTTTAACTTGACAATCACTAAGCTCTCTGGCTTAACAAATGGAAATGTCCTAGGAGGAATGTTAGTATTCCAAGACTTAAAAATATTTTTTTCAAATGTTTATAAAGAACAAAGAATTTGTGATTCATTGCTGGTTTTATTGTGTTTAAAGACACTGGGATCCCTTTTGACATATGGCTATACTGTGTTACACATTTTCAAAACAACAGTGCAGTTTTTCTGCCTGGAAATATCAGTTCAAGTGACTCTACACAGATTTAAAAATCCCCAACCAAACCGAAACAACCTAAAAAGTATTAGAATGTATTTCAAATTATTTAATAAATTATCAGGACCGAGGGCTTTATCTTGACCAAGATCTTAAAGCATGTTTGCTTGAAAGAATTAGGGAAGTGGATATGACAAACAATACTAGCATTTATCCAACTCTATAGTTATAAATAGGTGAAGTTTAGCACAGATATAAACAAATGGAAATGTTTTTCTTTGGTTTATTTCTCTGGAAACAAAATCCGTGGTCGCTTCTAATCATACGCATCCTTTAAAGAATGCAGCATACAGCTGCATTCCACTTTACATCGGAAATGTGGTAGTTGATGAACTCATCTTCCAAAACCTTCTCTGAAATACCAAAATTTGCATCTGCTGAGGCCATAATTGTTAGTTATGAATCCCCAAATTGAAAGTTTAAAAATTATACAGGTGCTGTTAGAAATGAGAATAAGCACTTTTGAAAAATATAGATGAAAAAATGTAAAAGTTTGGTTCTCAACACACAAAGGAGTCAGAGGAGTGATGTGCAAATCCTGCATAACCTGCTTCTTGGCCTTACAAAGTTTAAGTAATTGATAAGGAATTAAAATTTAGTCCCTCTCAATCTGTGCTTGGCTGGTATTTGCATAAACCCATTCTCAAAAAAAAAACCAACTGGTCTCAGCAGAGAATAAGTTTTAAAAAATTAAATTTAGCTCCTATGAACATAGAAATTACTAAAAGAATAGCAAAATACCATACACTCTGCTAAAGCAGTAAAGTTAATGTGGATAAAAATCCCTCTCTGATATAACTCCAGTTGCTTTGTTAGAATATGTATGTATTCCTATTTTAAATGTTTTCCATCTTGTTTTCATCACAAACTCCCTTGTCTATCTTCTGAAATTTCTGTTAAATTTAGATAAATTTGTGATATTTCAGCTATCTCTGTTCCAGAAAGTTCATATCAAATTCAAAAAAGCTTTACAATTGTTGGTCCAATCCCTCTCATTTCTGAGTGCATCAATTTAACAGAATTCATCAAGTCATCATTCTTTATCAACTGCATTGCACTCAGAAGCTATTTTTTAAGATGCCATGTTTATGCATATGCAAGAAATTACTTTTAAAAAAAAGAAAGTATTTCTACCTGTTCTGATGAATTTTGCTTTTTGTTCTCTCCTGCATTTATTGTCTTATAGGAAAAAACAAATTGTCAGATCTTTGGGAAAAGGAACACACCTAACAGTTGTTGCTGAGACATTTAGTAAACGTTTGGTACTGTATAAATATAATTCCACGAAAGTGTTTTCAAAAAGCCATATAACCTCATTGTTGTTCTAAAGTGTTTTTTTTAAGACTGCTTTTGTTTTAGTCATGATATTCATCTTAATCTTCTTCAAATGTGAAAGTACAGCCATTTCAGGCTTTTGTATACTAATAGTAAATCAAGTCTAATCCTTTAGTTTTTCACTGTGTCTTCTGTTCAATTTATTATTTAGATGAACTGGTTTTTGACTTTTTTAGATAATTGCAAAGAAACAGAAATTTTTATTAAACTGAGTGTCAGCCTTGATACATTTATAATTCTGAGTGGACCCCCAGCCTGTTTTAACATTATATTTGATTTTATGGTTTTTTTCTTTGAGTTGGCTGAGGCTTAAATGTAATGTTTCCAGACTTCTGATTTAAAGGGATTTCTAAATCTTGTTGCATAAGATTTAGGCTCGGTTTGTGCCGCTGGATAAAAGCATCCTCATTCTTTACATACGTTCAGGGGAAGGGAACAGCTGTTTAAGTTGTATTTGTCCATGTAAGACATTGGAAGTTTTCACTCAGATAGCTTAGAGGAACTTTTTGTTGTTAGGCAGGAACATGACTGTCTTTTTGCAGAATTCAGAGGGAAACAGGCCATTAATTGATGGAAGATACCTTTTAAATAAATTTTCAGGGGAAGTATAAAGACTTAATTGCTGGTTTAGAGATGTAAGTCATCTAACCCTGAACTCCATCAGAGTCACTATTCCTTAGTTCTCTATGTAACTGCTGCTAAGAAGTGTCCCAAACCATCCAGGCTTTGGAAATTAAGGTTTCTTTTTCCATGTCACTATCTTATTACTAGCAGCCACTTACAGGTTCATTTCTTGATGTTTGCTCCATGTCCTCATTTTGATCCTCACACCTGACCTTTAAGAGAAGAGGGAGTTCAACCAATTTCTCCTCCTTGCTAATTTTTCCAAAAAGCTGTTGACCTTTAAGGCTCTGATCCATTCTATTAAGTGAAAGAGTTTCAAACAGGAGGCCTGAGTCCTGGAAGCTTTTCTGTCTGCACTACTTTAAAGTTGTTAGTTCATTCCTTGACTCTTGAAGTATTCCAGCTAGATCTTGCTACCATAAATTTGCTGTGAAGAGGGCAGACCCTCAGCAGTGTACACATAAATCAGTCCATAACATATTTCCTCAAAGGCAGGAGTGGTTCTTCTAGCCATTTTTTTTTCCCAGCAAACACATGTAGCTGAAGCTTAGGGATATTTCTAGACGTAGGCAATTAGCAAAATGAACTGATTGTTCCTGATATATCCTTTTAACTAATTGTATCCCTGTTTCTGGAGTAACACTTGGATGGGAAGAAAGACTGGCACATAATAGTGAATGCACTGTACAGCATGAAATACTATAAATTTTTTATGTGCTTTAAATTTCATCGCCTTCAGAGTAAATTGTAGCCCAACTGTTATTTTTTTTTTTAGTTCCTTTGGAAGGTCTAAGAAGTCAAAGCCAATTTGATGAGATGAGAACAAGTTACATCAGAGAACTGGTGAAGGCAATCGGTTTGCGCCAGAAAGGCGTTGTGGCCAACTCACAGCGTTTCTATCAGCTTACAAAGCTGATGGATTCCATGCATGATGTAAGTTTATTTGTTAATGTGTTTTGCTTTTTATGTAAGAAGGAACTGGTATTTCTTAAAATTAATTTTACGGAAGGGAGCAGTCAGCATTGCTAAACAGCAAAAGAAAACAAAATATTTTTCCTTTATTGTGTATATTTGTGTGGATATATAGCTAAATATTCAGCATCAGTACATGTATTGTGCACGTATTTTGTGGTATACAATATGGAATTATTTGTGAAACATGCATTAGAGTGCTACGATTTTGTTTCATTTTTAGTGTCACATAACCAGTACAGCTGTGGGCTTTGGTAGGGGTGGTGTGTATGTGTATATGAGCATGTGTGTATTTGTTCAGGAAAATAATGTGAGGAAAAGGCAATTCAAGTTGCTGAGTCAGACTAGTAAGGATTAATGAAAGGCAGCCAAGATCGGCTTTGCAACCTTAGTTCAACTGGTTTTATGTGGATATTCTATACGACTTATTCAGTGTCTGTCTGTGTTTGGGAATTGAGTAATCATTGAGAATTCTAGATACCAAGCCCTGGGCACTTTTGAGCTCAGTGTTGGTTGTGAGGAGCTTGCAGGGAGTTCAGGGTAGACAGGATCTTTGCATCTTTGTTTTCTTCAGAACTCAGCAAATCTGCATTTTGTTTTAATTAAATTTCTTCATTTCAAATGCATACAGTAAAATAATCTGTGAGGGAAAGAAAGAGGGAGAGAGGCTTGCTGCGAAACAGCAAAGTGATGTTTGGTCCATAGAGTATCTTTGTTCAGGTCCTGTTTCAGGTCAGGCTGATAAAGTGATCAGAGATACAAGGAAAAGAAAAATCATCACACTGGAGAGATTCTGTGATGTTAAAGAGTAGTTTAGCAGAAATAGTATGATATTTGACAACATGATAGTCACTGGTCTGAAATAAAAATTGGAACCTCTCAGAGAGGCTAGAAGAGATGTAACAGTCACGTGTTGAGCAGTTGCTTTCAAGGGATGAGAGCCTGTGGAGTTCAGTGTTTGCAGCATACACGGATATGATCACAATGAAAACCATGTCAAAGCTCACAGGTGAGCAGTAAATGCTGTCCCTCAGAGCAGTGTTTAAATAGCACATAGTGACCACAGCACTGACTCATGTTTTGAGTGTGAGAATAAGATGGAAGGTTGGATGCTTGCTAAGTAGTTGGCGTTGTTCGTCGCATGTGTCATGAGTGAGGGTGATGCTGCTTGGTAATATTAGTGAAGCAATGGTTTTATGTAACCTGCCATAGCTATGTGTGTGATTTTTGCCATTAATAGGGAATCACAAGTACCCTCATTACACATTCAAGAAATGACAGGGTAAGGTATAGAATGGTGTCAGCTGATGACTGTATGAGATAACTGATTGACAGCATGTTTATGTGGCTGCATTACTGTTAGCCTGATTGATTATGTTTGTATTTTATTAAATCCAGCTGGTGAAACAGCTCCATCTCTTCTGTTTGAACACATTTCTCCAGTCTCGTGCACTGAGCGTTGAATTCCCTGAGATGATGTCAGAGGTGATTGCTGCCCAGCTACCCAAGATTCTAGCAGGGATGGTGAAACCTCTTCTCTTTCACAAGAAGTGAAATGTCTTTTCTCTTATCATAGAGATAATACTTGGGTCATTTTTTGTTTGTTTATTTTGGTCAAGATTTTGCAATATCAGGACTTCAGCATATTTGACATACTTGCCCTGCCGAGTGCTTTATACCTGTAACATACACAAGCCATTCAAGCTTGATGTACATATTGTGAGTTCCTGATCCTTTAACTGCAAAAATCACAACAGTCATAAGAAATGTTTTGTAAACTTGTCTAAGCTGCATTTTAGATATGCATATGAATGACAATGAATAGACTTTCCAGATTTCTAACAACAGTTACACATTTTTCTTACGCATTGCACGCTCTTGAATTTCTGGTATGACATGGTAGAAAATTTTTACTTTAGTACGTTGTGTGCATGGGTACATGTGGGCATGTGCATAGTATAAGATTTTGGAGGAATTAAAATAAATATGGCCCACATTTTCTTACAGATATTTTAATTTTTTTTACTGCAATGCCATCAGGAGTAACCAAAGTGCTAGGCACACAGTAGGCATTCATAATCTCATCTGTGGTCATGTTGCATTGAAACTCCTAAGTCCAGCATGCTGTTTTCTGCATTCAGTGAATCTCTTCTCGAAAAATCAGAAAGTTTAGCAAAATTTCAGTTTGTATTACACCAGAAGTAATGTGTATGCAAACCCACTAAGCATTGGTTTGTGTTATTTTTCCTTAAAAGTTCAGCACTTACTAAAGCTAAATCACTTAGCTGTAATCTTAAATTCATCAGCTCTTACATTCTGTGTTTCAGAAACTTTAAATAGAGATGTTTTCACTGACTGCAACTCTTAATAATCTTAATGTTTTGAATTCCAATGCTGAACACTCAATCAGCCATTAGCATCAAATTATAGTGAGATTAGATGCAAAAAGAAATGGAAAATATGACTGCAAACATTTTGATACACATCAGACTCATTTCAGTACAATTTAGTGGAGCTACATATTTCGTATTTTAAAACCATACCATTATAATTAGGGTAACTGAAAAAGGAATTGGACTAAATTAGCTTTATAGATTTATAGAAGAATGACATGTTTTACCATAGAAATGAATCTTTGACTGAAAAATTATAATGTAGTGGTGTTTGTTCCTTTGATATGTTTATGAAGGAACTCATGCATTTAAGGCAGTAAATGTAGATATATTCAAACAACAGAGAAAGAGACAAACCTTAAGAAGAATTTACGAGTCTATTAAAATATGACAGGTTTTGCCAGTCGCTAGAAATGATACATAAATGTAGGAAATGGTGAGTCTTGTTTGGGTTCTTCTGGCCTTACGCTTTTGCTTTTGCCCATGACTTGTTAGATGCCCCCATTGTGTGCCTGTGTCCTGCTGGTGGTGTTGAAGTTTGGTCTTAGAACCTTGTCAGACATATCCTTGTCACATGAACCAAGGCCCCTGGGATGTAAGTTCAGTATTCCCGGCTAAATCAGGGTGCCCCTCATTAAAAGTGTAAGTGATGTTGCTTATTGGTAAAAATTGCATCTTGGTTCTTGAAAAAATTGTAGACAACTGACAAGTACAGGTTTGTCTAAAGGTGTCCTTACTGGTCATAATTTACTAAAGCCAACCAAGAAGAAGCTACATTACAGCTGGAAATAAAAACGTTTTTGAGATCACTACACAGTAGTACAAAACCCACTAGAGCTGGTGCAAATTTGTGACCCGATAAAAGTGGTAGAGACAGACTTTTGTGTTAGCTGACTAGGTTTCTCATTTCTAGCTGCCCAGGCAAGCAATGTCTTTCATATTCAATACAGTCTGACTTTTAACTGTGATCCTTAAAGCAATTATGTTTTAATAAATAGCACAAAAATCTTTATTTCTACATCTTGAAGTTTTGTTTTCTTTATTTTGTGTTTGCATTTAGTAAATGTGATGCTCAGTAAAGAAGTCCATTTCATCCATTCCACTTTCATGTAACAGCAGTATTTCCATGCATTCTTTTGGAATTTAAGTATTGCCACATGATTTACCACTGAGTAAGCAGACCGTCTGTGTTACTGTTTAGATTAAACTGATAGCAGAAACTTCCCACACTAAAAATTACTCCTCACCACCCTAATTCTGAAATTAGAAGACAGAGCAGGCAGTATGTTTGCCTTAGGAATGCATGGATCTGCCTAAATCTGCCTTTTACTAAATCCCTAAGTGGCTGACATGTCACCATGTCCCATAAACATGGCAGATTAGTCTGAAATGCACTGTATTTGTCTCAAAGGCATAATCACAAAGGAAGAAAAGATACCTTTTGGGAATAGATAACAAAGGTTAAAAGCATTTTCAAGTTCTATTTCTTAAAGATCTCTAGCTCACAGAAAAAAATTCCCAGAACTTCATGACCATGATAAATGCACTACACAAGATAGAATGATTGGCTGATTGTGTCTGCTATAAGAGTCTGAAAGCCCTGTGATCATTATTTGATTGTCTGAAGTTCCAAAAAAAAAGAGAACTTCCAGATATAAGCCCAGTTTATAAAATGGTCTTTAGTGTCCATTTTGGTATTGTCGTTTGCTCTAGGTTACATGGACACCAGTAACAACAGAAAAGGACCTGGGGGTGCTGGTCGACAGCTGCTAAACATGATCCAGAGTGTGCCCAGGTGGCCAAGAAGGCCAATGGCATCCTGGCCTGGATCAGCAGTGGTGTGGCCAGCAGGAGCAGGGCAGTGACCGTCCCCCTGTACTCGGCACTGCTGAGGCCACACCTCCAATCCTGTGTTCAGTTCTGGGCCCCTCACTGCAAGAAAGGCATTGAGGGGCTGGAGCGTGTCCAGAGAAGGGCAACGGAGCTGGGGAAGGGTCTGGAGCACAAGTGCTGTGAGGAGCAGCCGAGGGAGCTGGGGGTGTTTGGCCTGGAGAAAAGGAGGCTCAGGGGAGACCTTATCACTCTACAAGTGCCTGAAAGGAGGGTGGAGCCAGATGGGGGTTGGCCTCTTCTCTTACATAACAAATGACAGGAGGAGGGGTCATGACCTCAGGCTGTTCTAGAGGAAGTTCAGGTTGGACACCAGGAAGAATTTCTTCATTGAAAGGGTCGTTAAGCATTGGAAGGGGCTGCCTAGGGGAGTGGTGGAGTCACCATCCCTGGAAGTTTAAGAAATGACTGGACTTAGTTCTGTGGTTTAGTTGACAAGGTGGAGATCAGTCAAAGCTTGGACTCAATGATCTCAGAGGTCTTTTCCAGCCTAAAAGGTTCTGATTCTTTGAACACTGAACAAAACACCTGATTTCTTCCTTCCCTACAGAAGTCTTGTGTACTATGGCTTTTCAACCCTGCCACAATGTTCAGTGAGCCATTACCTGGTTTTTTTACTGAGTACAAGGTTTTATAGTTGCACGTGCTTCTGTCCCTTAATACGTTTTTAAAGATCAAAGCATTTTTAACCTAAGCTTTACAAATAGGTCAAAATAAACATCTTGCTGTGCTTCTCCATGTGTTGAACAAGGCAAAAGAATTCTGGATCTTCTTATGTTGCATTTACCCATTAGAAATAAGAAGTTTCAGCAGATGGATTTTTCTTGTTTTCTGACATTTAGGATGTGCCTGATTACATTTTAAAGGTATGAAACCTGTTGTATTAATTAGAAAGCTTGCCAGCCATCTTCTACAGGTTTTTGTTTCGAGCTACCACTAAAAGTTCTTCATGCAGTGAGTAATGCAGGCTGTGCCTGACGCTAAGCCTCTCCTGTTCTGTACAGTTGAGGTATTTTTGACCAAAGCCCTTCAGCATTACCTTCTGCTGATGCTTGAGTGAAGCAAAGAAACGGACCCATGAAGTCATCTGCTTCCTTTGAGCTCTGCTGCTGTGATTCAGCTCTGTACAGGTACCATATTTATAGTTTTTAAATAATGTTTGGGAGGTTGAAGTGCCTGGCTGCAGCAGCTCATCTATGTTTGGAGAGCTGAGACCTCTAGCCCCTGGAAGCTGTTCTCTTTATGAGCTGCTCCGCAGTTGTGATCTCTGGTCCAAGAAACGTAAAAGATCAAGCACTTGGCTCTTGTTTTCACAGATCTCAGATGGATCTACAGTTTGGACCAGCCTTTAGGGATGGGGGGCATGTGAGTTCCTTAATACCTAGATTTCCCACAGAGGGAAATGTGGTCTGAGAAGCTTTCAGTTGATTTCATGGCACTTTGGAATGGCCTGGTTGTATGTGTGCATAATAAACACACATAATAATTTCTGATCTGCAGCTGTTCCTTCAGCTGCACTGCAGTTATGCCTTCTCATGCTATATCTGCTACAGAGAAAGTGAGATCTAATTTTGTGTTTTCTGACAGTCAGAGCCTTGTTAGTACCTTAGCTTTTTTCTTTCTTTTCAAGTAATACATCACTCTCCATTACCTTTATTGGGAAGGTGAGCTGCTTTCCTGTGTTCTTACCTACACCCAAATACTCATCTCCATTACCAGTGATGTATCAGTAGCATGAACAGCAGGGATCCTGCAGGGATCCTTCCTTCCTGTCCTCTCCTACCTGCCCAAACTTAAGGTTGGTTCATCTGCAGAATAGGAGAGGATGGGGCTGCATTCCATCCGTGCAGTGCAACTCCAAGCACACATTTCTTGCCTTACTTGCTGTTTGTGGCAGGCTGACCTTTCTTTCCTTCCGAGAAGTCAGCTTGCAACCACAGAGCTAATATCCAGAGCCCTCCCATCTTTCCATGGCTCAGAAGCCTGTGAGCATACTGCCAGGCTGGACTGTCAGCATTGCTGGATTTATTGGTTTGTACTGCTTCGTGTCATGGTGACCTGACTTGAACAGAGACTTGCTTTTAGTTTAGTTCTCTTTTTCCCTTGGAAGATGAAAAGGGAAAAAAAACCTCTAGTATTTTAGGTATTTTTTGTTTTAAAATTTATGTGATTTTTTTTTTCAATGAATGCTGTTAATTTATTAGATTGACGTTATTTGCATGCAGAATGGTACTGGCGGTTCTCAGATGCTTGGACAGAAACATGCAGTAAAAGGTGACTGCATGGGTATTAATAACTAAGTTAAAATTTATCTGTCTGTTTACCTTGAAGAGAAAATAACCCTCAGAAAACAGAGTTAAGTGCTATTGGAACTAATGCAGCAGTTGCATAACTTCAAAAACATGAGCAGTGCTGCTCCCTTGATGTATTTTTTCAATCACATTTAGGAATTTTTTTCCCTGGCTTGAGCCCACAGTGCTCTGTATGAGGCATTTAAAGCATAGAGGACATCAAATAGTGGTGAGCTTTCATTTAATCCTAGTATATACTTAAAAACTAGCAGCATTTCAATTTCTTGCTGATGTGGGGTGGGCTCATTATAAAAATACTATCACAAGCCTTTTAGTCATAGATTATGTTTCTCTGACCATGAAAACTAAGTTACCTTCTCACCTCTATGGGTACTAATAGCTCCACCAATTTAGCATTCAGGCATATCAGTGAGGAAGTTCTCACAGTGTCATTTAAGTAGTCTCACTCTATTGCATTTTCCCACACTCAATTGAAATACCTACCCAGCCAGTTCATGACTAAAATCTCCTTTTGCTGTGTTGAGGAAAAAAAAGAAATAAATCATTGTCAGGAATTCAGAACACTGCATGGGTGAGCTTCAAGCAAGGGGCTAGATTGGATGAAAGCAGGTAGCGAGCATAATAAACACCTTTGGCATCACGTCAGAAATACCTGGGCAGAGCAGTACAGAGACCTTTGTGTTGTGCAGGATTTATACGAACATCACCACAAACTGCTCATTCCATGGATGTACAGTTCTCACAGAGGCCTGTTTTTCATATACTGGGTGGGAATAGAGTATTGCTCTTACACTTCATGCCCTGTATTGTTGGGTGATGCCCAGCCTGCAGCTCTAATCTGTGGTATCTCCAGTTGAGAACAATGTTCTCATCACGGTGCTGCTCAAAGAAACTGAATTGTTCTGGCAGCCCTGTCTTGGCTCTGTGGACCATGAATAAGGGAAGCACCAAACCAACATATGCACGGCAGTATGAATCCACAAAGGTGTGGACGTGGTTTTACTGAGATTATTTGAGAAAGAAACACCCAGCCACCTGCAATTAATATGTTCCCCACCATTTCCCCAGATCCCAGCAACATTCCTAAGAGTAAAACATGGATTTTGATGGCCCACGGAAGCATATTCTGTTGTAGACAAAGGACAACACATATGACAAAAATGATCCACTGTGACATAGAAAAAGCTGTGACGTGACGCTGTCAGGACGGACCCCCAGCCTGCCTCTGGGCCGTTACACACCACAGATATCATCTTTTGGGACTGTCATCACCACACAACGAGAACTGGTCAGCTGAGGGTGGCAAGGCCTTTCACTTAAAAATTTGGAAGTTTGGTATCCTAAAGCTCAGCTTACAATACAGTCACACTGCACTGGCCACTTCACTTCTTTCAATAATTTTACACAATCACACCCCCAGTTGCTGTTACAAGCAGTTCGTAGTGATGGCTACAGCCAGCTTAGGTTTTACTGGGAGACAGACACTGCTTCTCTTTCTCATGCTTCAAAACACAGATCATGTGTCTATTTGGCTGCCCAAAGCCAAAAAGTTGCACGAATCTGACATTAAAAAAAAAACAAACAAAAAACTCTCAAAAACTCCAAACATCTGTAATTTTGCCTTAGAACCTTTCCTGAAGACAGGCATTAATTTTAAGACAAACTACATGATAGAGAAGAGCATAACCCAAAGCTGGGCACGCCTGCAATGCATAATCCGTTGAAGTTTCTGAATTTCATGCACCCTCTAAATCCCAGTTCACATATTTGTGAAACATTTATTCTCCCCTCCTTCCTATGCCTTCATCACACCTTCTTTTCCCAATGGGTTGCTTGGATGTGTAATACATTAACACTTTGTAGAGTCTTTGTAATCCTCAATGGAAGAATTCTGTAGAAAGACAAATAATGCTCAACTTTGAGACTGATGTTTATATTTCTCTGTATTTAACATTCAGAATAATGATAGATATAATTTATGTTGCTATTGTTTTTATTTTTGGGAAAAAAGAAGAGACTTGTGTAAGATTTCTGTATTTTCCTTTGAGAAGAGGAGCCTTCATCTATATATTTGTACGTCTGAAATAATAGCTTCAAGTATTTTTGTAAAGGTGTTGTCTAGCTACATTGTGTCATGTCCAATAAACTGGGGATGTGCTTGCTTTGTAGTAGTATGAGAAGTGTTTAGCTCTTCAATAGATGCACAAACATCCACTAGACTGAGTGGAAGGTAAAGCTGCAGAATGACACTGCTGGCACTGGACATGGGGCTGCAGCTGCCAGTGCCAGGCTGGTGGAGCCACTTGTGCTGCAGTCCTACTGAGCAGCTGCTGGGGGGCTGATCTGGGGGGCGATACTCTGGCACCTCCAGGTTAGAGACAGCACACACTGATTATTTACTGAATTTAAACTCATATGGCTGGGGTGGGGCAGGGCAGGGGGACAGAAATGTTTTCCATTTTGTTTGCAATTCAGACACTACAATGTGTAGTCTACAAGACTCAAAGACCAGGATACAATAAAAAAGTATTTATTTATTTATTTAATTATTCTTAGGTGGAAGGTAGTGGCCTTAGTCAAAACTGCAACTGTCGAACTGCCATCCCATAAAAGCATCAAAATAAGTTACAATGCATTCCTGATCTCCTGGCACACAAAGAGGAAGTTAATTAAAGAGCCTTCCCTCTTTAATTAAAAAGAAGGTCCATGCACAGCAGCACTAGCAAGAGGTGCTGATGTGGGAGCAGAGGCTGTGGCACTGTGGGAGCGGAGGTGCTGGCACGGCCATGCTGGCCCAGATCAGCAAGAATGCACCTGAGTAGAGACAAAATTAGAACAGCAACCTACACACTGGGTAATCATTTATTTGTAAGTATTTAAAAGCCAGGGTATCAGAGTAGATTGTCCCCAAACTTTACAGCGGCAGTGCCCGAGCTCACTGCCATGTCCTCAGCAAGAACTGGAGCTTTCTGCTGCCAAAATTGGACAGTGCCAGATCTGCCTTCTGAGGTGCACAATGCAGGATGCATCCATCCACCATCCATCCATCCTGGGACCTCCAGTCATGGGGGAGAAGGAGCTCTTCTTGTTGCTGGTCATTGACCTGGCCCGGTGCAACCTTTCCTTGGCTGCACCAACAGGGCACATCTCCTCCGGTTTTTGAGGAACTGACTCCAGCGCTCAGGTGATTCTTCCCTCATCCTTAACGTGTCCTGCTTCCCACCCCACTGCCTTCTGACGTGGTGTGCAACAGGCAAGGAGTGGGACCTGCAGTCTGCTGAGGGGCACAGGCAGAATGGCTGGGAAGTGCCATGTGCCCTCCACCAGCAGGAGAGGCCACCCCTCTCTTTTCCTGTTCTCAGAAGCACTGGCAAAAAACTGGACAGCTGGTTTAGATGTCATCCCTTTCTAAGGATGTGCTGCAATGTTAGTGTGCCCTCAGAGAAGGATTAGTCATGCCAACAACAACAATACTTATTGGACATCATTTCCACATAATACAGAACATCTTGAAAGTGATGTTGCCGTTTCATTTCTGAATGTCCTTGTTCTTGTGAATTGATATCTTGGATGGTACCATGTGCACATCACAGACAGTTCGACAGGGCTGGGACTCACCACACAGATGATTCATTTTCCAAATTAATTTAGAAACTGGGGAAAGCATTTAGTCAGTACAAAAATACGTGAATTTAAGTGGAAGTTCTATCAGCAGCTAGCACACAGAAGAAAATCTTAAAGTCCTTGAGACGCTTGAACTACAAGGTGTCAAAGAATGTGGTCCTACTTAAATGTGCATTCAGTTGAGCACATCTACATTGGTACCTTTATTTAGGCCCCAATTATTTATTTACACAATGATGTTCCTCAGGATTGAGTGGAATAGCTTTGTGTGTGTATATATCTCTATCTGTCTATCTATCTATCTGCTCCGTTCCAGTTCAGCCTCAATGCACACCTCTTTTACTCAAGGATAGTTTAGGATTTTGTTCTTTTTAACAGACATAGTAATTGAAGGGTATAAAGAATAAAATCATGTTACTCATTTTTCGACATAGGATGTCTAAACCCTTTGAGGCAGAAGTTTTTTGCTTTAACCTTTAGCAAATAACAGTCCCCTTAAATTAGATTTTATTTTATTGTGACATCTCAGACTCCATAATGATGCAGATGCTCTCGAGCCCGGCTCATCTCTGCACAGCACAGGTGAGCTTCCTCTTAAACGTACTAATGAGTTAAGCAGTAATCACTGGCTACTCACAGGGAAGGCAGTGCTGCTGTTTTCTGATTATCTAAATGAAAGAAAGAAGTGGTGTCAGAGATCCTGCCGTGCAGGAATTTGGGTGAAACTATCATTTCCTTTCCTGTGTGTCAGTAACAAAGGTGCTGCAGGACTGGAGAAGGCACCAAACTGAGCCGAGGCTGAGGTGATGCTTTGAGGCCTAGTGTCCTAAATCACCCCGTGAGCTGCACTGGGCTTGGTGTTAGCACTGTTTCACTCAGATGTGTCTGCAGGGAAGGCTGACCCAAATGTGTGCCAGGGAAAGTGAACAGTGAAGAGTTGTGTTTGTTCCTTCTGCCTTCAGGAGAGCAGCTGTTTGTGAGACATTCACACAAATAACAACATGATAAATACTCTGTCTTGATTTTCCCTCTGGGTATAAACTCTCCAGTAAAGCTAATTAGCTAAAAAGCCACAATATTCACCTGAGTTTTTCATGCTGATGTGCTTACAGATACCTTTATTATGATCACGCTTACATTTGGTTTCCCAGTTAATTAAGGAAATATTTCAAGGCATCATTTTAACAAAGATGAGGAAAAATTATTAAGGCAAGGGTTTGGCAGGGGCAGAACCTGAACATCTCCATAAAACTTGGTTCTTTGTTGCTCTGAGGGTAAAAATAATTGTGCTGGTTTGTTTTGCATTGTCTGAACTTCAGGGGGATGGGGAGGACAGGCAGAAGGGCCCATCTGGAAACAAAACAATGTCACAAATCACAGCTGAAAGGCAGTGACACACTCCTATGGCATTCACTGCAGATTTCTCAGGGAAGGTCTGGGGAGCAGGACATTCTGCAGAATGGCCATTTTTCCCATCCAAGGCAGGCAATTGACAAATTACAGAAAACAACAGCACTTCGCAGGACCAAACAAAAGCATCCCTCGACCAACAGCAACAGCAGGAAATAAGAAACTTAAAATGACCATTTATGATGAGGTTTTATGTAAGGATATATTTACATCACAACTGCCCAGCACAATTTGTTTGCACGTAAATGTCTCCAAGGTCTCTGCTATCTACCTGCTTCCTTTAGACATCCCTGGAGGGTGTACCTGGGCCCCCCAGGGTGGTTTTTGTCTTTTTTTTTCTTGTGGAATTTCCCTGCTGATAGGCATCCTGCATATTTTGTGGTAATTCAGGACTCAGAGTTGTCACTGCTTTCACGGTCTCTGTTTCCAGCACTTTGTGCTCAGCCTCCCAGCTCAGGTGCGCTGAAACCCTAACCTTTGCTGTCTTCTCGCGAGGCCCCTGCAAACAGCACGTGTTGTATTCTAGGAACCAGCTATCCTAGTTAATTTATTTGGAGGAGCACTCCATGGATTGGTCAAGCTCAGCTTTCTTGTCTTGCTTCTGCCTGGGTTCCTCTGAAAGGCTTCTCATGGGGCTTCCCAGCGTGCAGCTGTCTCACCTGCTTGTGCACCAGGCCCATGTTTCCCCAGGGCTGCCATGAGCATGTGGTCATGTCTGGCACATGGAGACCCCAGGTGAGCCTGGCTGGAGCCCATGGCTCCTGCCCCGAGCTCTGCTGGGCTGTGACACGTTGGACACCTTCCATACCCCACCCTGCCCCAAGCCCACCCCTCTCAGCCTCCCCAGCTGCTGCTGGGGATGGACCTCGTGGCTGCCATAGCCAAAGCACGGCATTGCAAACCTTGTTTTGAGAATACCCCAAATCCAGATGTGCTGCATGTTTCCCTTTGAATGTGTTTTTTTCTGTAGGAATACAACAGCAATGACCATCAACAAAACTAAATTGCTGATGTTTTTCATTCAGATGTGACTCTAATCCCTTCTAAGGGCACCCAAGAGCCATTAACAGTAATTTTAAATGAAATACACCCGTGCTGGGTCTAACTAATCAGTTCCTCAATTATACTGGCAGAAAGATGTATTCCAATTACCAAAGTACTTTCAAGTGAATTAAGACTCCTTTCTGTACTGGCTGTGGAGGTCACTCAATGTTCCCATGAATCCCTGCATGTTTACATTATAAAAGCACACCATGATCTTTGGCAAAGGCACTTGCTCTAGGTTAGTTCAGCTTTTGAGCTTGTTGCCATAAATACAATAGAAAAGCAGCCAACCATTGCAAAAGAAGCCAAGAATATCTTTCAAACTTTGTTTCTGTATCAGTGATTAATCCAAATGACACGGGAAAAGTTTTACAAACATGAAATAAAATTTTAAAAGATGAAAGTGTAGATACCTTGTTTACCAAGTTTAATAAGCAGTGTTTGTGTTAGGAAAGTTGGTTTTGAAATAATGGATCATGCCCAAATAATGAGAAAGTGTTCTGAGAACCAGGGCCTGAACTGACTTTGCCACCTGCTCAGTTTACACCTATGCTGTTTCCTTGGATCACTGAAGTTTTTCCTCTTCAGGCAGGAGGCTGCAGCCAGCCTGGCTCATCTCAGCACACATTCTATACCAAAGCAATTCCACACATCACTTTCTCCATAGTCAATATTGAACATAGAGATATTGAACATCGTTCATCAACAATACTGAGTCAATATTGAACATTATTCATCAATAATAAAGCCACAAATAGTCATTTTTTCCAAGCACAAAAGAATCATGTCCTGTAAGGTGCTTTAATGCATCCAAGTAATGAAATGTGTCTTCACCCTTCCTGGTTAGAAGCACAGATTCCTCTCCCCTTCAGTTTTAAATTTGGTGTTAATGTGGTAATTCAACACAAGTGTGTTGATTCAACAGCAATTTAAGTCTTTTTACATTTAAATGCTCACTGAAATGTCAAAATATAGCATGCCAGACAGAACATGGTTTTTCCAGAAATAAAAAAAAAAATCTTAGTTATTGCCTTATGCCAAGTAAAATGGGACACTGGGAAAATGAGTGATGAGAACCATTTTAGAGCTTAGTCTAGACCCCGAACTAGGGTGCATTCACTCTCGTGGATCAGGGGATCTAAAGCTAAGAAGCCTTCCATCCCTGTGGAAAAGAGCAGAAAACTCCAATGAAAAACACAACCATTTAATTTCAGATTTTTAACATAAAATTGTTAGCGAACTGTAATTTTTGATTAATTATCAAAATGCAGATATTCTGCATTTCATCTTGTGCCTACTTACTGTGCAGAGCTGGGCATCCAAGGAAGCTCCTGCCATTCCTGCTTCCATGGCCCCCAGCAGGAGTGGAGGGGAATCCAGCCGCAAGTGCTGGTCTCAGAGGGAGCTGTGGCAGTGCTGGTACAGGCACAGCCCCAGGCCCAGCTCATCAGGCACAAAGAGCAGCAGGGCAGGGCAGGTGTCTCAGGGCATCTGCCCCTGCACTTCCCTTCTTCCCAAAAGCCCCCGTGGTGCCCCAGGAGTGTTGTAGTGAATGATGGTGACAGCTTCCATTGCAATTGCTCCACACTACACCTCAGGGGCGGTTCTCTACACTTGTAAGTCAGGGCACTAAGCTTCAGCTCAGCTCTAACCCCTTGCTGCAGCCCCCCTCCCCCTCAGGCTTTTCCAGCAGAACTAATACCGAAGAGGCTTTGCCAGCTCAGCTGCATCCCTTGGTCGCAAGGGGAACCTTCTCCCCGGCCCCATCCTGCCCGGGGGTGTCTCAGCAAGGTGCAAGACAGTTTGGTGACTACAGGGTGCAGGTGATGTTTTGATTCCTGAAAGCAGAGTCCACATCTCTCAAATCCTCGAGCAGGGAGAGCTGTGAAATACAAGCTTCACCTCGGAGCACTTGTGAGAAAGCATCAGAAGGGAAAGACTCTTTCTCCACTGGGTCCGTGCTGCTTGGCTCCTCAACAATCTCATTTTTACTTACATCAGCACTTACGGTGTTGATGTTTTGTTTCCGTCTGTCTCTGATGTGCCCCTGGGCAGAGCTGTGGCACAGTGCGCGCACAGGGGGAGGCTGGCAGTGCAGCTGCCCAGCCCAGGGCTGGCAGGCAGGAGCCACAGCAGCCTGAGCGTGCCCAGGACAGGAGCTGGCAGCCAGCAGCCCAGGATGCAGGAGCAGTATCCACCCTCCCTGGTCTCCTGCAGTTCTCTGCACTGTCCAAGTCCAAGCACAGAGAACGGAGAAAGAGTTTATCAGCTGGCTGGTTTAATCTTGTTTAAAAAACACAGGTTTTCTAGTCCATATCATAACAAAGCCTGGTTGTTTCAGGGTTATTAAAGTCTCCCGAATTTCTGGTGAGTTCCTTCAGGGAAAAGAGAAGGCAGGCCACATCACAGCTCCCTTTGCCACGGGCACATCTGTAACTCCAGCCTGAGGGTTGTAAAACCTGAGGGAAAAAGTCCTGGAGAGATGCTGGGGAGGGCATGCAAGGGAACGTGCAGAGGCCACTGCACTCATGTTGCTTCCCCCACCTGGCAGTGCTGTTGGAATGGAGCCACGGAAGGCCCTCCCACGAGCCCGTCCACCTGCTGATCTCCAGAGGCAAAGACCTCATCAGCCAGATTCTGCCACACCAGTGTTTTGCTTCTTGCTACCTAACATCCAAAGCTGTCATTTCCTTTCTCAAAAGCCACATCTTTGGAGACTTGCACATGACCAGGAGAGTGGATGACAGACTACTGTCCGGTATTCATATGCCCATCTACGTAAAGCATCCTCACGGGTGAAATGTTACTCTAAAATGCAGGTATGGATAGAAGTAGAACCAAAGAGTTATTACTTGGAAAAAAGAAAAGGCTGAACGAGAGCCCAAATTTAAAAGCAATAAAAAGCCAGTTTGTGTATAAAGGATTTTTATTTTGAAAAACATTTTTTCAGATTTTTGAAATACAGTGTAAAGTACAACATAGAATTATGTCTGCAAAGTCAGCTTATGCATGTCACGCTAGTTATTTACATGTAGATATATACAGAGTGCAGATAATTATTGAAAACACACTACAAAATAAACAGAGAGTTCAATAAGATAATTTAGTAGGACTTTATTAAATAGATATAGTTATTGATTGTATATATTTTCCTATTAAAATACCATAGAGTATCTAAAGTAAACCCTATAAACTCTAATACCTCCAAAATTGCCATAAATATGATTGAAAATTGAAACTATCCATCTGCCCTGTTCAGCTGCTCTGCCCTTTGCTCCAACAGAAACTCTTGCAGAGAAAACGGTGCTATATTTAGTGCCAGAGCTTTGATGACAATTCCCAATAAAACACTTGCAGAAAGCCCAGATGCAAACCAGCTTTCAGCTGAGGCACCCAAGAGTTGAAGCACCGTGCTCTACATTTAAAAGAACGAGGATAATCTGATGGCTTATTAAACACTGCCACACACAGGACAATTAAAGAACCGATATCATCCTCAGTGACTGAATTAGTGGCTGTTTGGCTACCAAGCACCTTACTAAGACAAAACAAACTCCCAAAGCTCATGCAAAATCCTAAACAAAAAAAGAAGAGACCTCCCAATGCGTACAGATACACTGACTGACAGTGTGACTTTAGCAGGAGCAGGAGCTGGACGGGCTGCAGCACCAGCAGCAGCTTCAGGGCTCTGTGACCAGCCAGAGAGAGACTAAGGTTGACTGAGGCTTTGATATCTGGCCACTGAGCAATTCCTCCAGGGCTCTCTGCTGAAGGAAAGGACAACGCCAAGCCGGACCATGGATTATCCCATTATCAGAATATTCCATCTCCTTTCTGGGGGCTTCTGGCCAGCAAACCCTCACTGTAAATTGCCAAAGGTCTGTCTTTGACTTCACTAGACCTTTGGGAGTTTCCATCAGTGGAGAAGATCCATCCCAGTCTAGAGGATGTGCTCCCCAACTGGGATTTCTCTTCTTACTGCTCAATCCAAAATTGCACAACCTTCTGCCTTAGGAAAAGAATTATCAAGAACAATGTGCTTCTTAGTTTCATTATTTATTCTGATGCAACCTTATTAAGTAGAAAATAGGCCAGGGAAGAAAAGCTAACCAAAATAAAATCCAATTACTACCATACAGTGCTTTTTTGTTGTTGTAATTACCATTCTGAACTGCAGAATTTTACAACTTTTCCTCTCCTAACATGTCTTTCCTAAAGGCACATTACAATTCTATCCAATTACAGGCAAAGAATAAAGATTAGCACCAGAAAATATATAAAAGGAAAATAAGTTACTATTACTATCATAGAATAGCGCTGGTCAGCAAATCTGTGCATCTTTTTTTCCAGAAATAATTGTACAATGAACATTATAGATTAGTTAGGGACATAAGTGATAGCTATGGTTTAATTTAACAGTTTTGTTACATATAACTCTAAATGCCAAAATATGGCAAGGAGATTTTAATACTGAAGTCATAGGAATTACACACAAAAAATGTAATCTTTATCATCATCAATAAAAAGTGTGAATATAGAATATTAATATACTTTACATATTTATCATACAATATATCAGTCCTTCACACTATTAATTTGATTCATGTTGTGCTGCAACATGTATCAAAAGGTTTAACAAAGAAAAAACATGGGTAATTATATGTTGTGGGTACAGACATTATTTCCACAAGACAAAAAACAACCACAATGTATCATCTACCTTAAGTTCTACAGTGCTATTTGGAACCAACCTGCTGCATCCTTTTAGGAAGGACAATAATAACAATAATAATAATAATAATTTTAAAAAAATGTTTAACCTTTTTTTGTAGAGTGAATCTGACTTCCATAAAGAACAGTAAATTGATACTATGAGCTAATTTAATTCAGATTGCCTAATTTTCTGGTAAGGCATTGTCAAAACATTGTGTCTCCATTTAAATGTTACATGGAGTTCGGATTCTTTGCTATTATCAGAAAGGATTTTTGGTCAGGCCTAAGAGTATCATCATTAGAGAAGCTTTGGTGCCTGCCCTCTCCCCCACTTCAGTCTTTGCACCCCTACTCACTCTCAACTTTCTGGTTCACTTTGCAGCTTCTTGTAGATATAAACTCCCTCTTGAAAGGCAGGGAAGAGCTGGGGCACCCACAACCCAGCAGGGAGATCCCACAGAAAGTGCTACTATGTGCTGCAGAGGAGAGTAACAAAAAACCCATACAAGATTTCCAAAAATGAAAACCTCTATTCTCGGAGAGTGAGTGGTCAACTGTAAGTAAGAACGGGCATAACGTTTTTTGGATGGAAGTGCCATTTTAAAGCTGAACCACGTAAAATTTATTTATGGCTAGTTCAGAAGAAGGGCCTGAGAACGCTGCAGAACATCGCAGAGGAAAATACATATCTCTTTTGTGAGGAGCACATGAAAAGAATCCTGTTTCTTACGAAGTTGTCTTCTTCAATCCTAATTTTGGTCTAATGTGAGATGAATATGCAGGAACAGATGAAACACCTCTCCTCCACAAGGATTCCTCCAGGTCTTTTTACAACCTTTCCCTCAGCACTTACAGGCTCTACTTGCTTAACCTGTAACTGAACTTTTCAGTTTTACAAAATTTTTAATGAACCTGGCATCTTTGACTTCTCTAGCTTCCACTCAGATCAGCTGCTTTCAAAACACAGTACTGGAGAATTGTGAGACACATACAGGGGGTGTGAAATTACCTAATCTTAAGGGATTTTTCCCACTTATTTCTAAACGAGGCTAGAACAAAGCAAGTAAGAGCGAACATTTTCTACATTTTTTATTTCACAATTCCTCAAGAATTTCACAATTAAATTGCTCTTAAGAGGTATGAGGACTCATCAAAGGATGTTCAGTACAGGTTTGCCACTGATCCCCTGCAACAGACAGAAGCTGGGATTTTTTCCCCTGATCACTGCGTTTTTCTGCCTGTATGAGACTTGCTGGGCCACCAGCCTCTGCTTAAAGCTCTGCTTCCCTTTCTGCTCCTCTTTGCCTGCAGCAGCACTTCCCCTGGGAAGGTCACCAGAGGTAAACTTTTTGACAGCCTACCATTTTTCCATTGTGAAATACAGCACAAACACAACCAAAACCATGTTGGTCTTCTCAGGGCAATGGCAGTCTCAGGCATACCTCAGACTAAGAAAACTTGGCTTGCCTTAAAATGAAGAAAGATTCAACTGGCTGAGCAAAGACCTTCAATCCCTTTCACATCTGCTCTGGGCAAATTAGATGAGCACACACGTGTCTGCCTTCACTGCCAGTGCCATCTAGAACAACTCTTTCTCACAATGCACTGGGAACAGCCTGGATTTAAGATTAAGTGAAACATGTTTTGGGACTTAATGAAACTTTTTAGGGTGAAGAAAGAACCCAGGTCATTCAGACACTAAGGCATGGGGTCTGTCTTCAGCTGCCTGCAGTCTTGCTCAGACTCCCCCTATGAAAAGCTAGACCCATTTTTGGAGGGATGTTCTTTGAGCCTCTCTCTCTCTGATCATCACTCAA
Source organism: Oreocharis arfaki (assembly GCA_013398015.1). NCBI lineage: Eukaryota > Metazoa > Chordata > Aves > Passeriformes > Paramythiidae > Oreocharis > Oreocharis arfaki. The sequence goes on from VZRR01003882.1 coordinate 594,325, forward strand.
TACTTGAATTAGTGAGGAGAAAGATGCTGCAAGATTCTGCCACCAGCCTGAATTCCAGCAATTGCTCAGAATTCATGCACTAGATAGATGTAAAAGAATGTTCTGATGTGCTTCTTTGTGTTGGCAATGAATCTTACTTTTCAATTTAAACAAGAAAAAGGCTATGGAAAGAAAAAAGCAGTAGTTAAAAATTACTGATGTTTTTACTCCTAACAGCAGTTCTTCCTTAAACTTTCTCGAAGTAGTGTATAACTTAGAAATCAACCAAAGATTTGTATGTTGATTTCTGCTACTGGAGGAAAAACTGAGCCTTGACAGATCTATGAAACTAAGCCTAGACAGTTCTATGAAACAATGAATTCTTTTGGAAGCACTGATGTTGAAGAAATACTAATATGAAGGTTAAATGTCTTAGTTTTCAAACAGGAATGGCAAGTAGCCAAGCAAGCAGTGCATGTTTTCCCTCAAGGTGTACAAGAAAACTGCTCAGATTGAGAAAGCTACTTATGGTTTCTGGGGTTTTCTTTGCCTTGGTTTTATTTTTGGTTTTTTTTTTTTTTTTCCTTTTCAGTCCTACCAGGAGCAATCAGTAAGTCTTTACAACACATTTAAAAAGTAAGGATTTTTTATTCTGTGGAAGGAGAGAATCTTTGTCAAATATTTTAGCAGAAGTCAGGAGAAATAACACTAAGTAATCTTATTGCTACATGGAGCTTTTAGCATTCATAGCTTATAAAATTGGCTAGTTCACAGGTCATTTGTCTTATTTGCAATGGAAAAAGAATGAGTTACAATTTATCTCAGGTTTCAAAACACACTGCTGTTTTTCAGTGCTCACTTCACATGACTACCATTCAGTCCAGATTAAGCATCTCCTTGTTTTCTACAGATATTGTTCCGGGACACAGAGAGACTATCTTCCAGATGATGGTTATCACTGAAATATCATTGAAAGTTGTTAATATTAGCTATGCTGATACAGAAAGAAGGAAAGCAATCTAACAAGTATTTGAATGAGACATTCATTAAATATATCACATTTTGAATGAGCACTCACTGCTCAGGCAGAGTATAAACTGATATTATCAGTTGTATAAATTCTATACCATATTGTAACTCAATGACTAACAGAAGCTCCAACTTCTGATTTATGGAAAAGTAATTTCTTATTTGAAATGATTAGGATTAATTTTAGAATCAAGTTTTCGAAGGGAGAATTCAGATCACAATAAAAGCAGTACTTACATTATGAAAAAGTCCACGATTTTCCATATTAAAAAACATAGATTAGAAGAAATGTCATAGAGTGCACTGCCTCTAAATTTCACAGTTCTGTGAGCAACATCCTCGGACCTGAAAGTTTGCAGCTAAATAGCAACTTTTTTTTTTTGTTTTATTGCTCTAGTGTTCCTTACCCATAAAAGAAGAACAGAACAACCTTTTGCAAACAATGGAAGTTATTTAAGCAGAGTACCGTCCTCAGTACAGAAACTGTTAACTGTTTCATCACATTCTGTTCCATTGGCAGGGAGCTCTGTAACCTGCAGCTGCAGCATCTCAAGGAAATCTACCACTCAGCTTAGGGGCTGATCCCATATCTGTGTCAGATAAAAATCATAGTGCTCATTATTTGTTACCATGGATACCATGAAGATATTGCTGTCCACTAAAGATTACTAGAGGAAGACAACATAATTCTCAGGAACTAGTCCTGTTTTGCCTTCATAAGTTGCCTTTAACCAGCCTGGTTCCACTGATGGATACACTGCAAAAAAACATATACACAACTTTTAACATTGTTTAAAAATCCCATACATGCTAAATGTATTTATTTAGATGGTATTTATTCAAGAGCAATTGAAAAACCAGGGCAAAACCTGAGAACTAAAAATGGAATTACGCTCTCATTTTGTGGATACAGTTCAGTTTTTTACAGGTTCTTTTTTAATATATAAGTCAATGTAAAACAAATCTTACCATTGGAAAATATTGCCCCCTGTGGGAAAGACAGCTCATGACTATGCTCAGCCTTACAGGAATACATGGCTTTCGCTTGTCTGAAAGAAAAAAACACGCTCTTGCAATAAATGAGATAACAAGTAAAAAGGTATAAAGAAATTAAATTAAAACCTGAGAAGTATAAGAATAAGTAGTTGTACAAATGCAATATGATAATGACTGGTTACACAGCAGTTCAGAGGAGTAGAATTACAGCAAATAACAACTTCAAGCTTACTGGAGTTAACAAGCATGTTATTGCAGAAAAGAGACTGACATCCTACTTAGATATTTAAACAGGAATATAATTTGGAACTTTTAAAATGAAGTTGTCATTCAAATAGGCACTGAACTGAGCATACTGTTTGAAGCAAGTCATGGATTGCCTGGAAACAAATTCAAAAGTGATCATCAAGTCATTAAAGGTCTAAAAACTTGACATGTGAGAAACTATTGTTAATACGTCTACAAAGCAAAATAATACTTCGAAGGCAAATACGAGACAAAAAGGACTAATGATTCTGTCCCAGAGAAGAAGGACAGAAAAAGTCACCTCTTGGCTTCTGGCACTATGATTCTGCAATGTACAAAATGAGGGTTTGAACATGAAGATGGAAATTAGGAGTTCTCTTGAGATTCCTGCACTTTACCTAATACCTAGACTTTAACTTATATACTCAGAACAGTTTTATATGAGCTGAAATTTTTTCTGAATTTCTTTAAACCCACACTATACTAAGTGAAGATGAACTTGCTGACTATTTCACCTTTGTGTGATGTGATGGGGAGTTGCTAACTGAAGTTTCCTTCTAGCCAGGATTTATCTCAATGACCCAATATGTGACCTGTAGCAAAGTTTAAAATTTTCTGCATACTTTTTGAGAGTGTGTATATGCAAGTGGAATGTAATCTATCACGTCTTTTTCCCAAAATTGTGAGATAACAGAGTTACATGTTAGATTAATTAACACTGCCACACCATAAGCATTATCATCATTCATTTGAACTTTTAAAAGGGTATGAGAGTGGATGGACATATTTAGAAGTTTTTATGTGAGAGCTTTCCAGAGATGATTTCTTCCTCTGAAAAAAAAGCTTTTCTATTGGTTCTCTGATTTATGACTGGACTAAATGGCATGTTTGCCTTCATTTTAAGCAAGCTAATGACTCCTCAAGGGTTACATTCTCAGGATGAGATTTTCAGAGGAGATAGGAATTTTGAGTTGCACCCATGATATCCAAGGACAGCTTATTTTCAGGATGCTGGAAACATTTCTGATTTTTAATACTGTCATTCTGGTTACATCCCATCAACTAATTAAAACAAGATGAGCACTGGATCCCTGTTTGTTCAGTTTTCTTAAATGTTGGCTTGCTCTCTGGCTGGTGTAGACTGCTCTGAGTAGTTTTTCCAAAACAACTCCTTGGTGCCTCCTGTTGTGAAGAGTTTGCCATCTATACTTGCCAAGACAGGTGTGAAGACTCATTACCCCACATAATCTGTACAAATTTACACATAATAATCTACATAATATATATACAGAGGGTTATTGGATGACTTTACTGAAGGTCACACATAAACTAAAATTATTTAATCTCTTTTTTCCTCAAAGTCAACAAAGAACACTACAGATGTTCTAATTATACTGACCCAAATCAGTAACACTATGACAAAACAGCCTGTTGGGATGGGTTGGCCCAGCCATGACCCCTTGTTATGCAAACCCAATACATCTGTGTGGCATAATCATGGATTTTACACATTTAAAACAGTAGAGTAACTGTTAAAGATTGCAATGGATTACTACAAGGTAGTAGGTAATGAATTTACTAAAGCACAGCAATTATTTCAAATCTGAGTAATTTGACTATCAATCCAAGTGTCCGTGTTAATAATGGGACACCTGAGTAACCACACTGGGACAAAAGACATTTAAGGCAATATTTAAATGTGAGACAGAATTTCTTAGGCCATTCTTGAAACATGACATGTTGTTTTTGTTGCCCTCAGAAAAAGTTAAGAAATTAATGCAATTTTCTCTTATATTCTCTGATGTCTATTGAATGATACTGTTTTCAACCTCCAATTTTACCTAATCCAAGTATGTTTACCTTAAAAGTAAAAAAAGACAAGAAAACAGGGACTCTGTTTTAGAATTATAGAATCACAGAATTGCTAAGGTTGGAAGAGACCTCTAAAATCATCTCCTATGGAAAGAGAGAAAGGTTCTCCAAATGTGACATTTACACAGATAGAGGAACACAAGAAGTCAGTTTCTCAAAAGTTAATGAATTACAGGATTCTTCACACTACTTTGCTCCTGAGGCAGAGCAATTACACCCCAAAGCTATCTACAAACCATCTGTGATGGTATAATGAGGGACAAATTTAAGAATATTTACTCATAATTCTGGAGCAATTTTTCATTTACTGGTTATTGCCTCCACACTTAATTTGATTATTTAGGTTCTCATATTTGTTATTACTCACTTCGACCCTATCCACCTGGAAGCACTGATCATGAAATGGGTTTGCAGGTTCTTGGACATTTTTTTTTGTGATTATGAAAATGGACATTCTTACTGATGGTGTTAATGCTGTTCTCCCTAGAAACAAGGCTGTTAAAAAGTATGTGATAACACCACCATCATCTATCACAATTCTTTTAAGATGATGCTAATAACCTGAGAGGAGTGTGATTCGTGTTGTTTAGGGCAGAGGAGAAAAAAAAGCAACTTCAGAAAATGATACCCACATTTCCTAGACATTCCTTCTTTCTGTGACCTTACTGGATAGATTCCAGATAAGAAAAATGCATTTTCTTCCTATTACAGTTGTTTTGAGCACATAATGATAAATATACTAGCAGCCAAAGGATCAGTACTCATCAGATCATACATTCTTTTGCTTGACTATGCACAGTCAACAATACCTGAGGCTCTAATAATAATAATAGTAATAATAACTATTTTGAAAGATATAAACAAGCTTTAAAACTATGCTCCTGCCCTAATGACTTTTCCGTCTAGCAAGACAAAGCCAAAACAGGAATGAATGAGGGAAAACACATGAAACTCTCTGATGACTCACCAGTTAATATTATCCTACAGGAAGAAGAAAGGTTTATAGAGCCCTGGAGGTGGCAGACTCAAAACCAAGTATGAGTAAAACACACTGGCCTGGTCTGGACAAGGCATTCTAGGTGTTTTAGAAAATGCAAAATATAGCATGAAAATGAAACCAGAAGGATGACTGGAAAAGAATATTTAATTATATGGTTGGGAGGTGAGCATGGGTCTAGAGGGCTTCAAAACTTCAGTCTGCTCCTATTGAAGTCCCAGCCTGGCACCGAGAGATCCTGCTGAAAGGTAGAGCCTCTTGCTGTCACCTACTCCTTCCCAATTTTCTATTGAAAATTCTTCTTCTAATGCAGTTCCTCACTTCAGGAGACTTGACTTTCTGTGTAGCTCTAAATCAAAGCCAAGAAAATGTAGGGTCGGGGATTATGTGTTGGTGCATTTCTGTACAGAAGCTGCGATAAACAGACCTCAGGCCTGACTAAGACTTACCTAATTGCAGTATTTGTGAAAATAGAAAGAAAACTCCTTCACCTCTTTCAAGTCCATACTAGATTAGCAAAAGAGACTGGTCTCAGTGTACACAGTAGCTTAATACCACAGTGAGGGAGACTGATGAGTAATAAACTTCAAGTCAGGAAATAGGAAGACAGAAGTCAAAGAAACTCTGTAATTGGAAAAAGAGAGGGCTTAACATTTTGGTCTTCCCTGTCCAATCCTAACACATGTACTGTGGTGTCCTGTTGTCTTTCTGACTAGAAAAACCCTTTAGTGTTACAGGAGCATGTACTAATGTATACAAGGAGAGAAAACAGGTCAAATAATGCATTAAAAAAGAGGACACACACTCATTATAGACCTGTTGCATCATACAAAGTCACAAAGCAGGGCTGCAAAGACTGCATGGAAGAAGGAATTAAGTAGGACCAGTCCACTGTGGCAGTAAAGCATCAAGTGCAGAATTATCTGCTGGAATCCAGAAAACAACGTGAGACTGCAAAGCCATACAGGTACTTTTGATCTGCCATCTGTACAAAGGACCACATCAGGCAACAAGTGCTTCAAGCAGGGATGAAGTTACTTACATTCTATAATGCATAGGTAAAGCAATAGCTTAAAATTTATCTTAGCAGGGTAAATTACACCTGCAGAGAGTCCAACACTGTCTTGACTCAAGTATTTCTGGTATCAAACCACGCAGCTTAAAAATAGTTTCTCTGTCTTACACTCGGTCCTGCCTACATTCATTGGTTAGCAGAGTTATGAACACAAGGAGGCCTTTCTACTGCATGATCAGGATGTAATTATCATGATTTCTACATATTTCAGAGCCAAAAAAAAAGGAAAAAGAAGACTATTCTACGGTTTTAAATCAGCCTTCTTGTTCAAAACATGCAGCTAAATAAAAGCTGGCTCTGAATTGCAAAATCGTACTCAGATTTAAGCTGCACTATAAGAACAGCTGAGCTACTTCTGATTTCTTCCTCATTCTGCCTGCTAACCTCTCATTTTCCATTCTCCTTGCTCCTGTTGCTCTTCTGCCTTCTTATGAAGGCTGAAGTAGAGGAGCTATTCAGCCTTTCAGTGTTTTCGGCTTTGTTATCCGCTCTCCACATCCATTATCAAACTGCTACTTTTTCCTTTGTCAGATTTTTGCTCCTTACATGCTTTTTATATACAGATACAGGTAGCATAGGCTCTGAAGGAACAACAGGGGAGAGTCTGAAGGAAGTAATACAAAATAAGAAAAGGAACAGTGTTGGAGATGAAATGATGCAGGACTGGTGAAGCAGTCACTGCTTTCAAGTTATGGCACTGGCTTAAGAACATTCCAGACCCTTCATTTACACTTTTCTTTCTTAAATTATTGCCCTGATCTTTTCACATCTCTTTCCTCCCCTGCCACCCTCCTTTTTGTTCATCTTACAGTTCATGTACTACACAAAACAAGAACAGCCTTGATTCGTGAAAGCTGCTTCTCTCACAAAATCAGTGGGCCTTTGCAGGAGAGCTTTTTCTTTCCTTCCCCTGCTATATCTGCCAGAGAGGACAGCCACATTCCATGGTCACACATTTCAGCATGTTGGCATCTTCCTTTACATCTGTGCTGCTTTAGGTTACTACTTTTGGATTCATGGATTGACATCTTTTTTCATTGCTCAACAGTTCCGGTAAGTTGTGGGTGTATCAGTGAGTGAAGTGCTGGACAAAAATCTGTGTTCTGTCTCAAAGAATGTGAAAAATTGTGACAGTGAAAAGAGAGACAGATGCTTTCCCACATCCATTTATTTATCTACTTTGTCTATTAATTGTAAGTAACGTACAGAAGATACTACTCCCTAGACAATTCATTTAATTTAAAAATGAATGAAATCCATGAAATAAATGCAAACAATTGTGAAGGAAATGTCAATACTTCCTACTGCAAACTATCAAGAAGAAAGGTTAACTGTTTCTCCAGACAGACACCGAGGCATGGAAGGTGTGATGGTAAAGATAGAAATCCTGATCAAGTAATCTTGAACTTTCTAAAGTAGATTTCATTTCAGACCTGCCTGTATGAGCAAATTACCGTGAAACAGCAAGTTTGCTACTCTGCTGAAGGCATACCATACAAACAGCTGTATGGAAAAAGTACAGCACCCTCACCCTAATTTAAGCACTTTTAATTTTCCCTTGTATGTGTGTCCTTAAGCAGACCTGAGCATCTCTCACTATTCCCCCAGGTAAGAGAATTACCAGACCGGTTGTTATTCTCTACGAAATTCAGCTTTCTTTTGAAGTAAGGATGAACTTAATAAACCAAAAAAATTTCACATGCCACATGATGCTGTCCAAAAGACACAGAACAAAGCTCCAACACTTCTGTTTCAATCTCTGAAGCCAGAAAACCAGAAAGGATTTTACAGAGTGTTAAACAGTATGTAGCACTTACCGTCCTGAAGAAACTTGTTTAAGTGAACCAGCACTTTCGAACAACTGAGCTCTTGCAGCCACTCTGAAAATAAATGCACCACCTTGCTTTATACCACACACACTAGTTTCACTCTTAACCATCTAAAGACATGGACACATTTAAATTTTTTTAAAAATTATTTACTTACATCCCTATTCAACATACTTTTTAAGGGCACAATCTAAGTGAGGCCACTGACTTCCACATGCTCCAGTGCTGCGCTGAGTCACCAATGGAAACCTCAACATCTTGTGTTTAAATCTACATTCCTGGAGGGCCAACAGATATAGTGGAAATGCTTTTACTGAAAGTCTGTCACTATCATGCTGGAACTCCGAGCTGTGCAGAATTCTCTGTTTAAGTAAGACACAGGAGTTTGTGAAATGACTACTGTGATCCCTTCCAGATTACAAAGTGCAGAGGCTGAATGACATCCTGCAGTATTTGAAGAACTTCTTTATGCTCTGCAGATCTGGAAGTCACTTGTTCATGGGGACAGAGATACTCTGGGTCAAAGACAGATCAGGAAAGATCTGACTTTTAGGTCTTCTGAAAGTACTGAGAAACTTTATTAACCTAAATCTCAACAGACTAAATCACAACCTGTATTGCTTAGAATGATCTTCCTCTCAGCATTAAAGAATTAAAACCAAAACCAAACCAAACCTCAACTCTTAGAAATAAACTATTTATCATGCAGCAACTGAAGACATTTCAGAGCAGAAGGTTGGTTTTGGTTTCTTTTTTCCCTTTCTCCAATTTTGGATTTACACAAATAAAATCTGATGATCTTTCTGATATAACAGCATGGACAGTAAATAACATTTCTGCTCCTTGAAACACTAAATTCCAGAAGAACCAGAGATAATAATACTAATCATTTTCCTAGGAAACATTTCTACCATATCTCTAATCTAATAAGGTCAGTGGTAGTCTTTCAACTCACTTAAACAGACTTCATGCCATCTCCTTTGTCTACAATTTTAACAAAACTAGACAAAAAATTAACAAATACAGAAATACTAAAATCAAGTATTCATGCATACTTTTTCAATTACTTACGTACTTCTCTAGAATCACTTTATAACAGACAATACCGTAACAACACAAATCTCCAAAGGGCCTTAATGACTTACACAGATCCTGGTCTTTGATAGCCATTACTTGATGCAGTATCTAATCTTAATCTCCTGCACATTTTGGGAGGCAAATCAGGGTTTGGTGGAGCCTTTAGCGTATCTTTGGTATCTGTTGAAGATAAGCTCTGTATAGATCCACTGCAGCTTTTGTTACCTAAAGAAAACACCAAATTATAGGGAACATTAAAGCTGATTTGAAATTGTTTCACAACATATATAACTATGCAAAGGAAAGGTTGTGCTGTTGTTGTTGAGGGTTTTTTTGTCTTATTTTTTTAGGAGTAAAAAGGGGTAGAGGAACTACTTAACTAAGAGCAAGAAGAAACAGTCTTTCAGGCAAAAAGCCAGAAGAAAAGAACCAACAGAAAGAACAAGGAAATGACGTTGAATTTGAGAAGGCTAAAAAATTACTTTGCAATTACATGGCTGGATTGTACAATCACTAAAAAGTGACAATAAAAGCACTTATAAAGTAGCACTTGGCATAAAATTAAGAAAAATTCACATACGAATGGTTCTCAGGAAGTCAACTGATCAAAGCAGTGTGAAATCAGACCACATTAATTTGTAAGAATTAACAGTTCGATATCCACAGAAGCTTCATGCAGTTTAAAAAATATATTTAGGATTAAATGGCCATGATTTGCCTTAAACAACCGCCATTGTAACTTGATAAAGCAAAGCTATATGTGTACAGGCTGTATTGCACACGAAAGAAGTCCTTTTGATGAATATAAGCCATGTCCACATGTGTCCTTTCAGGTGACCTATCAGTGGACTGCTGCCGTGTTTGCATGGATGTTCTGCAAGACCAAAACTGCATCTGCTTCTCTCCTTAGGCCAAAGAACAACAAATGCTTAATAATGCCTTAAAAGCTGTCATAATACAGACATCCTAAATTATAAGCACAATACTTCTACTACTAATATTTCTCATCTATAGTATTATTCTGCATCATAAATTATAGATGAATCGTAGGAGGAGAGAGAGTGATCTAAATTCTGAGAAACGTATCTTTTATGCTGTGAGAACTGTGGAGGTTATAAGCAATGGAAATATGTCAGAAGCAGTCTGAAAACTGAAAGAACATACCACAAAAATTAAAAACAAACAAACAAACAAAAAAGACTAATGAGTATCATCAGCTTTCAGACCCAGTTCTTGTTTTCTGATGCATTAGTTAACACTGATGTGATAAAAGACCTTGGAAATTACCTTCAGCTGATGGAATTGATCTAAGGGAAGATGCTGAAGACCTTTTCAGCCCAGACAGACTGTAGGAACTCTTTTTGGTCAGGTCTGTTGGTGGAGAGGCATTTTCTAGTCCAGTGACAGAAGCAACACTTTGGCAGTCTGATTCCACATCTGTTTTGGTTGCATCCTCCTTTGATGAGGATTCTGGACTTGTAGTCCACAGGCCTGAACTTTTCTGGCCATTAGAAGAAGGGGGAGAGGCAATCCATGGAATCCCTCCTGATTTCTCCCTTGGCTGTGAGGGCGTGCACTTGGTGGTGCTGTTCTGCTCAGAGGAGTGAGAAGACAGAGATTCAATGCTGCCCATGGGAGTGCTGTCAGGGCTACTGCTGTACGAGTCACCTAGGGAGGAGGCAGGGGAAGGGAGAGAGAGTGAAAAGAATAATCTGCATTCTCTAATCATGTTCACCTTTTCATGCCACTTTTAGCTCATTTGTACCTTACTTGTTATCAAATTCATTCATCTGTGGTCTCCCGCAGAAGGAACGCAACTCTTTTTTTTATTTACAACTTGAAGACTCATCTTGCCCCTTTACAGAGCATTCGCCCCTTGAAAATTTCAAGATTGGCAGATGCATTTTCTGTAATTTTCTATGATTTCCTACCACTTGAAACCCGTATCTCTTTTCTAATGCTATATAAGATTTCTTTTATTTCTTGCAATATAGTTGTATCCATGCTTCATTTAAATGATTACTTAGAACTATCTAGTACTCTGAAAATGTTACTGCCAGAAGCCTCGGCTCCCTCTTACCTGTCTCCCACCACACCAACAGACATTTGGTAAGCGGAGTACCTCTGCTTCTACCTCAGCCTTTCAAGGCACAAGCGAGATACTAATCAGAACTTGTTCACACAAGTGGAGAGCTCTTGGATCAGACCTAGTGGCAATCAAACTGCCACCAAATGTAGCATCATAGAAGTCATACAATCATTTAGGTTGGAAAAGACCTCCAAGATCATCGAATTCAACCTTTGACCAGACACCACCATGTCAACTAAATTACAGCACTAAGTGCTACGTCATTTCTTAAATACTTTCAGGGATGGCTACTCCAACACTTCCCTGGTAAGTCTGTTCCAATGCTTGACAAGCCTTTCAGTGAAGAAATTCTTCCTGATGTTCAACCTGATCTCCCCTGGCACAGCCTAAAGAAGCTTGCATACACTCTGCAAAATACTTGCACAGAAATATCTCTTTTCTATACTGGTATTCATTCATTGCAGTTACACAGTGAAAAACACCTGAAACCTGCCCAGTTTGTCGTCTGGTGAGCGTAACTGACCATTCCTTTGTAACTTCTTACCCAGCTCCCATGCATTCATACTGGCAATCCATGTGCAGGGAGCTATTGTTATCTAGTACTGAATCTCTCCCTGGCAGGGAACAAGTAACATAGGCCTATGGAAAATGCAGCACCTGTGCAAGAATATACCAAGGATAGATTTCTTAACATTGCAGACTTCAGAATTACTACAGATCCTCAAGAGCAGATGCACCTTAACTGTGGATTAACTTACTGGACCAGTCCCTTGTAAATCTTTCTGAGGAACCAAGGGACACAGAAATTCTTCAGGAAGTCTGTTGCAGTAGTGGAATTGTTAACGACTTAAGCTTTTATAGTTTTAATACTCCTTACTGGTACAGCCCGTAAGTAAAAAAGTGGTGGCCCAAATGGATGAGAATGAATGAAGTGAAACTTTGTAATAACATCTACATAAAAATGAGTAAGCATTTTAAGCTGCAATTAATTATAGATATAACTCCCTGCTGTTAAACAGTAAGCCATATGATAAGTATACTGCTTCTCCCAGGAATATTAGAGTTTGTTTCTATTCCAGAAAACCTAACAAAGTTTCAGTGGTTTTGGCAGCCTAGGCAGTGGTTGACTTTGAAGCAGTGACCACAGTTTCATGCATGTGAAAAAAGCCAAGTGATAGTTTTGATCTCCTATCCTTGACTGAATTACATTTGTTATAGGAGAGAAAAGACTGCATTTACTGTTTCCCAACCTTACTGATCATTTTGCAAGCAAATGAGATGAACTTCATATAATGAACTTTTGAGTTTCAAAGTAGACTAAATTTAGATTAGAATATAAAGTCTACTTTAAATGATGTTGAACACTGTATGCAATGCAGGACTTGCCTATAACCAAACATCCTTCCTCATCTGAGAAGTGAGGAATGCAGTCAGTCAACAGTGCTGCTGTGACTCACAGAGGTTAAAATGCTGATGCTTATGATCATTGGAATACGGTGCCTGTGGGATATTATTCAGGGAAACTTAAAAGATGACATAAACAGGAAGATAACCAGTACGCAATGACAAACTTACTGTCAGGATCTGCTAGACATGGCGTGTATCTTCCTCTGGGTTTACGTGAACCTGTGGAGAGACAAATTGCTCTTGTTCTTCTTGAACTCGATCGGGACTGAGGCTGGGGAAGAGGAATATTGGGGTCTGGTGCAGTGTGAAATATCTGCATGATTAAAAAAAACAAAAGGGAAAAAATGATATTAAACAATAGAGGTACTCTTACACTTTCATTATTAATTCATTTGTTTTCCTCACCATTGTGCTTGAAATTAACACTGTAATAGTCTCATACATTACAGATGAGGTAAAGTCACAGAATATAAGCTTTGCTTTGATCTCATTTTACAACTCAAGAACCACAATACTGAGCTGCACTTAATACCTATATTAAATTGTTGAAATATATTTATTTTCTAGCTCTTGTTAAGAAGGGCTTAACAGCTGAAATAGTAAAACAAAATAGGTGCCCACTAATGACTCTTCTCCAAGAAGTAATATATTTTTTAAAATATCATGACAAGGTTGTTTTTTTTGTCTGTGTTCCAGCAAAAGTTTTTGTATATCACAGATATATGTCACAGTCATAACTTATTACAATCAAATTTGGATTTCAGAAAGCTTTACTTGGCCAAACAAGTCAAGTTTAATGAGGAACAACTTTACATTTTAAGGCATCTCCTCATTCTTATCTTTTATACACCACTGCTACCACTGAAGAGTGAACCTTCATATAATGGTAGCAAGAAAGAGCTGGAGCAGCCAGGAGCGAAGTTATGACCTTCTCTTTCTGTTTCTAGATTCAGGGAGCAATGTTCAGAAAGCAACTGAAGATTCAGAGCAATGCCTTCAAAACATCGGAGATTATGTCTTGGATCTGTACCTTGCACAGCCACAAAAGACTTGTTAGGAAAATAGACCCATAGCATGAAGTGGGAAGAAAGCATTATTTCTATTAATGACCTTCTACAAATGTGGGAGTCCTTATTCTTAAGAACTTAATGACAACAATGAAAATGAGATCTTAGTTCCACTTCATAACAAAACAGATTATTTCTTTCTACCTTTTCATAATGCTCTATCAGAATTTCAACGACGATATTCTGAAACTTAATGTTCATCATAGCAGCCACGGTTTCTTCTTGTGCTCTCATCAGAGTTGGTCCAAAGATAACACCAAGGTTGGATACAGTCATTAGATTTTGCTGACTGTGCAATGATACCCTTTAAATGAACACAAACAATATGCGATTTAATTGCTGTGCTAAACTACAATTTTAACAGGTAAAAACTTGCTAAGACTACTACTTTTACAAGATCCCAAGTTCATGCCTCCCTTTGAAATAAGTTTTTAAAACTTTCACTTTCACTAGAGTCAAAATACAATGTAGTACAACTACTGTATTTCCATTAAGGCTCTTATCCTGCAATAACTTAATGGATAGTGAGTATGTCTTCCTAAAGTAGTATTTCAGTTCCTGAAAGGAACTGAACTGACAGGGAAAGGCAACTGTATTTGGAATTCTACACAGAGAGATTCAGACCACCTAAAGTTCAGAAGTCTCAGGGCAAGCACCTATCTCTTTCCAGTGATTATACAGGACCTTAAATACTTTTGACTGCATTGATTGAAAATGCTGTGTGGTAACAGAGGTCAACCATACACCTTAGTTTTCATGTAAAGGAATGAAACTTAGTTACTGAAAACAACTTAATTCGCAATAGGATCTCTTTGTCAATATGATGAAAACACAGGATCAATGGATTCAGTGAAATTATTATTTCTGTATGATATATAACATTAGGTTATCATAATGACATCTAGCTTTAAAATACATTAACCTTTTACTTCTGTATTTTCTGTTATCACTTACTTTACCTTTTCTGCTTTTTTTTCTTTTTAATGTAGAATTTAAAAGCTTAGTTTTACCAGTAATTTATCAGATAGTTAAATCTCAATTAGTAACACTCAACGACCCTTATCTCTCCCTAATACTAAGATTTGCCAAATAAAAACTGTATCATCACAGATCCTTTGAAACAATTGCCAGTGATTCCCCAGTCACAGCTGTCCTATTGCCTCATGTCTGAGGAATATTATACCAAGTCAAGACTTTATAATCACCCTAATGCTTGATTTTATTGAATCTGTTACGAAATGGAACTTATTAATGAGGCACTGGTTTACATTTTCCTCTTCCTTCTCACTGCCATGTGCTACCATGGTCAAGCTGAGCATTTTTAGCCATTTCCTACACAATTAAAATAACTCTTTCACCTTTTAAAATTAAGAAATACAAAAATCTATAAAACATTCCCCTCATATTTGGGACAGGAAGATTCTAGCACCCCATTTACATCAAGAAGCAGGAGAAGTATGGGAAAGGGTTCTGTATAGGAGGAAGCACGATTATAAACTGCAGGAAAGCAAATGCCTATCTTCTTACATGTTTCTTATATTGCTTCAATAAGTTATGTCAAAACTTTCCAAAATGTTACCTCAGACAGACACACTGGCAGAGATCATTACTTGGAAGCCATATCCTGAAAATGACTCCTTTGTTAAAACACATTTTTAGCTTAATCTAACTTTCTCTGAAACAGATCTTATGTTTATCTAAGATGACTAAAGGTCTTCTGGGAAGTCCACTAGCATTTTAATGAAACTGGAATTTTGAATAACTCAGCTCTAGATATGCTAGAAAAAACTTTAAAAACCTCTCCCTTTGCGATGTTACTCTGCACAGTAACCGTAGAGGTCTGTTACACAAACCTTATAATCTTATAGCATAAGAGAGAAGGTAGTGTTTGTCTGGTGTTTAGGTTTCCTTGGTTACAAATCTGGTAGCTTGGTTAGTAACAGAAATGGTGAATTTAATAACACTGCAACCAGAAAGGGCTTTCTACAAAGCATTTCAAAGGCTTGATTTCTTGCAAAAGAGAAAGAACCCAGGGCTGTAAACGGATCATTTTGATAGTCACTTTCCCCTGACCTACTCCTACTGGTGCTGAGCTGCAGCACAGACACAAGCTGAGGTAATCGTGCATTTCAGATAGCTGTGGGGCATTCACTGAGGTGCTATTGCTCTCTCCTCAGAATCTCTTTCTTTGATATACCACCAGCAAATCTGCGATACTGCCAGACTGCAGACTCCCAACCATCTACCATAGAAAAGTATTGTGTTGTTAAATCACACCAAAGAATGATTCATTCTTTAGAGTAGACATAATTTGACTAGGTGTGTTTAAAAACAAAAAAAAGAGTTACCCCCAAAGTAACACCAAACTTGCCATGTTTGCTTAGCTACTGACTATGTATCTATGCAGTATCACCTCCCTGTAGGGTGCTTATCAGGTTTTGCCAGTTTTGTTTGTTTGTTTCTAGTATGATCTACACCCAACATCATCTAGATACTATTTAAATTTACACAGTAACACAAAAGTCAAGCTAGGCAAAGACTTACACCAAGAAAAAAAATAACATTATCCTTATTTTATAACCCAGAGCTACAGTATTTTCACTTTGCTGCAAAAGCATTTATAAAGGAAATGAACAGCTAAAAGAAATATAGGGAAAGGAATATGACTTTGAAATTGGATTTTCAACAAAAGAATGAAAAAAACAGGAGGCTGGATTTTTTCCCCCAAGTTTTCCCATTTTCATAAAATTAGGCACTTTACCTGCCATTTATTTCTTCCTTGAAAAATCTCCACACAGTGGTAGGAAAAAGATGGGGGAGGAAGATGGCTAATACACTCAAGAGACTGATTTTAAATTCAGTCTCATTAGAATTGCTAGCATAAACAACAGCTGGCAAATCATATGGAAATTAGAAGGGGTGAATTGAATGTTGGAAAGAAAAGTACTGAAGGCATTCAGTGTAAAACTAAGATTACATCTATATGAAATGAGAATCACAACAAAGATGAGAAAAGCAAGAGTTAAAGAGAACAATTAAAGAAGGGAATACTACAGGTATGCTTTTCTTTGGAATTGCATCTGAGATCATACTGAGAATAAAGAGGCCAGGAAAAGAGGCCATGAAAGTAATGCTTGCCTAACAGTAATTTCACCAACAAGTAAGTCAGTTCCTATGCTTATATCTCTAATTTTTTTCAGCCGCTTTTACAAAACTGTTAATCCTCCATTAAATGCTTTCACTTTTCTGAGGGTTACGAGGGAGTAGGCATTGTATTTTTTAGTTAATTAAACAATTCCGTGAGTAAAGAAACTTATGAACTTTTTTCCATCTGGTTCTCTGTGTCATCCCAAGGATAACAAGAGGCAAGGCCTGCCTAATCAGGTTTTGCAATGAAAGCATTTACAACAGCTTGCTATAATGTCACTTCTCCAGGGGCTAATGACATAACAGGCTAAAAACCTGACAAAAATATTTTTTTAGGGCTAAATGATTTGCTGTCAAAGAAATTTTCAAAGTACTCATTTCTATAACGGGAAACAAAACTGCATTAGGGTCCACTGTAGACAGCTTACTGCAGCCTGTGGCTCAAGCTGTGATCAAAAAAGCAAAACAGCTGGGTGTAGTGATTTGAATGAGAACAAAATTGAGTCCTCTCATGTCTTCTACATGTCTTAGTCATGTGAGCATTATCTGAACAACTACTGTTTCACTATTCACATTCCCAGATGACTGATAAATGTACTAAAAAGTAAACAGCATCCTAAATCAGAAAGAATAATACATATTAAAAAGCTTTCAGCAAATACCAGCAAAAACTAACCAAAGATGTACAGAAACTTGTACAAATAATATTTGATGCGTAAACAGGATAAAGTTAAATGCAATAATGGTATGTTATCACTGCTAGTGATACAGAGAGACGTAAGAGAATAAAAACTTGTCTTTTTTTATCTCACAGCACATGCCAAGCGTAATTCTGCGAAGACAAAAGGTCACCAATTTAAAGAAAGGACAAATCTTTTCCACCTGACAATTAAAAATCAAGGGAATATTAGGGGAGATTCAAAAGTTGGACATCCATCTAGATATCAAAAATATAAATAATAACACTCGAAATCAGTGCTTTCAAGTGATACTACGCTTCAGACTTGTAAGAGAGAAAAGTAAGATCAAACATGAAGAACAAGAATTATCATATTTTCTATCTCACTCTCTCTCATTTCTAATCTATCTCATTCCTGAAACACTCTGTGACTTTGACACAGATTCAAACCAGCATTTTCCATCAACCTTGGCACAGTTTTAGTTGTTTCTTAAATTTAATTGGTTACAAGTCCTGTAGTAAGTGAAAACATGAATGAAAACATTGACTAGGTTTATTATATAAACATAGTTGGCCATCTTGGTAACACTTTATGATGTTTTCGTTCTGCTTCTACAGAGAATATTATTCCAGTTGAGAACAGCACTTTGAAAATCAAATGTAATTTCCAGTGCTGTTGTTTCAACACAGAGAATGGATTAAGTAACACTGACAAATTAAAAGCAGAAATGGTAACATCTTACAATAATACCAAAGAGAAAAATAAAAAATAATTACTTGACCAAGTGCTTAATAAGGATGTCCAGCATCTCTCTGTTCTTCTCTGGTAATTTATGCACAAGCGCATGCACTGCCTCAACTCTGTAGTTCTGATCATCTGACTCTATTAAACAGAAAAGAAATTGTGGATAAAACAGAACATGTGCTAAGAAGTGACTACAAATGGCATCGGTGCCTGTATGCTAACACAAACATGCATTAAGGGAAGCCAAACAAAATTAGCTTTCAAATGATCAGGAAAATTTGATTATATTTATTACACTGTGAAATCGGTATTTCAGGTATCGCCTAAAGCAATTACTGTCAATACTGGAGCCAACAAATTAATGGCAATATTGACCTGATGTGCTACTTCAGTGAAGTCTAAGGTTTAATCTAAGAAATATAGATTAAAATAGCTATAATTATTTAATGTCTTTTATTCTTATCAAGACTAGAGAAAATGGAGAAATATCCTCAAATTCTAAACTGAAGTCATTATTAGAAAAACAATCTCTGCTAACTTTGTATCCAACTACTCCATTTGTGAAAGGAGCTCATTTTTGCCCTTTCTGATTTCTCAAGGCAAGCTAGGAAAATAAAGGTCCCTGGATGAGAGGGATGAACGTTGCAAAAGAATTATCAGCCCATGTCAAAACAAACAAACAAACATCTAAATGAGAATTCAAAACTTCATGCAGAAGGCAGTCACACAGAACCACTGAAAAGATTAAAACAAACCACTGAACAGCTTCATCTAGTGAGACTTCTTGGCTTTGAGGGCTGTACCACTGCATATTAGAGCAAGGAGAAAAGTAAAGATAGTGACTGAGGAGATTAGAGGTTAGAAACAATATTACTTTCATTAAAATGTATTTATCATTTTCCTTTTTACTTACTAACAGCAACAATGAAATCTTTGTGCAGTTTGAAAGTCATCAGTGGTTCTGAAAGACATCTGGGTGTAAAACAAACAAATTAAAAGGATATTTAAAACAAAACCAAAATCTAAGTTATATGACTGTGATTATGATAGCCCTCAACACCTGCACAATATTCTACTGGTCCTAGGAAATCCAATTCAGTGATGACTGATTACAAGTAGTATACAACTCAGTCACGTACACAGTCTGAAAATCAATTTGAGTTGAATCTGGTGTCACTATGTAAGTTAATAAGGAGAATGTTACTTCAGCACAGAGCCTTAAATTGTAGGACAGGAATAAATACAGCTGCAGACATGGTATTGTGGGCAGCAGAAGCAACCTTCTGCCCAAGAAAGGCAAAAATACAATGAAATTTGGGATTGAAATTCTGATCTGAGAGATCTTAAAAACAGTCATCCTCTGAAAGGCAGACTGTGAGTTGCCTTACAGACGCAAACACACAGCTACTCCTTGCTAGCTCATGTCCTAATTTCACAAACACAGTAGCTACAATGACTAGTGCTTCTGAAGATGTATTATAAATTTCTTCAGTCAAAGCTAGTCTTTTCAATGAAATCTACACAAGCATTCTGCTATAAATTCTAGGCATGTTTCCTAGGTTCATAGAGATTTCTGATACTGCCCTTTGTTAGTTGACTTGTTTAGGAAATCTAGATTTTTAGAAGGCATAGAACACTCACCATCTGGGCTGGATACTTTTTATTAGGTCTCTTTTGAACATTATATATTGAGATCCAAAAGCGTTATCTCAGAAGTACCATAATTTTTGAATACCCCATCTCTTATCAGCAAAAATGACAGGAGGGATATTTTATTTGTGAAGATATGAAGAGCATAAGATAAAAACCCATGCTTTTGCTGGGATTTTCATTCAACTATGTCATGAAACCTTATGGTATATAACTTAATGGATTCACAAACAAAAGACAGAGCACAACATGCTTTGCAGTTAACACAAAAAATTTAAATAAAAACCAAGCAATTAATTGAATTTAGGGCTATATAAGGCAGGATTAGCTTAAAAAGGTAGAAGGTGTGTATTATCATACATAATTACGGGAATATTAAGCAGGATAATGAAACACTCAATTGTTACCATGGCAATGGATACAAGAAATGTAATATGATATTAACAAGCTAAAGATTAATGGGCCAGAAAAGGAATACTGAGACTGTGTAGGGATCATACTTACCTGAGGTAGTTTTTTAGTCCACTTGTTATTGTTTTATTGTCCCAAAGCTCCATATCAATATCCATATCAGGAGGAGATTTAGGGGCTGGTAGAAATTTGAATTAGGATTTTGTTACAGTTTGACTAATGCATTAACCAGAAAAGTAGCAAAGCAAAAGCTACTAGATCAGCCATTTAGCTCAACTGATTATTTATTAGCTAGACTAACCACCAATCTGATCAATTTAAATCTTTTCATCTCTGCCAAAGTATTAATAAAAATAAATTTAGTGCTCATGGTTAGTAACTGTAAACATTAACTTTATGCACTGTATCAAAGGGTTAAGTAAGCCCAAGCCCACAGAGAATTACCAATGCATTTGTCTTAGACATGCAAACACAGGCATCAGAGAACTCAATTAGCAAGAAAAGTGAAAGACTGGAACAAGTGTCTATTAAGCTGAGCCATGATGTGTTACGGAATGAAGCTTTGGAGAACTTCTGGAACAAGCCAAATATATATCAATAAATAGAACTTTAAAGCTAGAAGAAGAAAAGCATTTTTATTAGTAATTTTCTCATGTGTAACACACAGAAGTGAATACTAATGCACACAAGAAGCTACAGATAAATCACTCATTTTAAGAGTGCACACACAAAACTGTGAATATTACGACACACTCTTCTGAGTGCAGTAGTTAAGGCAAAAGGGACGACAACACACATTGCACACTGACAAAAGTTCATTTCAGATACTTACAAAATATGGTATTCATCAGCTTTTGCACCTTGGAATTTACACCACCTATTCTGTACAGCCCCAGGATTGTAATACCTATATTGGGAAAACAAGTAAATGAAAATACTGAAAATAATGAAAATATGGTTATTTCAATATACACTGATGCGTCCTTGGCGTATGTTTCCAAAAGATCTAAATGTATTTATGGAAAACTGTACCATTACATTTTCAAGTACTGCTTTACCCTACTGCAATCTCTTGTGGGATATAAACAAATCCATTCCTCTGAGTCCACACCATACTATACACTAAGCATAATTTTACATTAACAGAACCCTTCTGCATAGAAATGACCCATATTAGCAAACAACAAGGTGATGGCTAGGAAAAGTGAAAAATAAAACCCAAAAGCAGTCTTAAAACACATTACACATCAACAAGTTTATATTGCCTAGATGTCAGTGGAATTATGATGCATCTATATTTGCTTAGACCATCACCCCTTTCAAATAAGATGTGATGGTCATTTATATGAAAATAAAAATATATACTGTATACTGTTGTAACACATCAGTTGAGAATTTATGTTGCCAGTTAAAACTGCCAGACCTTTTTTAATAGCACAGATAATAATAACAAATAATGTTTCAAGAGTGACATTCAGAATACAGTATTTGATTATTTCAGTCATGATTATTTTATTATTTTTAAGTGCCTGTTAAAATCAGCAGGATTTAAATGTCCTCCATTCTCCCCACTTCATGCCTTACCATTTAAAAATTGTCTACTTTTCCTTCGAAAATAGTTTTCCTAAATCTGATCTCACTTAGATAACCTAGGTGTTTTGTTTTGAAACCGTCTTTTACCCTCCCTGACCGAGGAAATAATGCAAGCTCTGAGTCAGCAGTGATTCAACAACGATAACATTGCTGGCTGAGAAACTAAATTCATGTCAAGCTCAAAGTTGCACAGAGAGGCCACATTTGGATTAGAAGAGATCTGCACACTGACATTTCAAGAGGCTATCTCATTTTATAGGAGATGATACCGCCATAACTCTCAATTTAAAACTTACTGTAAGATACTACTGCATCAGCAGGGTGATTATTAGTCCCTTTTTTTTACATTCCTACTACCTAAAATGAGTGTTGTTACACATTACATGTGGCTAAACATTAAAAAAAAAAACAAAACAATGTTCGGCATGAGTGAATAAAATGATAGGAGTTATACTCTGCAAAAAACAGGATGTACCAGCAGAGAATGTTGATGTCATTTCTGGGTCTTCAGATTTCACACCTGAAACCAAAGTTGGGAGCTAAGACTCCCTACAGTTGTATTCCAGGAAAAGACAAGTCAGTGCACACAAATTAAAGACTAAAGATTGTGTATTAAGCTGTCTAATCAACAAGAAATTACAGAAAGAGTTTAAAAACCTCACTTAAATGATATGTTAAGAATTGTTGTTGGAACTGGAGACAACAATTCTGAGTGCAAAGCACCCAGATAAAATGTGGGAAGTCCAACCCAAATGATGGATGCACTTCAAAGCACAGATGTAAAACATGTAGAATTAAAAATGTCGTATTTTAGAAAAAATAAGTCATAGCAACCTAATACCTTATTTGTGATTTAATACACACCTCTTGTTTCTACAGCATGAATACATTTTCTCACGAAGTTGAAACCTGCTTCGTTTAAGAACACTATGAAAAAAAAAGGGTAATTACTCTCCAACATCAATATACAAAATCTTCTGTTTAGCTACATTCACACACTAGTCAAGAAGGGCTGATACATGGTTATCCATGACATTATGATAGTTGTTGTGTAATAGGGTCTTTGTACATATATCCCTAGCATTCACAACCCAATTTTCTAGTCATTTTGTACTATTAGAAGCTTAATATTCTACTGTCTTTCTCAGCAATCAGTAGCCTCTCTAAAAATACAGTTGAAAGCTGCTGAGCAAAATGCTTTTAGGAGCCCAGGACCGACATTATGACCACAATATATCCATTGGTTTTAACACAATGATATTCTTTGTTCCTTGCATATGCACATAATCACTCATAAAATGGTAACGTAGGAAAACAATCCTTGTTATTGAGTTTAATTGGTCATCTTATTTCATGTGAATGTATTTCTCATTAATATTGCGTCTTCAATGCCCACTGCATTAAATACCCGAATAAAGATCTTAAACCAGCATATTTGTCACCATTAAAATAAATATTGTCACTTAAAAGAACAGATACAGTGGCTTAAATTTCAGATTTTCAGAGTCTCAAATACACCTCCAATGAAGATGTATGTCTAAATTTTACAAATCTCTTTCTCTGAGATATATTATTTAAATTATTTTTATGTATTTGTGTTAACATACTACAACATTAATTACCAATGTGTTAATATAGTATTAATACAATTATGAAAACAAACCTGAGAGTACCTTTAAACACACTAATGTTGTTAGTGTATGTCTAATAGGTGCATATATACCTAAAACTAAAAAGATGTGATGGACCAAGGCCAGCTGTATGAGGTTCAACAAGGCCAAGTGCCAGATCCTGCACCTGGGTCACAGCAACCCCAGGCAGTGCTACAGGCTGGGGGCAGGGGCTGGAAAACTGCCTGGTGAAAAGGACCTGGGGGTGTTGTAACACTAGACAGCAGTGTGCCCAGGTGGCCAAGAAGGCCAATGGCATCCTGGCCTGGATCAGCAGTGGTGTGGCCAGCAGGAGCAGGGCAGTGACCATCCCCCTGTACTCGGCACTGCTGAGGCCACACCTCCAATCCTGTGTTCAGTTCTGGGCCCCTCAATATAAAACAGATATTGAGGGGCTGGAGCATGTCCAGAGGAGGGCAATGGAGCTGGGAAAGGGTCTGGACCACAAGTCCAATGAGGAGCAGCTGAGAAAGCTGGGGGCGTTTAGCCTGGAGAAAAGGAGGCTCCCGCGGGACCTTATCACTCTACAATTTCATGAAAGGAGGGTGTAGCCAGGTGGGTGTTGGCCTCTTCTCTCAAGTAACAAGCAATAGGGATAGAGTAAATAGCCTCAAGTTGTGCCAGGAAAGTTTAGATATCCAACAAAGTTATTTCACAGCAATAGAAATAAAATATAAAATAATCTCTTTCTCCCACCTGTATATCAAGAAATTGTAACATTACAGAAATCTA
This sequence comes from Oreocharis arfaki, assembly GCA_013398015.1. NCBI lineage: Eukaryota > Metazoa > Chordata > Aves > Passeriformes > Paramythiidae > Oreocharis > Oreocharis arfaki. The sequence goes on from VZRR01003882.1 coordinate 618,615, forward strand.
GCAAGATACGGTAACTCAACATAAAGAGCTTACTTTCTTCCTTCTTGCTAATTATGGCCGGCAGTGTGTAGATCTGTAAAAAAAACCCAACCAAACAATAACAATGCAATAGGACAATGTTTGTGCTTTACATCCTTTATTGCCAGGTTTATTAGTACTTGCAACATGCTATGTACTAGACTGCTGCTAGGGAAATTCCACCCTTGCCTTCCACTCTCTCTTGACATTTACTGCTCCAGCACACAGCCGGGTTAACAGCTCTGTGCTACCATAATGGAATGCATTAGAAATCAGATTTACTGAGTCCAAATGGGTTAAATTTCAGAACAGCTAGTGATTACAATTTCTGTACTGGTTCAGTCAAATAAGAAGCATGTAAACACACTCATCTATTCCATAAAATCCAGCAACCATTCTTTTCCTATCAGATACAGGTCTGACATCACCCTCATTCAGTGACTACTTTAAAGGTTATCCAAAGAGTGGGAAGAAAACTCAGACAAGCCTGTCTCTCAGTAGCTTTCAACACATTTTTCTGCTCTTTGCAATGCCTTTTGAGTTAGTACTAATTGTTTACTGCATGACACTGCCCAAAATATGGCTGTTCTTCACCACTGTAATAACTACCATTTCCCATATGTTACCTGAACCATGAATCCTATTAGACAATATGCTACCATTTTACTTTAATTATTATTACTTAAAATATCCTAACATAAAATAATAATATATAAATGTAGGCTTAAAAGAATAGATCTTCTTTTCTACTTTGTACTTATCTTCACTATGTACTTGCATTAGTGTCTCACAAAGAAAATAACTGTATTTGTTGGTATTGTAACAGAATATCCGATATGTACACTAGCTTCTTCCTTTAATATGTGAGCCAGAAAACTGCAAAATGAAAAGAAAATTTTAAAATATCCTTACTGGTTCCTTTCCATCCATAGCTTCGAGCCACAGTTTTCGGTTGGATTCTGAAAAAGCTTGTAGTGTGATGATTCCAGGTCTGTCAAAAACACACACATTCACTGAAGTTATTATTTTTCTCATACAATTTCCAAAGCCAGAATCCAAATGCATAGTGACATGAAGTGAATATATAAAAGACAGACATAAGTTAGAAAAAGTTGACTGCTTCTGACATAGAATAATTTTGAGCTATGTACAAAACAGGTCTGTCTTTCAAAAGTTTGCTAACAGTCATAAACATTTTTAAACACTTCCAAAAGTCAGTCTATCATATTTTAACACAGAAATAGTTCAAAATTTCTCTTTATTCCCAAGCTTAGAAAAATACTCCCACAAATTACTGTGTACCTATACCTTAAATACAGGAAAGCTGTTCTCATGTATCTAATATAATACCCAGGAATAAGTGGAAAAAAATTGTAGAAAAAAAACCTCTGTGCTACTATACATTTCTGAAAGCAACAGAGGTCTGTACAGAATATGCTTATTAACAAATATTTATAAAAGTATTTATGATCTGCTTCTAAAGGCGGGTAGTCAGTTTTGCTGCAGGTTCCATAAGAATCCATGTTGTATCCGAATGCAAATGTCATGTAGTAAAGGCAACACATATGTTTTGTGGTCAATTTTATTAGAAAATCAGGTTTGAACAAAGAAGTATTAAGTCTTGAAAGTCTAGTTTGTCTGTATACAAATATATTGATAAACGTGTTCCTGTTACAGGAGTAATTATCATATATTGGTTGCAATTACTTTCAGATTGTTAACACAATGGAAACAAACCTCTCAAATACTTCAATATCGAAACAGAAACGCTTGTCAATTGAATCTGTCTTTCTCCTGATGCAAGATTTTAGCTTGAACATTTCAGGTGAGCTTGTAACAAGGCCATTCTAAAAAATAAAACAAAATGAAATTAGCACAAGCAGTACGCTTGTACACCTTGGCTTCATCTTACATTTAACTGCATGAACAGTCCAAAGAACATATTTTAACACAGGGTTTAAAATTCTTTAGGAATAAATACAATATTTTTTCTGTATATTAAGACTACAGTTAAAAACCTTCTGTCATGTATTTGTTATTTAATCATTGTATTTCAGAAAATTCCCTAAATTCAAATCTTACAAACACCTGTGTATATAACTTGATTACATGCATGTTAGGATGAATATCATGTAATTATGCCAGCTCTCATATGCAGATAAAAAGATTTCTGAAGAATAAAGCTAACTCCTAATTCTGGCCACCATGATCGTGAGACCTCACTATAATGTTGTCAAGGCTGACACAACTGGGGATTCTGAGGAATGGGAGGAAGCAGATGTCATTCCTGTCTTCAGAGAGATCAAGGAGAAGGATATAGAATCATAGAACCATTTAGGTTGGAAAACCACAATTAAACCATCTACACATCTTTTAAATACCTTCATGGTTGGTGACTCAACCACTTCCCTGGCAGATTGCTCCAATTTTTGACAACCTTTTTGGTGAAGAAACTTTTTGTAATATATACCTCCCCCTATGCAACTTGAGGCCATTCCCTCTCATCTTATGGGGAACTATAGGCCAGTCTGCATGACCTTTATCCCTGGGAAGGTGATTAAGTGAATAATCATGGAAAGCACTTCCAAATATTTAAAGGGCAGAAAGGTGACTGGAAAGAGTCAGCATGAATTTAATAAAGTAAAAATCACACAGGATCAACCTGACAGTCCTCTACAATGTGATGGATGTATGATGGAAGTGTATGATGGAAGAACAATGAATGTTGTTTATCTCAGCTTTAGCCAGGTTTTCGACAGTACATCCTACTACATCCTCACAGACCAGCACAGGTGAAGTAGGGGCGATATGGTGAGTTGGACTGAGAACTGCCTGAACTGCTGAGCTCACAGCAGAAGTCCAGCTGCAGCCAGGCACTAGTGGTAGGCCCAAGGGGTTAATACTGTTCAGCATGAATAGGAATAAGCCCAGGCACCAGGACAGGCTGAGGCTGACAGGATGGAGAGCAGCTTGGCAGGAAAGGAATTTCAGGTTCTGGTGGGCAACAAGTTGACCATGAGCCAGTAATGTGACCTTGCTGCAAACCACCAGCCTCCTGGGATACATGAGGCAGGGTACAGCCTGCAAGTGCAGGAAGGTGATCCTCACCCTGCATTCAGCACTGGTGAGGCACACCTGGAATGCTGTGTCCAGTGCTGGGCTCTCTGGTACATGAGAGGCAGTGATGTGCTAGAAGAAGTCCAGCTAAAGGCTACCAGGGTCATTGAGGACTTGGAGCACAACTACCTGAAAGAAGGCTTTAGTGAGGTGGTCTCTTCTGCCATGTCTTAAGTGAAATGACATGAGGGAGAAGCCTTAAGTTGTGCCAGGGGAGGTTCAGATTAGATATTAAAAATAAAATTTTCGTAGAAAGAGTGGTCAGGCATTGGAATAAGTTGCCCAGAGAGGCGGTGGAGTCACCATCTCTGGAAGTGTCCAAGAGGAGCCTGGATGTGGCACTTCGGGATATGGTTTAGGGGTGATTATGGTGGTGCTACACCGATGGCTGGACAGATGATCTTGAAGGTCTCCTCCAACCTTGATGATCCTGTGATCTGTCATATGAGGAGAAGCTGAGAGAACTGGGACTGTTCGGCCTGGAGAACAGGGATCATATCAGTGACTGATTCTCATGGGAATACCTCGTGGGAAGGTGTAAAGAAGACTGAGTCAGATTCTTCTCAGTGGTGCACAGTGGAAGGGCAACAGGCAATGGGCACAAACACAAAAACAAGTAATTCCATTTGAACTTAAGAGAAAGCTTTTTTATGGTGGTGAAAAACTGCAACAGGTTGCTCATAGAGGGCTCTATCCCTGGAGATATCTAAAACCTGACTGGACACAGACCGCACCAACCTGTTCTGGTTAACCCTGAACTGAGTTTATACTAGAGATCTCCAGAGCCCCCTTCCAAACCTCATCCACTCTATGATTCTGTGCAAATGTGAATTTGCATTGAAATGAAAATTTCCTATGCATTTACAACAACTACATTAGAGAAGTTATTTAATATGTGATTTAAATATGTTTTAAAAGAAATATTAAATAGTTACCCATGCTATATGATACATGCACTGCTTCATCAATGAAAACAGCCTTATGCTGTTCGCATTTTTTTCTTTTAGCAGTTCTTAAATGCTTAATATAAAACAGAATATACAGCTAATGAATATGTTCATGTACATGCAACTCACCACTTTTCCACCAGATTTTGTTTCAGCTATACTCATTGTAAAAGTTTTTGTTCCTTTGTCGTAAGTGCAGTAATGTTTTACCCATGTAAATCCAAGGGGTCCTAGAGTAAAGAGAGATAGTATTAAAAGTAAATGTCATTTTATCACTATTATAGTTGGAATTAGATAAGAGTAGAAAAACAAAACATAGTAGCATCCACATACAGCCTACTCCTTATTATTTAATCTGAACATGTTGCTCAGGTATAATTTTCAAATATTGCAGCTTGATAAAAGTTGCCCAACAAAGTTCCAGCATTGCGACTTTCTTTGGTAACTGGATGGGTAACAGCATTCTATTACATTAACAAGGCAGGAAACAGGCAAGAACAGAACCTGAGAATTTTTCTGTCTAGGAAACACAGTCGTGATTTTATCAACCCAAAGGAAACACAACTCAGTATTAGATCCTTTCTCTTAGGGAAACTTGGAAGTCTGGTATTAAACGCAGAAAACTGGACAAAGCCAGAAAATGAGACTGCATTTTCCTTTACTTTTAGCGTTCTTGTCAAAGGTAACAAATGCTTTTGGTAGTATCACAGAAAGGTTATTCTTCTACCTGTTACCTTAAGGGAGTGGGTACAATGGCACTGGCTCAGAGAGAGATTTAATCTTATGTAGTTGAACACTGACAGATTTCTTTATACGAAAACAAGCAAAGGAACTGTGCACTCTAAAACACATTGGTTTAGAGATGAGGGATAAAATGCTGGGTGGCAGAGGCAGTGCCTTCAGCAAGAAACATTGTCCTTTCATGCCTTGAAGGAAGTCCTGCTGGGGAAGAGGTGGCTGTAATAGTGGTGCACAACTGACCATGTCCACAAACTGACACTTGCACACGCTCACAGTACCAAAGTATACTGTATTGTACTAAGGGATTCACTTTTCTTGAATTAAGATAGCCATAGGTGAGATCTACAGCAATCCCCAAGTGGATGTGTGCCTTATCCTGAACAGGTCACATACCACTTCTTGATCCTATTCCAGTTATAGGATCTTTGATGTAGATGTTTTCACTGCTGGATTACCCAGACCTTTGTTCGGGCACTGCTGTGAACCTTTAGTGAATCTAAACACAAAACCCCCTTGAGCTTAAGCTCAGTGGTATTTTAAACTTGGTTCACACTAATGCAGTTTATATACAGGCATTTATAATGTGTTCTTTGCTGTGAGGACATGGAGCGAATTCTCCCACAATTTCCAGAATTCTCTTCACATCCTAGAAGTACAGATAAGATTTCCTATATTTTCTGGAAGTTCACTGCAGCAAAGAACTCCCAGATTCTTCAGTGAGAGTTACTCATGGGAAAAACACGATACTGATTCTTTCAAGCCACAGTACGTACAGACCTATTAATTCTTTTTAAAATGTGTTGTGGTTTAGGAATGGTACTGCTCAATTTAACATTCCCACCAAAACACACCAAACCATGTGCTGCTCACTCCCTCCCCCATCCTTCCCCTCTTTCCCCTTCGGTGGGCTGGAGAGAATTGGAGGCATAAAGGGTAAAGATCACGGGTTGAGATAAGAACAATTTACTGCAGACAGCAATGAAATAAGAAAACAAACAGTAGCAGCAACAACATTAATAACAGAGTGTCCCAGAGGCAAATGATTCACATGTGAGTGCTCACCACATGGAAACACCCGACAATACCTGAGCACTCCCTCTGCCACCTTTGGGACCCAGAAGGGATCCCTTCCCCCATCCCCAGAAAATGATGAGGTGGTATTGGATAAGGACCTAGTTATGCCCAACTCCCGGCTACTGCAAAAATTAACCCTGTCCTGTCCGGAACCAAGACAAAATGAAAGCACTCTGACTTAAAAAAAAAAAAAAAGATTCTAAGGGGTTTGTGTTTGGGTTTTTTTTTTCAATGTGAAGAATTAAATAAAAAGTGCTGAAAACAAACCTAGTAGTTTTACTACAGATACAAAGGCTTTGCCTTCTCAATGTACCCACAAAGGTGGTGGTTATGTGAGAGACTGAACCAGTCATATAAGTTGGATGTCAGGCAATCCAGAAGCGTAACTGTGGAAATATAAATGTGCTGACTTTGAGAAAGCTCTCCTATTGCCTGTGTTTTAGAAGAAAGTAAAGTCATGAATTGAAAAGTCAAACGGTTATGTACCCTCAGAAGTTAGCTGTTCTGCTCCTATATTTTAAGTTATTTTCACTTAGCATAACAAAATCTGTAATTATTCTGAATCAATTTTTCCTCTGATGGCAATTCATTATCTCTTTTAGCATATTATAAGACGTATGAGCACTCTCAAAGCAGTTTTAGATGAGCTAAGAAGTCACCTTTTTTCATTAGAAAATTGTAGCCAGACACCTGTGTTGCAACTTTGAGCTTGTTACTCTTGGTCATCCATCTGAATGAAAACAATATATGGCCTAGTGCCATTTAAAAAAACCCCTATTTTTACCATCATGCATATCAGTAATAAATATATACAGGATTTACTCTCAAGAATAGCAAACATCTAACCCACTTGCTCACAATTAGACAAGAACCTATAGGATAATGGTTGTAGGCAAGTAAACTTGCATGACAAGGAATTATACAACGAGTACCCTTTTCCACTACACAGTGATTATAGACCCTGTTACTGTTACTCCAGAATAAACTACTGAACAAATTTCTTTTCAGTAAGAAGATGTCAAGTTGGCCTCACTATTTAATGAAGAACAGCATGTGCCCAGTGCTTCACTCCTTTTCTCCCTCCCCCATTAGCACAGCTCAGTGTAATTTCCACTTAACACAGATTTCTTTTATGATTATTACTCAATTAAAAAATAGACTGTCTTCTTAAAACTTGCAGTGCTACTGAGGATAAAACTGGCTGTGGTTAACTATGGTAAGACGGTACTTAGATGACCTTTTTTTACATCTCTGATTTCCATTAAGCGCATGTTCATTAAGGCGGCTGGGTCAGTGAAGGTCTCTGGTACGAGGTGCTCCTGATGGCTGAACTAAAGGCCCTGTTCAGGCAGGGAACGTACAGGAAACAGAAGAGAGCCAGAGTGTCAGGAGTTTGCAGCAAGGTGCAGGGCAGCCAGCCAGAGCAAAGCTTGCTACTAGTCAACCACTGGGGCAAACAACAGCACGGAGCTTCCCTGTTGTACTTACGTTTCTCCTGCACATAGAGATAGCCTTCCATTGTCCATTGACTCGGTGGTCTGTAATCTTGGTTGGCTGATTTCATTCTCTGCATGAGTCTCTCCACTTCCTGCCTAGTGCTTTCAAAGTTATTCCGAGTCTAATACCCAGAAAAGCAAACAAACAAATCCCGCATTATCTCATGCAAATACCAAAATAACAATGAACAACTAATTACAACTAATGCCAAGGAGACTCTGTTGGAGATCAACAAAAGCATTTGCCAGAGACATAAAACGAGTGAAAAAGAAAAAATATGCAATAAAGAATAATACTCTTCACTGCCAGAAGCCTAGGAATAACGCAGTAATGAAGAATTCAACTCAAGCACACAAATGTAAGGAAAACATAGCCGAGAATAGCACCATTCCTCTTCCTGCAGGTCACTAATCTCAGACAGGAGGTCATTTCATATCTTTAGGTATGCTTACACAGTATTTTGCAGACAGATCCAGGCTTTCTCTCTGTACACTCTGGGATTCTCAGACAGAAGCCTGGCTAAACTAGAAGCTGCTGACAGCTTAGGCCTAAACCTGAAGTAATAAGACCCACTGAAGCACTTAAAATACAGTGCAGAAAACACTAGTTTGGGTTAAAGCCAGGCTAAAGCATCCGCAGAGCTCCAGTTTCTACATACATGGAAGAGACTGATGTTCTGTGTATCCATATCTGCAGCAATACCACAGGTGCTGCTGCTCAGAATAGTCAGGTTACTGGCACTGTCAGGAGCAAGTTTTGATTGGACTATGCAAACACCACAGTTCAGTATAACAAAAATATGGGAGGTATGAAAGAGGTCACAAGTGGCAGAACCGTGCCAAAAGTATGGAAGAAGTGTGTCTGTCCTAAATATCATGTGTGTAACCAGTCATTTCACCAAGAGAACAGTTATGGAATTACAGTGGGTTTTTCATATTTGCTAATATCTATATGCATGTGAATGGCCACTTTTTCTTAGTGAATTCAGTGAGGCTAGGGTTTCCCTCCATGCACCTAGCATGGGACAGTAGAAGAGAATTATTTTGAGGTGCCAGAGCTTTGATTAATTAAATATCAGATACTGAACACTGTTCCTATAGGTAATAGAAAATAAAGATTTTTTGTAATGCTTCTACAAAGTCATCTGTGGACTTGAATCCTGACTAGTCAGAAAGATATTCTCAGGACTTCATACACCAGTGAATACTTCCCCCCTTCCATGGGCCATTTGTGTAGTTAGTTGCACAAGAGTGTAAGAGAATACATGCTTCATCTTGATCTTGAAGACGAACACTGTTATTAAAGGGAAGTAAAATTCTAATCAGAATTTGTCAGATTATGTCCTTCAGAAGAAGTATCAGTTCAGACTAAACTTAAGAGAGGTAATTTTGAGACCTTCAAGAAGGACATGTCATTGAAGGAACGTCCCCATTTTGAGAGCTTATCTCAGTCTATTAAGTTTTCAATCGCTACTTTTAAGCAGCCAGGTCTTTAAATCGAATTTCAGAAACCAAAGCCAAATGGGCACACAAAGTATGCCACTGGCCAGCTGAGACAGTTAAAGTGACAACAGGTCATGTTAGAACATGGTGACCTATTAAGAGCTGTTGGTCTGCTACTACTCTTCTCCAGCTGTTACTGCCTCTGCTCTAATCTGTAGGACATTTTTAAGAAACAGAAACAGCAGTTCAGGTCAACTACTCTTCAAGACCTGGACACACAATGCAACAGAGAAGAGTATTTTTGACAGCTATGGACAGGCCGAACACACTTTTCCCTGTCCTCAGTTTGTCTTTACCTATATAAATGATTTAATTTCAATCTGATGTTGGGTGATGCTCTGAATGACAAGCACATAGAGAACCCAGCTGGCTAAAAGGAAGCTGTGCATCTAGACCTGGAGCCAGAATTTATACTGCTGTGTAACAGGAGTGACTGATCTACTGATCCCCACTGTGTCTTCACGTATCTGTTTTCTGACATATAATTTAAAAGATATCATAATACATTGATCCTTCTGCCTAACTTCACATCTCCCTCTACCTCTGTTATCCATTTACAACTTCAAGTTGTGCTAATATAATATCTAGAAAACATTAAATTTAACTATTTTTAATTAACATTGGAATTGAAAAAAAACACACTTTAATAATTCTGCTTCTGTAGAGACATGCATTGAAGAAATATTACTTACAATGCTAGATTTGGTCTGCGCTGTGAGCTCATGCTCCTCTCAGAACTTGCCATATTGAAATAAGTAAATCCCTGACTGAAGCACATTTTTCACCCTTTCAGTGAAAAAGTTGCTGTGCAACAACACTGACCCCTTGTGCCTTTATCTGAAAACATCTTAGTAGCAAACAATGTAGAAAACACAAAATTTGAAAGGACAAGGGGCTGGGATGCTCTACAGACAGAGACCATTTGCATTTTGATCAAAATGGAAAAGGTTGATCATCTAGGAAGTTTAGCCTTATTTCCTCAAGCAGCATTTAAAATGGGATCTATACTATATATGAACAAGACATGTAAAAGGGAAGATGAAGCAACAAAAATTTGTCAGATGTGTCTTTTCTTGAAAGAATGAAATGCTCCTAACGTTAAAAAAAAAAAATTATTCCGGACTTCGATGTTACTTATTAGGAAAAATGTTGGGCTGGCCCAGTATCAACATGTTGAAGTTCACTTCTTGCCTTAAAAGCAAAGAGTGTGTAAGCTTTGCTTAAAAGCAAAGTGTGTAAAGATATTTTGTACCTACTTACTTGTTTGTCCTTGGAAGTGTAATACCTGAATTACACAGTAAAACTAATATACACTTGTATACAGTAGTCACAGTGAGTGAAAAAGTATGTTGATTAAATGCATTTCAGTTATCTCTAATAGCTATGAAACTTTTGAGTAGTTTGAGCCCAAAATGGGATCTTGTATGGCTTTGACTACCAAATCCAGGCCAATCTACAGAAAAAGATCCATCTGCTCAATTGAGGGTAACTCTACACAAAAAAGAGATCCTTTCTTCTGGTGAAACTTAATGCTCATGGAGGGCTGCTCACCACAGAGGAAGGTCCTGCCTGTTCTTTAATGGTCCAGAGAACAGCCAGAGAATGGCTTCCCAAGTATGCTTTGTATACAGTGGGAAGTTAGCAGACAGCAGGACAACCTGTATCACTCTATATTAGCTGGAGCATTTTTGGTACCTCCACTAAGCCCAGAAGACAGGCCTCACTCTCAAGAAAGAGAGCTTTTATACAAGTTTAAATCTATCTGGACCACTATGTTTTCTAATAAAAACTTGGCTGCTATCCTGGTTTTGTCGTTCTTGCTCCCAAAGTTTTGATCTGGAAATCACAAGTTTACTATCCAAAGTTATTTGTTGTCAGGAATCGTAATTACATTAACCTTACAAAAATAATGTTACCTATTTGTATATGAACTTGATTTCAGCTTACTAAAACATTGCAAGATTTAGAGTTTTATAAAGTGCTAGGAGTCAACTTAAATATCCTAAACTGAAATTAGCAAATTAAAAAGTTAAAATATGCAAATACAAATCATCCTTACATTCTGCAAATTGAACTGCAGTTGCTGCTTGTATGGTGCAAACTCCTGAGCCAGTTCATATCCTTCATGGTAAAATGTAAATAATCCTTGAAGAAAGGCCAAGAGCTGAAAAAGTAAAATTGAGAAGCATTATACATTTTTAACTCCTGGAATACTCTGTGCTTTTACACTCAAAAGCAAAGTTTTGCTGAGAAGTAATCTACGGTGAGACCTTAAGAAAGAGAAATGTTACAAACGCTTTTGCGTAATGAAGTTGTAATTTCCATGATAATTTAATTAACTGTCCTAGTAATTTTATCCAGTATTTCAGCTGGAGTCTTTCCTGGTGTGCATTTCCCAAGTTTAAAATTTCAGAGTTCAAGGGCTTTTTCTTCAAAATATTTTTTCACTTTCTTCATAGTAATTGCTTGGGCTATGACCTATTTTCCACAAATTAGACTCTAGAAAGTATGTTTTGGATAGGTTAGCACAACACAAGAAACCCAGACTATTTTTTCCTGCTCTGAACATGCAAACTCTATCTGGTATGTCTGTGATTGACTCCAACAGAACCACTGTAGTCTGTATATATCCAGTNCTTCCTGCTCTGAGCAACATGCAAACTCTATCTGGTATGGCTGTGATTGACTCCAACAGAACCACTGTAGTCTGTATATATCCAGTTGAAAAGTCCTTTTAAAGTTTGCTTTAAAACAATGTTCAAGTAGTAAAAGGTGAAACTAGATTTTAGCTCTTGAATTAATGCATTCCTGCCATCTCTTAGTTTTAAAAGCCTTCTAACTTATTCTGCTTTAAATTTGAAAAGCGTTTTGACATTGCTATAAGCCATCCTACCTGCTGTTAAATAAAAAGCATTTCCTTGCTTATCATGGACTGCTTTCTTTGTACAAATGATTTAGCTTACAAAAAAAAAAAGTAACAAAACCAACAACAACAAAAAGAGAAATCAATTTGGATTTACAATAACAGAAATTCTAACAATAAAAAAGATTTGGCTTAGTATGTTACACCATTATCATCTGGGCTAAGTAACTGGCTGTCCAGGTTGTCTCTAACTCAATAAAGAACCACAGGTATTCCAGAGCATAATTCTTTTCCCTTTTTCAGACTTCTCTCTCAGGATGGGATGAATGATCCAATGGAAACATTTATCTCTCTTCATTGGCTATTGAAGTGGTCTAGACTCAGGCAACAAAAACACCATTGTTCATATTTAATGCACTTGCTTGTGTTACCAATACCATAGATTATTTTAAGTGGAACAGCATAAAGGTGTAGTTTTTAATGTGCCTATATTTTCTTTAAATTTACTCTCAGTCCTACTTGAGGAATTGTGGCTAAACTGCTCTGCCTCCTCTCTCTTATTACTCTCTACGAGACTGCTGAGAGCCTGTTTACCTGCCTGCTCTTTTCTGCATTAGTAAGTTAAAACAGTTCAAGGTGAATAGATGAGTGTGGGCACAAATACAAGGTACAGCTGGGAGAAGGACTCTGCCCTTGGTTTTTACTGGTATTGCAGGATCAGATGAAACCCTGGCCTCAGGCAGAGATGCTGCAAGCCCACGGCTGCCCAGTAAGCCAGCCACAGAGCCTGAAGAACTGAGAAGATCCTTGGACATTAAAGCAAGTTTTTGTGGGGCCTCTACAGTGAACGTGAATTCCTGAACCATATTCTCCCATCAAGCAATGAAGGCAATGCAGTCTCAAGCGGAGGGCTCCACAGCTTGTGTTAATTGTCTCAGCTTAACATGATTCATCTGTCCAGCTGAAATCATTATCTCAGCTAAGGACTGGATCCTGAAATCTCTTACTGATTATTCAAGTGGTTCTGAGGAAGGTCCAAATACAACAGTTTGTCTTAAAAACATCCAATTGTGCAAATAGACGGAAAGAGTTCTATAATTTTCTATAATTCTAGACCATAATTCTAAATTTCTGTAATTCTGGAAAGAACTACATAAAGGAAAAGAAAGAAAATTAATCTTCCTTTTTATGAATAAAGTACAAAATACACAAATTATAACCAAAGCTCTGCTTTGGCTTCAGTTATGCAAAGCCTGTGCTCACTCTAGATTCAGTTACTCATCAGTGCCCCCAGCTACAACTCCTCCAGATGCTGCAGCACAACTGCTCCTGTTCTTACCCTGACTTGGCTCAGTCAAAAGGGTGTGTGGAGGAGCCTGCTGCTAAACCCACCCCTTTCAGCTGAAGAGATACTGCAGGAGTAACACTTAGCAAAACTGCAGCCAGACCACCACACTAAAGCACACCAAAATTACAATAAAGAACTAGTAGGACAAACTTTCAGTATGTTAGCTTATGCCTGAATTTCAAAGATCAGTTTAAAGAGCATTTCAGGAGAATAAACTGTATACATTTCAGCTTCAATACTTGAAGAAAAACATTTTACATCATACAAAACAGTTATAGAGTACACTGAGAAATACCAAGGAAAATATTTAACACAAGATGGCAGCAAAGCTGAATTTATCAGAAAGTAAAAATACAACGGTAGCAGCACAAAAAAAAAAAAAAAAAAAGAAAAAACAAACAAAAAAAAACTGAGAAAAATCTGAATTCATTTTAGTTAAAGTACTTCTCAGGTATTCTGGCAGTTGTGCATCGCAGAGGATCTGGCCTTGAGGTTTTCCTGGTTAAACACTTTCTAAGCACTTAAAAAAATAGGAATGAAAGAAAATTATTATGCAAGTCCTAGATCAGCGTATTTAACTTCTGTGCTGAAATAGGACACTGAGGATGGTATTCACTTCAATGTATGTGTCACTAGCAGTGGAAAAACAGGGATCAGAAAATGTCCTGTGCCCAATGGGCCTGTGCTGCTAAGGCATCTCCATAATCAAGTCCATCAGGAGAGGTACAGCCATAGCACTGTACAGAAGAGATTTAAAAACCAAGGTCTTCTGTCCTTGTTCATAATGGGTTTTTCTTGTTGCTGGCATTAGAAGTGGCACTGCTGCTAAAGGCAGGCTCATAGTTTGAAAGAAATTAATATTAAATAGTATAAAAATAATATTAAAAACGAGAATAGAAAATCAGCCCCTTTTCCTTTCAAAGAAAATTTTCAGAATGTATTTCAAGGTGGTATTCACACACAAAAAGGTTTATTTGTTTTATGAAACATCACAAACAATGCCTGATGCCTTCATATCAACAATTTTTCATTTTAGAAAGTGCCTCATAGTTACCTCATTCTGAGTATCTAATGAGTCACATCAGTAAAGAGTGAGGTCTGAACTCCATAATACAAAGCTACTCACCACACCAGAGCCATGAGGATTTCAACACAGAACCCGAAACAAAATCCAACTACTTCTTGAGACTTTATTTATTTTTATGTAGAGCTGCTGACCTCAAGACTGCCTGGTCATTTCATTCTCACAGGAAGAAGACTGTACTTAGGTTTCGGATAGGGGAGGAATTTAACCTTTGGCCTGCAGCACATCAGCCAGAAGTCCCTGTCTCCCTGTTTTCATTTTATTTATAAGCAGATAGCGCTTATTCTTCAGATTAAAGTGAACACAGTTAATAATACAGAAAATGCAAGAAAAGAAAACTCAAATTTAATGGCCACTGTGAAGTCTCATAGAAATGCATGCAATTAAAGGCAGTGTTTTCTGGTTTGCCATTCTTTCTCTCTTCTCTTTAAATAAACGTTTAGCAGACCACCCCTCACATTTCAGATAGGTTACTGCTTATGAACTTTGTGCCCCGATTTCTACAGGACAAGGAAGTCCTGGCATCACCAAAGGAGAAAGCAGAACTTTAGGAAGCACACTTTAGGAAGGTGTGTGCCTTATTTTAAGAAGCGTAACACCCTCAGAAAGCACTGTTGGCTTGGACTAGCTTCTTTGGGATCACAAGAGAAAAGCTAGTAAAATGGATTATTGTCACTTCATGATCTGTATGAAAACTTGAGTTGTTTTCTTTTCCTTGAAAAAATCAAGATCTAGGAGGATCACAAACAGGAATATGTCAGTTACTCACACTAGTACACATTAGCAACAACTTTGATCAAGATGCGGAGAACAAAGAGAAACCCAGGGCCTGAGAAGCAGCTGCAAAAGTCTACTCTAAATATTACAACCTTCTATTTACTGTTATGAGTCATTAGCATCTGTACCTTAAAACCTCTCCCCAGTCTCTTCCAGGAGAGAACATACTCCAGTTTTACCTACTTCCACTGTCCTAGCTGTAACCCATCTGACAATTTTTGCTAGGTTACTTCTCCCACTCTGGTTCCCGGATTGTTGTTACCCTTTCACATAGAAAAACTGAAGGTCTTGAAAGGATGTTCAACAAATCATTTGCTTTTCAGTTCTATTCCCATGTCATGAACTTGTCCTTCTTTCACATGGGCAGCACAGTTTCCTCCTTCACTGCACGAACAGATTTATTTTGTCAAACTCTCCTTCAACAAGTCTGTTAGCAAGATGTCAGACTGAGAATTATACGAAGACACGACACTGTGCTGATAAATCAGAGGCATAGGCAGCACATACACTAGAATGACCCACAACCATCAGAGCTCCTGAGGAGGAATGTCCATACAGACACACCACCAGGCATCTTCTACCATGCCCACATTCGTAGAGCACACAGAGGAAAATTAATAATATGACAATTCTTTCGATAATCTGATTTTAAAGTGTTAGGCTTTGTCCTTATCTAGACCCTCCATCTAAGAGTGCATGCTCATACTTCCAACACCACTTACATAAACATGAATTTTAGAAAACCTATTTTGAAGTCTTTGGGGTTTTTTGGTTTGTTTAGTTTGGTTTTTCTAATCATGGTATTGCTGATTTGTATTTTAATTTACTTTTTTACATAAGGCATTTTTTGCCTTATGGGTTTTAGCAAATGCTTTTATTTCAGCATGCTGTATGCAACAGACTACAAACAAAAATTGAGAATTTTGAGGATTCAAAATTTTGTAACTAATTTTAGAATTTAAGTTCCATCTATATCCAGACTGATTACAAATAAATTCACACCCAAAGTCAGAAGACATTACCTGCGAGGGCTATCATTACCCAGTCACGAGAGTATTTCCTGTACTTTCCCCTGGAACATCAAAAATGTCATACTGGGCTGGAACGCCTACTGATCTGAGACAGTATGGAAATGGATACACTCAAAAGTAAATTTTACCTATTTTAACTATGTGTAGTTGCACAATATCCAATGTACAAGGGCTTTTCAATACAGAAAGTTAATATTACATTAAAGGAGTATAAAGTCTTCTATACTAGGGTCAGAGCTAGGTCAAGATTGCTAGGTTTTTCCAGGATGTGAGAGTTTTGCAGAAGGAGACAGAGAGACACACTCTGGATTAATCTGTGACAGGTAGAAAAATGTTCTTATTTAGGAATCCAAGCAAAGTTTTAGTCTCTAAGATTTGGCAGCTGTACGCCATAAAGATAGGATTTCTGTAAGTACTGCTTGCTGAATCCAGGTTCATTAGTTTGCATCAATGTCAAACATTCACTACACAATACACTCTCATCTCATGGAAAGGAGGCATCTGAGAAGATCTTCTTGGTGTCATGGGGTGTTAGAGATGTAATTCAACCCATTTCACAGTCAAGAGTGCTGCTTCAGTAGTTACAAGTAAGCTGGGAGATGGTGTGGAGTGAAAGTTAAACCCATCATGTTCCTCTTTGACAACCAGTGCTCTGCTGTGCTAAATGGGAAGGGACATATGGCATTGGAAGTTCTCTGTCAAGGGCTATAGGTACCAGCTAAATCAGGCACCTGGCAAGCTAGGCCTGTCTGCATGACATGAGCAGTAGTAATTCTGCTACTAGGCTACAGAAATATGCCTGCATCTTATACTGAAGCTGCTTTTGGTACTGACTGACCCAGAAGAGAGTTAGGGGTGGGTGATGGAAACACAGCCCGGAAGGAAATCACAAACTTAAATATGGACATTGAAACACAACTTTATCTTACTCTTTAATGGCCTGTCAACATATGCTTTCCTTTATTTGCAAAGTAAACTAAAGACAAATGACTTCACCAACAAAAAGATAAACTTACCTATCCTGCAGAAAAATTGATTTTTTCACTTTACTTCATGTGTAACTCAGAACAATGTCTGTGTACACTGCCTACATACAATATTTAAATTAAAAAACTGGCTCAAAATTTAATCAATTAAATCATGGTATTAGGAAACATCGATTATGTGTTGCACAGACACAATATTACATGATGTCCCATTAAAACGTTACGCACAGTTCAAGTCATCATACATTTCACTTCACAGTAGATACTAAACTCTTACATAATCCTTTAATAAACATGGAAAGTGCCCAAGCCAAGATCTTACTGTCCGTCTATATACAAAGAACCTGCACTCAAGACTTAAAAAGGGAGCAAAAAAATTGTTATTTTCAATTCAATTTTCAGCTTTAAACGCATGCATTCTAAAGAAAATAAAACATAAAACTTACAGGTTCTACAAATTCAAATTTCTTTTTCTCTTGTACTTCTTGAATTTTAAAAACATATTCTAATGATGCTTCATAGAAGTTCTGATGCTCTCTGTCAATCTGTGTATCCGCCTAAAAGACAAAATGAAATACGGACAACGTTAGTTTAGTCTCATGATTGCTTTAAAAACAGGCTATGTCATTAACAAACATCTTCCATAAGATTACTTTACAAGTTTCACAGGGTTCAGTTTTCTTTCTGAAAATTAGAATACCTACTTTAAAAAGCTAAATGCAAGTTTAAGAACCTAACATTACACATTTCAGCCTATGCCTTTTACTTGCTCTTTTTTGGTTTCTTCTTTCATTTTGCACTTTAATATTCTAGTTTTTAGGAGACCCTGCAGGGAAAGAAAGGTGGCAGCAGGTACTCAGTATATGCAAGTTTAGAAAAGGAAATAGAAATAAGTAGTGTAGGAATCAAGGACAGACAAAAAGGTAATTAATTCTATTGAAATATTTAAGTATCATATGCACTGAAATTGTATCTACTTCTCAGGTTCAAATACCTTCCCAAGAAGGTATTTTCTTTCTTAAATAGGCTGTCGTTAACAATGACATCTTGCAACTTATTATTTTATAGTATGAGTCATACATTCTTGGAATGTAAACACATTTAAGTCCCTAACCTCATGAATCAAATAAATTTCATCAAGTTTTAATTTTCAAGTGACAGTACTTCAAGGCAATACTTGACAGAAGCGCCTGATTAATACCACCCAACATGGAGATCCAGTATCAGAACAGTGTCTTCTGCCTAAATAGCTAAAGAATTAACTCTTATCAGCTGATAAAGAGTAATAGGCTTTTATCCCCAATTTAAACAAGCCACAGGAGAGGGAACTAACAGACAAGCAGTGTAGCACACAGATAATGCTTAAAGAAGACATGCAGATTCCATTTTAATTCATCCATCTTTGTAAGAAATAATTTTCTTAAGCAAATCCTGTCTACGCTGTATTAGTTAGATTTTGCTCTTTGGTCAAAATATTATCACTGATCAACAAAATGAGTAAGATCACCTATTTTTGACATATGTCAGTTAAAATATAGAAGGATACTTCTGTATATTCTCTCGTTTAATTCTGGCACTAAAAATAACAGATGCGGGGAAATTGGGAAAGCTCGATGTTGTCTTCCCTTGACAACAAACTTCAAACCAGCAAACACATCATAAAGGAGATTTAGTACTTTTAACAGCACAGAAGCAAAAAGTCAGTGTTTTCCTTCAGGCAGGGCTTGGCCATCAATAGCACCATATATAATTAAGATTGCTTCTCTACTCAAGGACATGCTACTATTGTGCTTTGGCTGTACAGGCTCTTAAAGATATTGATCCACCTCCCTAGCCCAGTGTTCCAACGCTACTTCAGCACATGGGCCTTGAGGATATGATTCAAATCATTCAGTACCAGCATTTCCTTCCCGGGTCTCTCAAAAAAAAAAAAAAATCAGTAAACTAATAATATGAAACTGAAACTAAGCACTCAAAATTCCAATAATGAACTGCTCTACCTCAAAATTAACTCTGCCATTTGCCCTTCACATAGTGTGTTTAGCTACTGTTTCCCCTGATACTCTGTTAATAGTTTCATTTCACAAAAAAAGTCTATCACAAAGACAGTGCTACACAGCTGAACAGAAGCAGTTCCCACCACTTAGGGATGTGATCCAGCAATCCCTTGCTCATACAAATGCCATCAATGAGACAGACCTCAGCTCTCTCATTTAATTGTACATAAATAATTAAACCTAGTTTTAGAAATTGTCTCTTTTAGGCTTTGCCTCAGAAAAAGTATTTAAACACCTAATCAAATCCACCTCTATTCTGAACAGTATTTAAGCAGGTTGCAGTTGTAACGATACAACAACCAAGTGTCATCTCAAATAGGGATTAAGGCCATAATCACTACCAGTGAACAGGGACTAAATCAGAATTCCCCAAATAAATATTCTGTGGAAGCTTATGAATTTGTGTGAACACCTAAGGATTCAGATTTGTAAGAATCACTTTGAAAGTGATCTTGAAGTTTCAAAAGCTGAAAGGATTTTCATATGTTTTTTTGTGACTTCAAACTCCATGTCAAAAATAAAGAGATCTGATGGATATGATTTTGAGTCTCTACCTGTATGATATACAGTTATAGTGAGTAATATTTTCATTGACATAGGCTATCACTACAATATATATAGAAGAACTTCACATAAGCTTGGACACTGATTCTGGAACTGATTTCAGAGAAATTAAATCAGAAGTTAATTAAATTTCTCACATCACTCAATTCTGCTCGTTTTCTTCTCCACTGTGGGCTTCCGTAAGCAGTGAAACGACACTACTATAAAGCTTATTTTTGATGTTAAAGGAAAAAAGCCAATGACCAGTGTAAACTGCACCAGAAGTCTTGCAGGCTCTTAAAATATCCAACACATTTCAGTTAGGTGAATGTATGCAAACTAGTCTCTACAGAGTATGTTCCAACCATCAAACTTCAGATGCCTTATTAAGGTGCTCTCAACTGCACTCAAGTGAGATATGTAAAAGAATCCAACAGAGTACAAGATCTTTGCTCATCCCAGTACTCTTTAACCCACATAATGTGATGAGGTACCAAGAAACCTCACCAATTCAAGGAAACAGTATTTTTCCCATGTAGCAGTCAAAAAATGGTACTCCCAACTCCCTGAATTCATGATATTGGCTTGAGGCACAGACTGCTCATCTCCTGCCCAGGGCTCCAAAGCCCCAGCTGCCAGCACTGCTTGACTAGATTGTCCTGCTCTGGTCTGCTGTGGGCTGCTCCAACAAACTCCAACCTGGACATACGGGCTATAAATGGGGCTCATCCAAATCACTCTGGAAGCAAGTCAACAGCTATCTTGGATTCCAGGTCAGGAATGCAGCTTGGCCTCCTCTTCCTTACAATACAGAGGCCAAAAGTCTCCCTGGCTAACAATTTTGGTACTAATTTGCTATTTTACCTTCTACTTACAGAAGGGGGTCTGTGTTGCTCATTCAGCACATCTACAGCTGCAGAAAACTGCGGAAGACAGAAATGCCAAGTTATGCCCTTTATCCTTTACAAGGGAGGCATCTAGAAAAGCAGAAAACCTCAGCCTCAGTTACAAGATTCTAAATCCAGATATGTCACTTAAGGACACACTGGAAAAAATTATTCTGGTTTTCCATTAGTTTATAGACGTGAGCCAAATCCATTGTTATTCTACCATAGTTTAATAGATTCACAGTTGTTACTTTGCACTTCAGTTGCTGCTTTTAGACTGTAATTATTCTCATGCCGCAAGAGTAAAATATATTATTTATTTTATTTTGTTTCTATTCTAGAGCAAAAAAAATTAGTGCTTAAGTTCACTTTCCCACATTTTGGAAAGCATTTTTTTTTTCAGCTGGGGCTTTGCCTCTAACAGAACTGCTTCTTCATCAATACATAAGATATTTGGGAAAAGTGAGAGCTCTGAGATACAAGTGGAACAACTAACCAATCCTACATCCTTATCTAGATTGATTATTATACCAGCAATGCAGGCATACAGATATTACTAGGAATTTTGAATTTCTAAGCCTTATTTAATTTGAATTATAATTTTATTGGTAAACATGAAAAAAAATCCTATGACGTGATTGAGTCACAGTCACACCTTTAGTGAAAATTCCATCTGCAAACTAATCCTCATGATTTAAGAGCCACCATGACAACAGTAATCCCATCAAAATAATTTTTAACTACTTTTGGCACAATTCCCAAAGTGTCATTGATATTATATTGCTGGGTTTGTTGTAATTTGCTTCAAAGACAAGTCATATTCATTTCTACCAGCATACTGAAAAGCCCTGGAATCCTCCTGTTAAACCAGTAGTCTTCATGGTCTGTTTTTTTTTGACAGAAAAGAATTAGCCATACAGACTCTTCAAAGCTGAAGTTATAGATACAATTTCAGGGCAATTTCAAGTGCCTCAGTTGCAGAATATAAAGAAAAAGAGGAAAAAAGAAGCAGAAAAGAGCATCATTAAAGTGATCTCAGTTCAGTCTTCTGGATTAAAATTTATGTGAAATAAAAGCACAATTTCATCAGTTAATATATTAAATAGCAAACCCAAAAGCAATTAATTGACTTTCAAATATTCCATATATAGGTTATAAAACTCACACTTTTATTATACTAATGTAATTCCATTGTTGCAACCAATAAACATTAGCTGTACTTGAAATACACAAAGCTGCACACATAGAATATTGCTTTGTTAAAATATTTAACTCCTATTTGGGTCTCATTAATCCCAGCTAAGAATTTATAGACACAACAAGCATGACTACCAGAAATCATCACAATTTCACATTAATAAAATACAGCATGTCTTGAAGAGAGCCAGTTTGTTATCATGATTTCTATGCAAATGTGAAACTAGCTAAGAGTGTGTTCAGTTCTTACATCTTGCAAATGAGATTCTTTCTTCTTTGCTGACAAATTTAAGTGCTTCTCTAAGATGGAATAATATTTTTCACTTTCCTTGTCAAACTTCTTCTTCCCATCCTGAAAAACAAAACATTCCCAAGTAAAGTATTTGACTAAACACAGCTAACTTAAATTAAAAGAAATAACAGGTGCCAAAATATGCCACATTATAAAACCACTTCTGTTGGCTCCAATATTTTTAGGGTTTAATTCTGAATTGGATCTAAAGATACTAGGAGTACTGCTTCAACTATTAAAAGCAATAGTAAGCAGGATTTTTCCCATAAATAACAAACTCACACAACAGACTCATATGGTTTCCTGTAGTAAATATACACAAGATTTTATGTAGATGTTATCTTTCTAAGCAGAGACTTAATACAAAATAATCTTCCCCAGGTTTTCGGTTTTCTAAGTGTACCTAACTGCCACACTGTCTTTACAAAAAAAATAAAAAAACCAAACAAACCACACCAAAAAAGCCACCGTGGAGGAGGTAGGTGAGTATAAAAAATGTGATAACGATACAGGCCTATCCTTTGCATTTAAGACTAATATGCTTATTTTCCACCCACACTCTTAAAATATGAGGATGACGGAAAAGCATATGTGTGGTTGCAAAACGGAATTGGTCCAAAAGTCTGTTTCCAATAATATTTCGATGTGTCTGAATATTTAAGGTTGTCTCATTTAAAAGTTATCCTGCCTTTTTCCGTTCACACTCCTCTTTGTTTTTCCCATGATGTGCAGCCAATCCTCACATTTCTACCATAAAACTATTTTAATAAATAATACAAGAGAAAGCTACTACTTTGAGTAAATTAAGAAACATCTTATTTTCTGCAATCAGATTCAGAATTCATACTTCAAAACTTTTAAATCTATTCTGAAATTTAAATTGGAAGTTTAAGAAAAATATAGGTTTCTCAAAAGCTTTTCCATCTCTCAAGAAGTGTCAAATTTCAAAAAATAGGAGAACTGATTGAAGTCGATATCCTATCAGAGTATTATTAATGATAAAAATGTAACTTTTAATTATAAAATTATATATCCTCTAAATAAGAGCAGCTGTCTGCCAGTGATTTTTATAATCTTAGTTAAGTCCTAATCATTAACAAGTTGAGTATTTTGAGAAAACTAAAAAGCCTCAAGACAAACAATCCTACATGTGCAAAAGATATTAATGATAGAAGAACTAATTACTGGACATAATGCAGCAACATCAGGTCATTTTAAGAACTGTAGTCATTCTTTTCCTGACTCCTTTCCCCCTAGAAATTTTTATACAAAAAAAACCCCAAAAAACCAACAACCTAGCTTGCATTGTAGTACGACCCTGCTTTCCTCAGTCATATCATGGGAAAGCCAGGTCAGTCAGAGAAATAAGAAAAAGGAGGAAGATTTTAATGACATGAATTAAAACTTACCAACCAGCTGTAACAACAAGCCACTTACTGATTAGCTCCAGTGACTAAAGCTCACACAATGGTAACTATACTAGATTGTAAAACACATAATATACTTTCTATCCTGCAAAAAGTATAAATATATTTAGTATAAAAAATACGCACAATTTAATGTTCTCACTACTTCACAACAGAGATACCTTCAAAAGACACCATAATGAAAAGAAGGCACTTGACCCAACAAAATATTAAATAACATACAGAATAATTACTAATGCCTTCTACATTTAATTATGGATAAGCAGATATAAGGAGAAAAAATGCAAAAAAGGAAAAATAAAAGATTGTATTTTGTTTAGCAAGTGAAATGAAATTATATATTCAAAAATCTTTCTGAAATGCATTTTTAAAAGATAAAAGGCAGAAGGCCAGAGTTGTGACAAATGACCTAATAAGTCAAGAAATCAACTTTTGTGGGACTGAAACCATAGATCAGGTCCACAGCCAGTTTTATTGGAGAACATTCAAGTGCCAGGTCTTCATGATGAAGCAAGGGCAACTATGTATGAAGGTGTGTGTCTCAACAGCACCTTTGCTCACAAACAGGAGTTCAGTTCCGTTGATCACACACAACACACATGCACCTTTTGAATAAAAGGTGCAGTTAGTTACATACTGTCTTATCTTCTGAGACAATGATGCTATATGCTGGACTAGAAATATGAACCAGACTATTTTAAAATCCAAGTGACAAAGGCGTCAAAGTCATCATTTTGAGGAAATACTCAAGTTAAGGGCAAACTTGATGCAATGAAAAATGTCAAGACAATTATTTTAGGGGTTTTTTTCCCCCATGTAATTGAAAAGCGGGAAAGGAGTCTGCCTGACTGCAATATTTAAGCCTTTGGTCACAAGCTACTGGAGTTCAGTGGTGGATACCCTGTCATCTAGACCACCTGCATCAGAAAGGAACTTGACACAGCTTCTGACAATGAGGCCTGGGTGCCAATAGCACATACCGCACATTTGGACTTGGTGTTGTGCTTGCCTCTGCTGTCTCAGAGGTCAGACCAAAGGAATGAGCCAAGGAGCCATGGGCAAAGCTCCCACAAGATTACCTATTTCAGACTGGGATCACCCAGCTCAGCCAGTTCTTCCATCCTTCCCTCCTTCCTTCCCTAAAAGATTTGTGATATAAACAGTAGGTATGCATCTTGCCTTGTGAACTATTTGTCTCAGAACCAAGCTGATCAATACGTAATGAATGACCCAAAGCCTGGTCAGCCACTTGAGCTCATGTTGACACTAACATAACTTTTACTAACAAGAGCTGGAAAAGAGACTAAAGTCTAAGCTGCTCGGTGAGAGTCAAAGAAAAAGGCGTGACAACGTGACTCTGCCATGTGAAATACCTCCATACAGCACATCAAATGCATGTCAATGCCAAGAGGGGACTACTGATACATCTAATGTGGCTCCCAATGTGCCGAATCAAAATGCTTTTTTCTGCTATGATCTATAACAAAACCTGTGAGTTTCGTATCACATCCTCTCTTTATATGAAAAAAGGAAAACACAAAAAGTAAATGGTCACATGGAAACAGATAAGCCCCCCCTGCCTGCCAAGAATAAGGAAAAAAACCAAGTTCAAATAAAGTAATTGTGGTTTTATGGCATATTGTATCTCATGTGAAGCTTCATAAAGATCTCCATGGCACCATCCATAAGGAAACATGGAATTTGAAAGCTCTCTTGGTCTTCTGCCAGCCCTCTCCCAGACTGCACCTCTACACTGTCACAGATCTGCTCAACCATTGCCTTCATAGCTTTTATACAAGTTAACTTAACGAGAAAACTACAAATTGGAGTTTCCTCATCACCAGGATAACTTCTGGCCCAAGTGCAGTGTTTTCAGAGACCACATCTGATCAACTTCTTCCTTCTTTTCCAGATTTTACCATAACAAGACCTTCTTCCTTCAAAGGTAGAAGTTGACAAAGTAAAAAGAGTAACAGAAGTAAACTGCAAATAAAAATCTCTTAGCAATTTGGACTGCATTATTGTCTTTACCCAGTGATACTCCTGGGAATAAGTCTGCAGCAGGACAGTATTTCTGGCATTGCTCTGATTACTTAGATGTGTTTCTGGGAAAAGTATAAAAAATACTGGCCCCAACAGGTGAGTGAGTTTCCTTTGCTTGGAAGGTCCTCCACTGTGCCAATAAAACCCACATATTTGGATGTATTGAAGCCTCTGAAATCTGTTTACTTAATAAAAATTAACAAAAAGAAAGATACACTCAGAAGCAGGTGATTCATGTTCTGGATGAGAAGAAACATTTCAGTTTATGCCAAAATAACTCTTGTCTCACACACTCAGTCGGTGACTCACAGCACACAGGCGCATCATAAGTGGAGTCACAGACTCAGCTTATTCCAGCTTTAGCCTGTTCCTCTGCAGCCCTCAAAACAATCTAACACACAGCCACTGCCCAAATGAATACTCTGAATCTTGGTCCCAGCAATCACAGGAAGTTTCCATGCAAAACTATCTCCTCAAAGTTTAGGAGACAGATGATGGCTTTTGCCCAGAGTCCAGGCTGGATCGAACCCCAAGGAGGAGAGATGTGGTTGGATAGGAAAGCTCGTGCTGCACCGTTACCAGAACAGACTGCACCAGCCATGACGCAAAGCTTAAGGCACGTGCCCATTAGGAAGACGCTAATTCCTGACCTCTGGACTGTCTCTTACTCCCTTCAGACTCTAGCTTTCTTTCATCCTTGCACACCTTTCCTGAAAGTAAACCTCATCCCTTCTCTTTGCCCTGGGAAAGTATCAACCATTTCTTTCAAAATATCAGCTAGAACATATGAAAAAAAACCCACCCCAAATCCATGTGAGATAATTAGGTGGGTGCAATAAAAAAATCTAAACACAGCAAAAGAGAAATTACATAACATTGACCCTTGGTGTGTTTTACACTGATGTGTAAGTCATCAACACCTTTTGTCTAGACCAAGTCCTGCAGACTCTAAACACTGTAAATGTCTCTGTATAGTTGTTTAACCATTCTCAGTGCATCAAGCCTTAAATCAGTTCAAAAATATTTACAGTTTTAAACGCTTCAAATTTCTAGGAACCCCATTAGGAAAGCCCTTAACCACACACTCAGCTTCCAGCAGTTAATGGAGCCTTACTAACTTCCAGTAGCCTCTTGAGAGACTTAAGTCATGTAATACCGGATCCAGATTTAATTCCTGGTTTCATTCTCTCTGCCCAGATTTCCCGTATAGTTTTATTCCAAAACTGGCTAGACAACTTCCAAAAAAATTATCTTTTCAGAAATTAATTTTGCTTGAGACACTACTATTTATAGGCATGCCAGTTAGAAGTTCAACTCAAAAGATATTCTTGTATCCCTCTCATTTTACAAATATTTATGGCTGCGAAAAGACCAGACATCAATTATTAAGAACGTTATTAAAAAGTTGACTCAATTGAGTCAGATAGTTTTTCTCCTGTTCAGAAAGATTTTGATTCCATGCTGTAACTAATCATACACATGCTACAAATCACTGGCACTATTCCTACAAACTTTACCCACTAGCTGTCTATATTTTTAGATATAAAGCAGAAATAGTTGTAAAATTTTGAAGCTGACTTTCCTTTTCCAGAGGGAACATCAAGAAAACTGATATTTTTATAATGGTCTACCACTGCTTTGTGTGCTGTATTTAATGTCAAAATTGTTACATGTATCTTCACAATTATTACAAAAATGATAGGTCTTTATTTTTCCAAAAAGAGTTTCTGTCATCTTTCTCATTCATTTCCCTTTCCTTAGTTGCAATAACTTCTGGTGTTATATTTATCTATGAGCAGACCTTAGCTACATCTTGTATCTGTCCATTAAAAAAACCCAAAACCCTCACTGTTCGTCCCAAAGTCCACATTTTACGCTTTAACATGCTAATCCTTAAAAAACCCCAGCAACATGCTATCCTTGTGAAACCATGGCTTGTTCCGCAAGAAATTATTTTAAAATTATCAAGAAAGGAAATTAAACCAGAAATCATTGCAAAGAATCTATTTGGAGAAAAGATGTCAATACCTTGAAAAAATGAGAATACAAAGAATTAGAAAGCAAGTAAACATCGTGAAACATGGCCATGATGATTTCTTTCTTCCCCTCACAGAGAATTAGTACATATTTTTCTCACCAGCTCAGGCTGAGGTGCAGAAACTGTAGAAACTGGCACAGAAACACAACAGTAAGACTTGAATATAGATCAAGTCAGACACATTTGTCAGCTGAAGAACCTGAAGGCAACAGCGAACTCTGTGGAGATCAATAAAGCCGCATCCCTTTTCCTCCTCTTTGACAACAACTGCAAAACCGTCAATTCTTGCAACAACAGACTGGAGATGGTTCATTGTCAGAATGTTAGACTTCAGATTTATTTTTTCAAAGCCACCTTTCTCATTACCTCCCAAACAAAAATTCAAATTGTATTTCTACAAAGTTAGTGGGATTTTGTTTGGAGCTGTAAGTTTGGGGACCATCTCTCACTAAGTAGCAGGACAAACAAAATCAGAGCTGTCGACTTTAGTCTTGGAAAGACTGATTTGAACTAAGATCCTATGGACTTCCTGGAAAATGTGTAATGTCAGAGTCTCACAACTTCTCCTTTGAGGATTAAAAAAAATAAATTCACCTTCCATTTAATGTTGTCAGAGGTTTTGTTGAGTATTCTCATGGAAGTAGTTCGTGAGTTGCTGGATTTTGGTCCGTTTTAATGAAATTATCATTGGCATCTGAGACCACAGGCTGCATTTTGATAGATGTCTGGACGGGAAGAATTTCTTATTGGTAGACATTTTGATTTGTTATGTGAATGCTAAGGGTTCAAGATAAGGCTGAAAGAAGTCACAAGCTTTTTTTCCAGAAGAAGAAGTGAAAAGGTAATATAAAAGTCCTTCCCGCCTCCTCCTCCTCCAAAACAGAATTTAATGTACTGTTAGGCTATAGGGCTTCCCCAAATCCATAAGAAAGTTAGAAGGTTAAAGGACATGGTTTATGTATTGTTAGAAAAGAATATGAAGAGAAGCAAAGTTGTACCATAGTTCATAAAGAAATTCTTGTTGATTGACATAAAATAGGGTTAATATAGTCATAAATTATGTCTTATGTTCCTCATAACTGCTAGTGAAAACACTTCCAAATTGAAGCTGAATGCATCATGTAGAAAATTAAATGTCCAAATGACTATATATCTTGAAACCAATTCTTTACTAAAAAAGAACAACCATATGCAAACCATGATGATCCAGAAAACAATATAGTGTAAGACACAAATAATTATAATAAAAAGAACATATTGCAACTATGGAGTATAACAAGGCAATAAACTGGGAATACAAGACTGTTTAGCAGCATTAAAGCTATGAAGACATATTAGAAACTGGCAGTTTAAAAAATAACCTCAATTAAAATCAGGTAAGGAATGCATAAAACTGAAATATACTTGAAACAACTCAAAACTAATTTAAGTTTAACTGGAGTTCACATCTGTGTAAAATACTGAATAACCTTGCAAGAGATAATTTACTTTCAGGTTCATAAACTTCTAAAAAAAATTTTCCTTTCCCTCTGTAA
Source organism: Oreocharis arfaki (assembly GCA_013398015.1). NCBI lineage: Eukaryota > Metazoa > Chordata > Aves > Passeriformes > Paramythiidae > Oreocharis > Oreocharis arfaki. The sequence continues at coordinate 647,619 of VZRR01003882.1, forward strand.
TGCCTTTAGAGATCCAAGTATCAGGTACTTTCAAAAGTATATCCTGGAAGAGGAGAATCCTACAGTCATTTCCTAATAATTCCCTATGTAATTCCATCAGGTGTTTTCAAATTAAAAAGCAGATACTACTAACTGAGAAAATGTGTTTGTAGGATGTCATTTGTTTCTCTCAAAAAAATTCCCTCTTGAAATGGAAACAAAAACATTAGAAGTTCCCAGCACTGCTGTGAAAAGACATGCAAACCTGCCAGTATTGTCAGGTCACAAAGCAGGACATATTAGACTCCCTGTTATTCAGCTGCAGAGCTGTCTCGAGTTTATTTGGCATCTGCTGATTCCAGGAGGAGCTGCTCGATGTCTGGGAATCTGCTAAATCTCTGCCCAAACAGCAGGACTGGTAAAGTCTACACACGTAATCCAATTTTATTGCTTTACTGTCTACTAAATATGAAGTATTTTTGCTGGAATAGCTTACTTAGGATATTATCAAGTTACTGCTTAAATAATATGGAGAAGCCCCCTAGAACAGCAGAAAATGACTTTTTAAACTTTTCTCTGCATCAGGTTCAGGACAGCTTTCAGAACTTTAAACTATTTTATCATAACAGGAAGAGGTTTTTTCCTGTACAAGAGCTTATGACTTTAAATGATTTCAAAAAGAAAGTTAGCCACATTCTTTAGGAATTCATGAAGAGGCCATTTCATCTGCACAGTTAGCAACATCTTTGCTTTGTGCACTTAGAGCAAAGATAAAGAAAAAAGTTGCAAAGAACAGAATGTCATTCAAATAAAGCAATTCCAACAGAACATCTTACAACTTCACATACTCACTGCTTTATTTTAAAAGCTGAAGATAAAAATATCTCTTTCTTAACTAGTAATTTCTTTTTTTAAACACTCTTTGGGAATCTCCTGTCTATGCCAACCAATCAGCCACCATCACTGATCTCAGCGTGCCAGCAGCACATTCAGCACAGCTCATGGCCCCAGGGCACCTCCGACGTCATCGCAACAGGACTGCAATGCTGACCTGAGGAAGAACTTGAGGAGTGTTATGAGAATTTTTTAGATTAATACATGCAACTGGAAACTGTGCTGTTTACAGATACTTGGGGGGAAAAAAAAAAGGAAACAGTCTGGGGTCAATGTCAGAAGTGATTTTGTTTTGTTTTGTTTTGAACGCATCTATTTTCAGAGTCCTTTTCGCAACACTGATAAAGGAATACAAACTATCGCTTTGGGGGGAAAAGTCATGCCTCCTCAGCGGCCTTGTTAAGCTCACCCAGTGCTCTCAGATTACTTCTTGCGGGTGGGGGTTTAATCTTCTCATTAAGACAAGAATCTGAGACCACCGCTTCTTGGCAAACTCACAGGAACAAATGGTTCTGTGGCAGCTACTATAACCTGACAGGTCCTGAAATAACAAAACTGCTTTACTTGGTGGAAAGATGGAACTCTTGATGCTCCCATATCTACAAAGGCACATTAAAGTTTCAAGCAATGATGTCCATTTTTGTTACAGAATAGAAGTGATACTTCCCAGATACTATCACCCACTTCACATTGGAACAGAGCTATTCCAGAGTTTGCTTTACCAAAAGCAATATAGGAAGGAGATTCAAATATAAGAATAGGAGATTCAAATTTGTATATTCCCGGGCCCCTGCAGAACCTGCTGCACATATACAACAAGATACTGGATGAAGGGAAACCTATGGCAATACAGCTGATCAAATGATTTTCTATTTAGAATGGAAAAAGGCAACTCCACCACAGCTATGGAATAAAGACCCATAGACCCCACATCATCTGAGAAATGTGCAAACAACGCCCAAACTGTGACTATAACCATAACTATTTTCATGCTGTTTACTTAACTACACCACAAAACAAAGGGAAGCAATGCAGAAAGAGATCTTAATTTTCCCCCAAACTGCTGAAGAAAACCCCAACAAGTAACAGAGTAGGATTAACAGATGAATTCATACCCATGTAAAAAGCCTCATGACTTAAGCATTAAGTATTCAGTACAGCTGTGGCACTATACAACACCCAATTCTGAAGTAATCCCTGCGGGGTAATAGAACACAGCTGCCTTTGTCAAAACATAATGAATTTGGTTTGATAAAGGATGCTAAAACTCAGGTGGAGTCTTATTTTGAACAGGGGGAGGAAGAGCAGAAGACTAGGTGCCTTTGAGTTGATGAATGAAAATTGACACCTTGTGCAGGAAGCAGAATACCAGACTCTCTGCTTCTTTAAGTTCTGTCCTGCTCTGCTCCTGGGCATTTGGCCACTTCCTATATCTCTCTTAAATTCTTCTTGAGACTCTTAAAGTCTTATCAACAGCCTTGAGACCTGTTTTTCAGGCGTGGAACATGATCCTGTCCATGCGGTGGCTGAGAGCAAGGCTAGAAAGAACGTAACAGAGGAGTAGAGTTACTGCACTCTATTTGCCAAATCCTCCATGCCCTGAGACACTCAGAAGTTTAGTTCCCCTGTGAGCTGGATATTAGGTTTGAAGGTCAATGTCCTTGTTCATACTTTTGACCACAGCTCAGGACTCCAGCAGGATTCTAGTAGCTGTGCAGGGTCACGATGCAACCTTTCTAAGCCCTTCCCGTGACACACATTACAATAGGCTGCAGCAGATTAGCAAGAAAAAGAGCCTTAATTTAATTAGAAAATGTCCACATTTTCTTGCATTTTTATGTCCTTTTGTCTTTTTCCAGTAAAAAGGCCAATACTTACCACCTAAATTTTTTATTTCTTTTGTTTTACTAACGGTAGATTTTTTAAAAATAAAAGGTTCTTTTTGCTAAGAAAGGTACACTGTATGCTCACTTGAGCAATTCCACCAATTAACACATTTATTCTAAGACTTAATTCTTAAATGTTATGGCAGAATAGTAAATTATTTTCCAATTTACTACAGGGGACTAATTTATTTATCCTTAATTTATATGTGTTTTCTTTACGATGCAAATTAGAATTTTATTAAACTGCAGAAAAAACACAGCTTCAGAAACCAGTTTTAGTCAGTGAGCCAGTTAATCACACTCACTTATAACATTTAACAGAATTTATACAAACTGTTTATGCACATAACATTAACTGTTTTATTCACAAACACCTGTAGTTAACAGACTGACTGAACCAACAGTTTTTAATCCCAGTGTCTACAATCTTTTAGTTACGAGATTTGAGTTTTCACTCTCATTTTTTAAAAGAATGCACTAGAAGTGAAACAAGATTTTAGGATTGTTGTCTTTTTTTTTCCTTCTTAACTTCCTAGAAGTTTATCAACTTTGTATGCAACAGTAATTGGACTGAAGCAAACTGCAATGAGAAAATAATTTTGTTGCATTTGCATAATGACAAGAGCTGTCCCCGGAAGACCAGTCGCTTCAAAAAAACTGGGTCCAGGTACTCAGCCAGTGTCATCTCTCAGTTTAATAGTTTGGCTCTGCACAGGAGAAATTAAGACTTTCTTAGATGAAGTGTATGCATACGGGGCTCTTCATCACCGTTTTTGAAACTTCCCAAATATTTCACATACACAAGTGCAGAAGGAGCAATGGCTAATCATACTGTGCCATTACAATTATTTTGTTCATGGCAAAAAAGGTCTTTCACTGCTTCGTATTTCCATACTTTTATTTGACTAAATAAGGGAAAATACATTTGACCTATTTTAAAAATAATTTTACACTACACATTTTCATTAAATGCAAGTCCTGATTCCTCAGTTCTTGCATTTGTTAATACTAGTTTAAGTAAAATATCAGATTAGACAACATATATGGAATTATTTCTCAAATAAAAGTGTTCTAGGACCAAAACCTTTGAATGAAATGTATTTACCAGTGCAATTTACAACTTTCACAGTTCAGAAACTTTAACCGAAACTTGAGAATTTATGTGAGTAAAACAAAAGCTAAAGAGAATTTGTACTTCTCTATCTACCAGCAATAGTTGCCTATTAACCTACAATACCTAAAGAGATTGCCACTTGTATTATTTATCAGTACAGCAGATTTTTTGGTATGCAGCTATCTCATGACCACTGAGTAGCCTCAGTTCCTCATGCTCAGTTATTTCATTTTACACTTTATTCCCAATCCTCCAGTCCTCCACTATCTCTGCAACCTACAGCAATACCACCAGAATTTTTTTACCTGGTCATCATCTAATATAAAACAACAAACTGATCTCAAATTGCCCTGTGGGATCTTCTAACTGGTGACTTCTCTCTAACCAGACAGTCTCTCCCATAAGCAAAACTCACTGCCCTGTTCCCACGAGCCAGTTCCTCTGACAGACTGGGTTTCTCATATTAAGCCCCATCTAAACTACATTATAATGACTCATGTAGAGTGCTGTAAAAGTCTGGCTGAAATAGAAATAGGTTTGATCCCCTGCATTGCCTACAGAATAAGTTACCAAAAAGAAATCAGGTAACTGGTAGCAACCATTTTTGAGAAACTGTTGCATTTTAACTCAAAACAGTTGGTCATCAATCATCTCAGCCTGCCCTCTCTTCGTGCTTCCTTCTTGTGTCCCCCTCCCTCCGTGTTTCAGACTGCCACTAAGATACACCAAATCTAGTGGATGCAAGTACCAAGCCTTGAGTGACAGACACTACTTGTAATGAAACACCTCCTGCCATACCTACTACAGCAAGGTCACTTATTTTTCTCAGTTAAAGGATGACAAGTGCTAGGAGTTGATCAGATACCAAGAAAACTGGTTCAGCAAATGGGCATCCTGGTATTTTTAACCATCTCAGACACCTATCTAAAACATTGCTTTGACAGCTTTCTGACAGACCTTAACAAATTGGAGGTTTTGTTTGTTTTATGCTCCTCAATTTCCAGACAATCCAAATTAAACACAGAGAGAACGTGCCACCTCCTGCATGCCTACATGAGAAGATAGATGTGAGCAAAGATGCAGGAAAATTAATCCCAGCAGTGAATATGGATTTTTTTCCCAAGTAGAAAGGAATTCACAGCTTTGAATAAATGAATGAAATTAAATAATGATAAAAAATAATCCTCCTGGCCAAAATAAATTATTTTATGAAACAAACAGATGGAATTGTAAGGAGGAAACAAAATTCTCCTTTTAAGTCTTAAAACCAAAATTGCTTCTGTAGTCTTTGATCTGATTTAAGTTGTATTAAAGGTCAATGAACATTGGAACAAATATTGCTAAATACTGTACTCAATGGATAAAAAGAAAGAGGAAGGTTTGGCTTTATTGTCCATAACACATCACACAATGAGCTCACCAAAGTTACCAGCTGGGGCCTCGCAAACCACATTGACCAAATAAGGCAAGAGGCTTCGTGCCTGGAATCCTTTCCCAGTTACCTCACCCGGCTTCTGCTCGCCTTGCTACAATAATTGGAGAGGTCATTTTTTTAAACTCAGATGGAGTAAATCAGCAGGCTGTCCAATGCAAAGCTGGGTTTGTGCAGTCTCTGGAGAGAACTCAGCTTTATTTAAACTGAGTGTGTACAGAAAAGGAATAACTGAAATATGTGCAATAAAAACAGAAGAGCGAGTAGTATAAATGAAGAAAAGCAAGTGATGCAGATTTGTATATTGCTGGTTAGATTACAAACACTAATGTTTTATGTGGAATGTTTCTCAAATTTGTTGGGTACCTTCAGGCTTTTGAAGTGCATGTGAAGAATTGGTCTTTAATGTTATTCTTGTGATGTTCCAAAAACACTTGAACTTTGCACTCTTAGTTTATACTGTCCTTGTACTTAAATTATAGCTTTGTAACATCAACAGGATGTATTTTATCCTCCATATTCTCTTTGATTTTTGTGACCATATTTTTTGCCTAAACTCATTATAGTTTCAAAGAAAAAATGAAATATTCTCATTCTCTATATTAAAAACATCTATAGGACATTCATCATGGTGGCAAAAATCTTGTGAAGTTACTTATTATTAAAATAAAATGGTGATTCTCATAATTTGTAATATTTTTTCCTTTTTTCCCTTGGGGGGGAAGGGTGTTTTGCTTGTATTTATCTGCAACTGAATTTTATCTGGTGTTTTATAAGAGAAAGAAAAAAAGCCCAGGAAGCATTAAGTGCTCTCTCACATAATCTTCCCCCCAGCAAAATCTCACAGTAGTCTCTAATATAATTTCCTGTTACATATATTGGTAACACAACTGTCTAATAATGTTTCTCTTCCACAAGATTTGGATACACAGCTTAACAGAGTACTAAAGTTTATAATTTCAAAGTCTGATTAGAAGACAGAGACCAACACCCAACAGCTGCTTGCAAGTCTAGCTACTGCTAACTTTGCCAATGCTAAAGGCATACCAATCTCTATATGCTTCTTCATGCTTTCATATTTAATCTTTTAATGTTTGTCCATAAGATTTTATGATGCAAATTAATTGTAAAGTGACAGATCTATAAATATGACACCTATCAGCCATCCTGTGGAGTTCGCACCATCCACAGAATCACAAGATCACAGAATATGCTAAGCTGGAAGGGACCCACAAGGATTTTCAAGTCCAGCTCCTGTCCCTGCACAGGACCATCCCTAAGAGTCACACCATGTGCCTGAGAGTTCTTGAACTCTGTCAGGCTTGGTGCCCTGGGGAGCCTGTTCCAGTGCGCAACCACCCTCTGGTGAAACCTTTTTTAAACATCCAACCTAAGCCTCCCCTAACTGAGATTCAGACCATCCTTTTGGGTACTGCCACTGGTCACCACAGAGAAGAGATCAGTGTCTGCCCCTCCTCTTCCCCTCATGAGGAAACCAAAGACCATGATGAAGTGTCCCCTCAGTCTCCTCTTCTCCAGGCTGAACAACCAAATGATCTCAGCTGCTCCTCATATGGCTTCCCCTCCAGGCCCTGCACCACTTTCATAGCCCTCCTTTGGACACTCNTGAAACCTTTTTTAAACATCCAACCTAAGCCTCCCCTAACTGAGATTCAGACCATCCTTTTGGGTACTGCCACTGGTCACCACAGAGAAGAGATCAGTGTCTGCCCCTCCTCTTCCCCTCATGAGGAAACCAAAGACCATGATGAAGTGTCCCCTCAGTCTCCTCTTCTCCAGGCTGAACAACCAAATGATCTCAGCTGCTCCTCATATGGCTTCCCCTCCAGGCCCTGCACCACTTTCATAGCCCTCCTTTGGACACTCTCTAATAGTTTAATTTCTTTCTTGTACTGTGGCACCCAAACTGCCCCCAGCACTCGAGGTGAGGCTGCCTCAGTGCAGAGCAGAGCAGGACAATCCCCTCCCTTGCCGGGCTGGCCATGCTGTGCCTGGTGGCCCCCAGGACACACTTGGCCCTCCTGGCTGCCAGGGCACTGCTGACTCATGTTCAACTTGCCCTTGAACAGGGCCCCCAGGTCTCTTTCTGCAGCACTGCTCTCCAGCATCTCCTTCCCCAGTCTGTCCACACATCCAGGGCTGCTCCATCCCAGGTGCAGAATTCAGCACTTTCCCTTGCTGAACTTCATATGGTCAGTGACTGCACAATCCTCTAATTTGTCAAGGTCTCTCTGCAGGGCCTCCCTGTCTTTCAGGGAGTCAACAGCTCCTCCAATTTTATATCATCTGCAGACTTGCTTAGTATCCCTTCCAGTCCTGTGTCCAAGTCATTAATGAAGATGTTGAAGAGCACAGGGCTGACGATGGAGCTCTGTGGAACGCCACTAGCGACAGGTCGCCAGTCTGATGCCACCCCATTCACTGTAACCCCTTGTACCTGACCTATGAGCCAATTCTCACCCACAGCGTGATGTGTTTATTCAGTTGAATGCTGGACATTTTGTCCAGAGGGATCCTGGGACAGTAAGGGAAGATTACATCAACTGGCCTCCCTTGACCAACTCGGTGGGTTAGCTTGTCATAAACGGAAATCAGGTTTGACAAGCAGGACTTTCCCCTCATGAAGCCATGATGGCTGTCACCAATGACTGCATTGTCTTTCAATACCTCCCAAAATAATCTTCTCCATAACTTTACCAGGCACTGAAGTCAGACAAACAGGCCTGTGGTTTCCAGGGTCCTCCTTCTTGCCCTTCTTGAAAACTGGGACAACTTCCACCAGCTTCCAGTCAGGTGGGACATCTCTGGCTTCTCTTCAGAAAGCAACACGTACACAGAAATGTTTTCGGGTTTTGGGTAGGAGAGGCTTGTAAGAGAAACAGAAGCAGGTTTGGATTTGATATGAATACAGTTCTACACACTGTTGTAGATTAACACTACAGGGAAAAAAAACAGCGCACACCTGGTAAGGTCCACTCAGCTGATGTGTCTGGAAAAGACCACAAACAAAAAGTGACATTCTCAGTGTTCTGTGAAACTTGCTGCTGAAAACCGAACAAGAAGAAAACATCTATATCTTTTGTTCGACTCTCAGCACAGATCATCCCAGAGCAGTTCGAAGAGCCAAATCTCTGTGTGAACCTTCATTAACTGCAGATAAATAACTAGCCAGCTAAACTCATTCTATATTTATAAGAGTTCATAAATGCTCAAGGGCTGATCCCAGTGAACCAAAGTAGGGGTAAGCAATCTGACCATGTTCTCTACTTTACCAATAATGGGTTTCACAAAGCCCAAATTTCTACTCTATTTCATATGGGTGCCATTATTCCTAGATCATACTTAGCTATTTTGTAATTACTAGAAAAACAATACTGAATGTAATTAGGCTCTGACTTGTTTGTGTTGAGACCATTAAGTTAAAGGCCAACTGTAATTGCTTCCACTGATAAAAATCAATTCAAAGGCAAATGAATCACACTTGGTTATGACGGCGTTCTGAACCTCTCATTTCTGAGTTTGGCAGTTGAACTCCATGTGCAGTGCTAGAAAATATGTTTGTTTGACATTTTATAAAACAATGACCTGGGAGAGCTCTCTTTAGGGTATCCACGTGTCAAGCCAAGTATCCTGGACTCTCCAAAACACACAGCACCACATAACAAAGTGCATTAGACACTGGAATAAGAGTTAGCTGAGCCAGGCTCCCTCCTGAACTCATTCTGTACACTGTAGTGTGACCACAGACAAGTCAAAACAACAACTCAAAGAGGAGCAGATGCCCACACTTGTATGGAAGAGATTTGGAAAAGAAATCAGCCATTGTGATAGACCAAACAGAGAAGACTCAACCTGTCTTGTAGTGCCCTGCCTTTAATGCAGCCCATTATACAAAAAAACAAAGGAGTCATCTTCAATTAGATCATTATGTATGTGTTGACATCTACTGAGTGATATATTCAAAGGAAACCTGAGTGTCTACAGAGTTCTGCAAAAAAGCCCTGTGAACCACCTATGGATTGTCATGAAGCAAGACAGTCAATAGTATGCTGGGATGAGCACTCAAATAGGGTGTTCTGAAGAGAAGAATGATATCCCTTAAACTATGAGAACATGAAATGAAACAGTACTACAAAGAACTGAATGACACTACTAAAACCTACTGAAAACTAAAAGTAATTTTGTGTTGGGATTACATTCTGATTTGTGCAGCATGTAAATAAGCTCCCAGCCCTGCATCTCACAGCAGCATAGGGGTGGGACAAGAGAAGAATGTAGTTGTACACAAAAACATCAAGTGAAAGGGTAAAGAACACCCATTTCAGAGAAATCTAACCTCAAGTTCGCAGTAAAAATTCTTCACAAACATCTACTTAGTTCCTGTGTGGAAGCAGTCCCATGTGTTTGCTACACATTCACAATAGCGGTACAAGAAGTATAAACCCTTGGTGTCTCTTTCCAATAGCTCTGCTCTTCTTCTGAGTTTCTGAGTACAGCATAAACACAACCTCACCTGCAACATCAGAGAGCTTTTTTTTGTACTCATTTAACCTTACAAATGGCACATTTCCCAGAAATTTTTATGAGCACTAACATAAGATGAAAAAAGCTTCAGAACTAGTATGTTTATGAAGACAGAAGGAACTGTTACTAACCATAACCTCTTGCTGACTACCACAGCCTCTATGCATACCTCAGAGACTGTGATCAAAGCAGTCGCTGATAGCCACTTAAGAATTCAGGATCAGGCTGAAAACAGCTCTTCCAGACTAACAGTTCATTCCAACATATTTTTCCCCAATATATCTGATTTCCCGAGCTGACTATTGAACCCTGGTATAGACAACCTGCATTCTCTCTCACACAGATAAAACACTTTACACCAACGAACCAGACAAAATTACCAACTGGAGTACTTCCACCATGGGCAAATCTCTGGAGAATATTAAGATGAATACTCTGGCAAAATGAACGTGAACCGCTGCACTTCATCAGCCATGTAAGGAGGAAAGGGAGAGCAGAGGCAGAGATTATGCTAAAACTGTCTTCTGTCTTAATGCAGTGTCCGCTTGAGGGACTCCTAGCAGCTGTTTGAATCCTCCCTGTGGTTCTGGGTTAACCCAAGACGCAGCATAATGTAAATGCAGACATCAGAAGATGAACACAATGCCAGATGGTAGGAATGTGCAACAGTAGCAAGAGCTGTGCCCTATGCATATTATCAATCTTTAAGTTCCATTTCTAAATCGTCTCCTGCTCTGAAGCAAAGAATTTAGGATAATTTACTAACAAATTAATGAGGATGGCATCAAGTCTGTTTGAATACAAAATGCCTGTTTTCAGTCCAGCCTTCAAAACACACTAATAAACTCAAATAAACATGAAATGAAAAACAACCCCAGCCACTTACTTTTGCTGCTCCGATTTGCTCTTTTCGAAACTTCTCCAGTGGTGCTATTAGCACATCATTAGCATTCTGGATCTGCAAAGTTAAACATAAAGCATATCTTTTCAATACAGAGTATTTGCAGAAAGTGGAGTCACTGTAACTCTGCCAATGTGCAAGACTGGAAAATGCACGCCTGCAACATTCTGGTAAGAGCATATTGGGTAGAAGACAAATAATTATGTTTTCTTTACAAAAAGCATACAACACACATGTAAACTAGTCTAGTACAGAACATTTTTATGAGTAACTAAAGGAATTGTAATGAAAGATGAAGTAATTTTCTCTCCAATATGTAGAAGGTTTTCTGGTACTTTACTTCTATTTCTTGCATCTTGCCTAAAACCAGAATAGAAAATGAAAACTTTCAGGAACATGTTTTGGCAGAACAAAGAAGACAAACACGTAAGTACTGACAGCACTGACTAAAAAAGTCTGTATTTACAGAATCTGAAGCTTTGACAGCTGAATCTTTCTGGCTATCTCATTGGATTATATACCTAGTTACACTGAACAGAAGAGAGTGAGGCAGAGAACTCTGAAAAGATAAGTGGGCAACTTAAAATCTTAAAAAATACTCTAGATTGGGTTTCTTCACTTTTCTAGCTTTTAAACTAATTTGAGATGTCCTGCAGCTATTTTTATCCCTTTAACCTAAACCAGAGTTCTTAATGAAACACAGTTTTCCCCTCATGGCCTCTGTTTATTTAGTGTAAATCCAGTCCTGGGAACCCCTCCCTGAAACCCATTCCCAGAAGCGACCACCCAAAGCAGTCTCTAGTCATTTGGGACTGGAAACACAAATGCAGCAGAGTACAAATGGCAGCCAAGCCATCAAGCCACTCTCCAAGGAAAGGCAGCATAATTTCCCCATGTGCCTTTTAGGGACAGGAAGAATAACCAATTAAATTGACTTTACAGATGAAAATCAGAGAAACTAAAAACTGTCAACATATCAGAAAAAAAGCACAACAAAATACATTATAATAGTCTATTAAACTGACTACAGTCAAAACTGTGGGTTTTCTGCACAAACAGCTTTTTTTCCTCCTCACCAGTAGTCTTTACCAATACTCAGCATTTGGGCTTTGGCAGGTTTAGAGGTCTGGGCAAAGCTAACATATACCTAAGCCAAATGTGAATGAATATAGTTCTTGTGGTTCTTCCATAACAGTAATTGATAAGTTACATTGTCAGTTGAGCTCAAAAATTTCCCAAAAGGCTGTAATAAAAACCATGTAGAATAAACCCATTGAAATACAAACACATTTTCTCTCTTCCCAAACCTAACATTACAATTGAAAAGACCACAGAATCACCACATCTCTTAGCAGGGCAAAGTTTTAGGAGAAGCTGAGACCCTCTGACACCCTTGCAAAGTGAAGTTCAAGACAGCAACAGCAACACTGGAATGCTCAGTGATACCATGATCAAAATGTGCTACATTTAAAAACAAAAATCAGGCACAGAGGTTGAGGAGAAGTGTTTTCATGGCATCCAACATCCTCCACCAGTTCCACTGGACCAGACTACAAAGCTACATTACTCTCCAAGTGGACGTTTCCCAATAATATATAGATTTTTAGCCATCATCCAGCAATCTAACTGGGACTCAACACTTTACAAGGCAAAGTGCATGCACTTAGCAAAAGATAATTTCAATCCCAAGGATCACTAAAGCAGATTAACAGCAGCGCAAAATTTAAATGACTTGCCCACAACCAAGCAAAATTGCAGTGCATACGCCTAGAAGCAGCAGCTGGAAGTTTTGATAGTTTACAGAGCATGTCCATGGCTTTTAGCAACACACAGAGATCACAAATGATTGCTGGAGTCACTGGTATGGAAATGTGGATGCAAGGTTTTTTTTTTTTCCACATCCCAAACTAAGATTTTCTCTGCTTTTTAGATTCATTGCTAAATATGTCACAGTTCAATTAAGGGAGACGTATGTATATCATTAAGTAGTTACTACTAATACCAGCAATCACTACCAGTCCTGTTGCTAGTCATTGCCAGTCAAACTAACCCCATGAGGAGCCAAATGGCCCCTCCCTTCACTCCATGCTACCATGCAGCCTCCATGCCACACCAGGAAACCTCACTGCATATATTGTCCTCTTGGCAGCGTTAAAGTGACTGAAACAAAACTCCGACCCATCTCACGCAAAGCTGCTGCAAAGCAAATGAAGTATCTTGGGAAAAAAAGCATCCTGCTTCAAACACCATGGAAGAACATACACATAGGAAGCATATGGAACTGAGAGGATTCATCTCAGAAGTGGCTTTGCTGGGCTAAAACACAATGTTATTACTCCCACAGTTATACATGAACTGAGAATGGAGAGCGGGAATCGCCAGGCTTGTATCTAGATGGGGTCTGCGCCTCTGAATAGATCTGCTGAGCCGCATCAACAGAACACACTGAAAGCTTTTCCCTGGGCTGAAAGGTTCTACTGACAATAGCCCTGATGTTGACAATTCATCTCCCAGCAAAATTAGAAGCTAGGCAAGAAATAGGCTTTGGTTTTGGGTAGGGAGAATGTGGCAGCAAAGGACCAAGGAAATCCCAGCAGATGCATTTCAACAGCCACTATCACAAGACACAGAATGTTCCACTCTGTAAAGACTTCCATCAATTTCCACCTGGCTGCACCTAGCTTTTGGGAACTGAAAATTATAGAGAAAGAAGAAATTTTGCCTTATATATTGACTTACTAATTTCCTTTCTTTGTCAATTACTATTACTGCAACGACCTTACAGTTTCCTGCTTAAGGACTACAAATCAGCACACAGCCCCCCCTCCCCCTGCTCTTCTGCGTCCCCTTCAAAGTAGCAATCTAATACTCCCACAACCATTTCTATGGAAATCTGATTGCTTTAGATAATCTGAAATTTTCACTGTGTGGTCCTAATAGAGTAACTTTTTTCCTGCCAAGATGATAATCCCTCTCCTACTCAGTTATTGTGCTAGGTTGAAACCAGGGACACTTGGAACAGGCAAACAATGTCAAAAAGACTGTAACAGTTTTTGTAAACAGCAACTTCAGAAATCCGTATTTTGTTTAAAATACGGATCTTATCCTTCCAAGCTTATTCAGATTAGTCACACCTTTAGAGAAGTTACATTTTCTTGATCCAATAGTTACTGAATGTTATACAGTTCCAGTGCTCAGCATGGTTAACATGTGGCAGTCAATCAAATTATGTGATTGTTTCTCTTGTTTGGCAAAAGCAATGGTCTTCCTCCAGAAGAAGAAACAACAAAAGAATAACACAATTTTAATTTACTGACAGTGCATCAGTCTTTTTTAAAATTAAGAAATGCTAGACACGTATTAGCAGACATAATACAAGAATATTACTGACAATTGAGAGAGCTAGATTAGATACAGTAATAAAGAAACAGATTTTTCTAAACTAAAAAACTTATCAGATTTTTATCTTCGGTATATATAATTTCTCTTAGTTATAGTTAACTCTATTTGTTGATAAAATCACCATTGAAATAAATACCAATAAAACCACCCAGAACAAATATGTAAAACATATTTGAAAAAGAAACATTTAAAAATTCAAAATACTTTTTGGCAGTTTGGACAACTTATGAGGTTGGTCGTTGTTTGCATAACTGCAACATTTCAATACACTCTGACAGCCTTTGAGACAACATGGTGAAGCCACTTAAGTTGTCTTTTCTGATTCATGATCATCCACTTTTCCAACCTACCCTCCTTCCCTCCAGAAGTTAGCTGTGAAATTCAATTTATTCACCAATACTGAGATTAAACTGTGGTTTTCGCATATCACAGAGAAACTCCACCTCTATACTTGGAGACATTTTGGGCTAGCAATTTTTAAAACTTTTCTTCTTTTACTGAAACTTTCAGTCAGTAGAATGAAGAACATTAAGAGAATTATCATTATTATACAATGTTAGAAAGGGAAGAATAAATTCATTGCAAACATATCTGAACATTTCTATTTCTACATTTTCTTAAATTCTAGTCAACACTAATTTTCTGAACGAGTTTTCTAATTAGTATTCTAATTTTTCTGAATTTGGGAGAGTGAATGATATACAGCCTGTACATGCAACATTCTTCTTCTTCTTTTACCTAAACCAAAAGAAGGAAGATAATGATTTACATGGAAAGAGGGTAAGTTTAGATTAAGTATTAGAAGGAAATTCTTTGCTGCAAGGGTTGTGAAGCACTGGCACAGGTTGCCCAGAGAAGGTGTGGATGCCCCATCCCTGGAAGTGTTCAAGGCCAGGCTGGATGGGGCTTTGAGCAACCTGGTCTAGTGGAAGGTGTTCCTGCCCATGGGAGGGAGTTGGAGTTGGATGATTTTGAGGCCCCTTCCAACCCAAAACAATCTATAATTCTACTTTGGTAGAATCAGTGGATATAAACAGAGATTTAACTAAAAATGTGGATGCAGCTGCTAATTAATTTTTAAATACTAACAACACAGGCACAGAAATTTTAAGCCCTGAATAATTTTTTTCATCTTTTTTATCTTCACCTTAGTATCTACAATGCTGAATTGCAGTAAAAAGAACAGTCAATACCTTTTGAACTTTGTATTTTCATTTGTAGGGAGAAGGACTAGGTAGGTCACGGAAAGAACTGAGTTAACAGATTTACCAATTGCCAGAAGAAGACAGCAACAACATCAAATGAGGCACATTTACAGTGACAGAATTACAGATGATATTGAACTTATCTGAATGATACCAAAACACTTCAACGATGAAAAACTTTTGGGTTTATACAGTGTATCTTGGAAATATATTTTTTGTTCCAAAATTTGCTACGAGTACTTTCCATGGCAACACAGAATGATCACACTTGCACATGGTAAATAAAACTCATTTCCCTGAAATACTGAATGACTTACAAATTCCAGACGCTGACAAATACTAACTTGCCTAGTACCAGCAGAAGGCTTCTAGAAAACACATATTAAATTCATTAAAAGGCAGAAACAAATCTCATAGCTAATATATGCATAGTAATGCATTTCTAATTTAGAAAAATATTGCTCTACTAGACAAAAAGACATAATTTAATTTTAAATCACTCCTCCAATAACTAACAATTGCTAACATCTGATCAAAAAACCAATTCTTTCAGTCTGAGGCCTGTATCAACAGCTCCTAATCAATACAACTTCAAATACAACAGTTGAGACCAAATACAGGCAACCAGGCATTTGCATAACTTACATTTCAAATTGCATACTACAGAGAATATAAACATGCCACGATAAAACACTACTCATGTATTTAAGTCCACAGTTTCTGTTTTAAAAGTTAAAAAGTGTAAATATTACACGAAGTTAGTATTGTGAATTTCAGTGCCTGTAACTACTTGACCTTAGCAAGACAAATATTTTTACAGCTTTGTACAGAAAACGCTACACAGACAAATCACATACTTAGAAAACAAAATCAAATAGTATACTTGAAGTTTATCTTAATCCCTCTCACCTTTACAAAACCAAAAAAGATGACATCAAACAATACCCAAGCTTGTGTTAATGTCCTAAAAATATCACTACCAGTGCAACTTATTTAAAGCAAAGCTGATGTTAAAGCAGATTCAGAAGACTATGAACATCTACAGATGATTAATAACATAGATTGGACACTTCCATGTCCAATGTGTAATGCAACACTCAGCTTCTCACCAAAACCTAAAGCAGTATCAAGCGGCGTTAATACACTGCCACAAGGGGATGCTTATAAATCACATGCTAGTCAAGGCTGGGAGTAGCTATACATATGAATCAAAGAATGGTTTCGGTTAGAAGGTCAACCTTAACGAACATAAGGTTCTACCCCCTGTCATGGGCAGCAGTGCTTTCCACTAGACAAGGTTTTTTCAAGTGAATTTTGATTTTCTATATTATACAGTTTATGTTTAGAAATAAATTACTATAGTGTCAAACCTGAAGTGAGTGTTTCTTAAAATAATAAAAGATGACACAAGCGAATATGCACAAAAGCTGCCTTCAGCACAGAAAGGCCAGTCTCCTTATGGAAACCTCACAAAACATTAGAGGAAGAACAGAACTCATCTGAAGAACAACTGAAGAATCTCAGATGTTAGGTTCTCCTCAAGGAGCTTTTTCCTTCTTACTGATTACAGAGCAAGCAGAAAAAAA
Source organism: Oreocharis arfaki (assembly GCA_013398015.1). Lineage (NCBI taxonomy): Eukaryota > Metazoa > Chordata > Aves > Passeriformes > Paramythiidae > Oreocharis > Oreocharis arfaki. Next base: position 664,563 of record VZRR01003882.1, read on the forward strand.
AAACAGTCAACCATCATAAAGGTCAGTTTTCTCAAAGAATCTGACTCAGATCTACCATCTGCTTTTGAAACATAACATTTATATTCTAAAAAGTACACATTGATAAGCAGTGTAAACACATATAGAAAAATATTATAAGCACACATAATATTTTAAAATTAACATTGCAAACATAATTTCAGATTACTGATATTTTGAGTTGGAAGGGAGCCACATGGACCACCAAATCCAAATCTTAACAGAATGGCCCATCCAGGGACTGAACCCACAACCTTGGTGCTATCAACACCAAGCTCTGACCAGCTGATCCAATCTTCAGGATCTTGTGTATCTTGACTTTGCAATTACTTGGTAGAGGTCTTGGTAAATGAAGGCTTCCTGATACATTTTCCCATCAGAACATCTTAGTATGGGTGAGTGGACAAACTAGATTTGAAAGCTTCATCTTTCCAAGTATTTGCCATCAGATTCTTTTTTTTTTCCACTTTCAGAAGCATTTTTCCACTATTCCAGAAGTAGAGAGTTACACAGAGATTAAGTAAGATAGGGGTTTCATTAGAAGAGCCCGTATTTCAGAGACAAACGCCTCAGAGAAATAAGGGTCAATCTTTTTATCTCTGTGTCCTCTAACGAGGACATAGTACCTTAATGCTTGAATATTAACTCCAAGCCTCCTCTCATCAATGCTTCTTTCTATTTCCAGGCTATGGAAAACTGACAAGTACAGATGCTGTATCTACTTCTGGATGAATCACGAGAAGATCCTGAACTTCCCCTTCACCTGGGAAATTACATCCTTTAAAGTTCATCTGAAAATAAACTGGTTCCATACCCATTTTTTTGAGTGAAAAAATCATAGAATAGTTTGGGTTGGAAGGGACCACAGAAATCACCTAGTTCCAACTCATCTGCCACAGGTAGGGATGCCACCCACTAGACCAGGTTGCTCAAAGCCCCATCCAACCTGGCCTTGAACGTGGAGGGCTGTGAGCCCTTGGTGCAGGAGCCCTCTGCATTCCCTTGGAGGAAAAAGGCCTGAGTGCCCAAAGAATCTCCCCAGAGACAGCAACCTTCCTCTGGGACATGGTGAGTTCCCAACATGCCTTGTTTCTTTNCTTTCTTCTAGGAAGATCACAACATCGAGGTGGTCCAACACAGGACCCCCATGGAAGGCGATACTTGAACACTTCCAGGGATGGGGCATCCACAGCTTCTCCGGGCAAATTGTTCCAGTGCCTCACCACCCTCACAGTAAAGAATTTCCTTCTAATAGCTAATCTAAATCCACCCTCTTTTAGTTTAAATCCAGTCCCTTTTGTCCTGTCACTACTGGAAGGTTGCTAGAAGATCTCCTCAAAGCCTTCTCTTTTCCAGGTTGAACAACCCGTGGACAGAGAAAAGATCTACTAGAAAGCACAGAGCCTCATCTGTGGAGAACTATATTTAATCTTGTAAAGTAGACTGCCAGTAAGACCTTAAGATCTGAGATAGTTTAGGATGCTTTTTGATGGAATTTTGGCAATCCTATATCCTGATGAAACCCAAATCTTCCAGTGGAGCTCAAAACTTTCTGGCACAGAAAACTTACAGCAGGTAGTGCAAAAGAGAGTGATCCTATCACCGCCAGAGCTCTCCACTTCCGTAGTCAGTTTTGCCTTAAGTCCATGCAGGACTCCAGGACTCCCCTTTGCTGAAGACAGTGCTTCACTTCTCCTGTACTTCGTTCTACCCCTCTGCCCATGAAGCTTTCCTTTTTCAGCATACTGTGAAATCCATGGTAGCAAGAGACCTCCAATTCTAAAGTTTATTTCCCTGATATATTCAAATCCCACAACAATTACCCAAGCATTTAATATGACCCACTGTCCTTCCCATGACTTCATGCTTAACTATGGTGACACTCCAGGAATTTAAAACAAAAAAGACAAAAAAGAAAATTCCAAGTGGTGTAAGCTGTTGAAACTGAAGGAGAAGGGAAAAAAAATACTTAAAAGCTACTTTTAAAATCAGAAAGTCAGTTCTGTTAAACCCTTCCATTCAAGCAAGCTATTGCAGAAATTTGTATTATTGTACAAACTGTAAGACAGCACATCTTTCAAACAAATAGACCCATAAATTTTCATAGTTTTTTCACTCTCCTCTTCCAGAGTGAATAAGACCCTTCGCAGAGTTGACAGCCTACCAACATTAATTTGAACTCTGATTTTTTTCTCCACCAATCTCCTGTGCAGGTAAGCTACAGGACAAGTTCTGCAGAGAGTATCACACCAACTGTAACTGAGACTAGTACTAACAGAAATTGCATTCTTGAGCTGAGAAGAAAAAGAAACATTTCATCATTCTTGAAAGCATGTTTAACATCAGGACTGTACTTGCACAATTAGCACACAAAAGGGTACAAAGAAAAACAAAGAGCTTCACTGATGGAAGCCAATTCAGGAGTTACTCCCAGAATTGTACTTGAAGGGGAAAAAGAAATAAAAATAAAAATAAAGAAAAGAAACAAATAAAATTGAAGAACAAACAGTCCCACTCAAGCTAAGATCACTGCTAAACACATCACAATAATAAGCAAACCTTGCAGAGAGTACTGTGACTATCTCTGTGATCATTAAACAGATGCAACCTTGTCTCGTAAGTTGGGGAGAATATCAAATATCAGGAGGTCCTCTCAGGCTCTCTTCTTCTGTCCCATTTGATAGTTTCCTTTGTTCCTCCCAAGTATCAGCCAAGGAAGAAAATAGTTATAATTTGAAAGCAATACATTTTGCGAGCTCACTGGCAGAAATAAGTGAGCACACATAATCTTAGAAATACTCCACCACACTATCTTCCTTTTTTTTCCCTATTTTTCAATTACCCACTATCCTACTAAACACAGTATGTAATTAAGAAGAATTAAGTTTAAAATACTTTCATTACATCAGCTCATGAATTAAGTGTTTATATAAGCCACATTTCATTAATTTTATACCCCAGCAGTCTCAAAGCTGAGACATATGCTTTCTGAGCTGTTTCCACATGCTCCTAAACAGGGCTATGATGACCTCTGCTATCTTAGATGAGGGCACAACATAGCAAGTACCTACCAAATGCAGCCCAATCACCCTCAAGCATCTTGCCTTTTTTGTGGTAGATCAATCTTTGTGGCAAACAACAATGTTTATGGTAGTTTAGCACTCAGAGATGCCAAGGTCCAGTACAACCTTTCATGAAAACAGTAACTTGATACTCTTGGAAGGAGGCACCAATATTCTTCGTGTCTGCAACAACTGTGGAGCAGAAGTTCCTTTCTTCCTCCCAGAAGCCAAGCCATATGAACGACCTTGAAAGCCTGGACATTTGAGACCATGCTGTACTAAGACTGGTTAACTTGCTTTAGGGCCAAGCAACAACAGAGAAGTATTAAATCTAAAGATTGGCATTAAGACAATAGAGAAAGAAAAAAAATATTTTTGAGTTTAAGTAACAGCTACCTCACAAAATCTGGGAACTTCAGATGTCTCCTAATGAATCAGTCCATGCACTGCCAACAGCAAGATCTGACAGAGCAGAGGACATTACCATCTCAGTAACAATACCAATACAAAGATTCTCAAGGACTTACCAGGCAATTAACTCAGTCACTCAACATTAGATATCCACGGTCTCTGAACTTGATACGGCCACACAAGCTTCCCTTCCCAAACAATGGGGAGAAACAAGCACAGGATGCCTGTGATCTATTCAGACAAGATGCATCGTATCATGAAACTGCCAGGTTGTCTGCAATCAAACTCAAGTTTGCTAATCTGCTCACATGAAGGTAATTCTGTGTAGATGTATAAAGGCTTAATACAACAGTATTTAGATGTTCTCAAAAGAAAGCAAATGAACGTCTGGGCCACCGGGCCTGAAGTCTGCTTTGCCTCAGGGATATTGCAAACCCATTTAGAGTTTTCTGTGATAAGCCAAAGAAATCTGGGACTGGGCAAGAGTTGCTTTTCATTCAGCAGAAAGCAGCAGGATTCAACAGAGACAGCAAAAACATTACAGATATTACTGGATTCAGTAAAGGTTACTGTCACATCAACTTTACAGACTCAAGTTACACTTACAAAGGTGTATGGCACTTCTAATGTAACCAAACAGAGGAACTATGAATGCAGTCATATTCCCAAACTGATGAAGAATAAATTAACAAAGCACTCCAACGAATGATATAATGTAACAAATCTCTTGCTTCAGAATTTAAAGAAAAAAAGTCAAATTTTAACTCTATGGTCATGCTAAATAAGGATCACATAAGTTAGATTTTATTATATTAGGTTACACAAAATACGGCTTAGTCTAATCCCAACATGAAATAATATTTTTATACCTCTTGATTTCCTTTTATTGAATTAATTTCTAGCATATTTATTACATTTATTACCAACTGATTACATGAGCAGTGCTGAAACAAGTATGTAATCAAAACTTCTCATCTGATCTAGGCTATTTTTACAGTCAAAATCCAAACTGGTCACTGCATATCACTCCTCTTTGACAAGGGACTTCATTCAGCCATAGAAATAACCTTTCTGCCCTCCATCTCCCATCAGCACACATCTGTTTCTGTGCTACTCCAGAACCATCTTATGCTACCCACTGGCAATATCTTATAGAAGCACATCAGAAATTCCCAAAGGAACAAATATTTAATGGAACTATACAAGATGCAGCACGTCTTACAAATTACTTCAAGCATCTTACAATTTTTTTTCTTAATGGTTTGTTCATCTCTTCATGGGGCAATTGTTTCTTATGCAACCATAAGAAACAATTCTCAGTGACTGCAAGACTGGACTCCGTAGATATTGCTCAGTGAGTGACAAGACATATAAGGAAGGGTAAAAGAAGAACTTAGATGAGAATACTTGCACCATGAGTTTACAGCAGCAAGTTTCAAATGCATCTCAGTAGTTCTTGTTTTGCATAATAAGATAGGTTATTTATGACTGAACATATCATTGTAGGCAAAAGAAAGTAAAGGTTGCAACAAGATTTCCATATATTAAAAGTTTTTAAAGATGCAAAAATGGCGCTTGGCATGTTTAGATAAAGTATATTATCAACATATTCATTTAATATTTCTTTTTAATGCTATTTCCTTTTAATTATCTTGTTCGCCCAATGTATTCATTGCCTGTGATTTCTCAGGAGGGAAAAGCTAAATATTCATTCCATCTGTTTTAAATTCCACATTTGAGAATTTGCAGTAAGCTTAATACATCTTTGTTGCCTTCTGAAGAGAAAATATAATTATATTTAAACTCCCAGAACTGCTGTTATTTTACAGCAGTTAAGTTTTAATGTTTGTATGCTAATCTGTTTAGGTCATTAACACAAGATTATTAGGCATTGTTGGACCACTAATACTTTAAGCACAACTTTGAACAGCACCAAGAAGAAGCCACTCAATTCCTAACATTTGTATGTGGAACAGATATCACATTTATAATCATCCTCCACTAAATGGCTTGGTTTGGCAAACCAAATTTACTTTATATTTTAAAAGCTGATGCTCGAATTGTCCTGCTGAGTTAAGAACGTGCAGCAGATCCATATTATCAATCACTCCAAGTAGCAGTAAAGTCAGAGGCTACAAACCTGCCACACACCCAGTCAAAAAACTGCCTCTGATAACACGAAGTGGCAATGAGACGTCTAATACATTTTATGGACAGCCTTAAACATTATTTACACCATATAATATAATGTCATCTGCCTACAGAAAGCAGATTTGTTCAAGGAGGAGTATTAGATGCCTTTCAAGCACTGGGAACTGCTGAAGTGAAATTGCTACAAATACCTTTATGTTAATCCTGGTTTGTATCTTCAAGATGCTCAAAACAAAGGCTTAAGAAAGAATGGATTACTGAAAACAGTCACGTTCCACATTTATGCTCCACGTAAAAAGTCAGATATTCTCTTATTTTCTCATAATTCTTTATTTTACTGCAAATCTCAAAAGACGGCTATATTTAATTTTCTTCAGGTAGGTAAATGAAGAGAAGTTAAATACCTCAATTATTTGACCCAAATAAGACCAAACTGTATCTTTTCCTGCTACTGTCATATTTAACAAGCTTTTATAAACTGAGATTACAATATGAAAACCATGTGATGGTAACCTTCAAAAATGTCTAAATTTTTACCAGACATTTAAAATGTATTCATTTTTTAAATAAAATAATTGCAACAAAAATTTACATTTATAGCATCTTTAAAAATAAGAGATTACATAAAAAAATTGCAATACTTTTAGATGTTATTAACTACAAATAATACCAATGTAAATGCAAAAAGCCTTCAGGAAAAGCAACATGAAGTATTTTACAAGACAAACATGGAAATGGAGAAATGAAAGACAGGAGCTGATAAGAATGCTGAGAAATAAAAAAGAGAGTGTGCTAGTATTCCATAATAGTCTAAAGAAATTGAATGCCAGAGGTCAGTATCAAGACAAAAAAAATGCAGCTAAATTATTAAAGGGCACAGCTCGTTTTATAACCATTAATAAACACACACTAGTTGCATGTGTTAAATTGAAGGAAATCAGATCTTAGATTTTAAAGCATTCAGAGCAAGCACGTAACTTGTCTGTCATCTCCCATTCACAGCATACAAAATGGCAAAGGAGTCCTATGTTTGTTGAAACATTGAATACTCCCCAGAAGAAACATCTGTATACAAAAGGGGCCCAAACGAATTCAGAAAAGTTATTCTTTATAATGTAGTTGAAGTGGTAAGGGTAAAAATTCAAACATTAATATAATACAAAAATGATTAATTTTAAATTTTAGCTCCTCCCCTTCCCTTTGGTAGCCTGAATAAAACAATGAAAGTAATTCCACAGCTCTTCTCATGTGTCAAGTCTCTATTTCAAATGTCAAACTCTGTATCAAATATTACAAGTACTGAATAAAGATGTAAATACTGCCATGTTGTAAATTAGGCTTCATGGGGAAATTAAGATGCAAAGAACAGTACCAAGGGAATTGTCCAGACATGGGTTTAACAATGCTGCTCCTGCCCTCCCACAGTAACTTTTAACAAAATTGACTTAATTCCTCTCACAATGTGCCTTGCCAAGAAATGGATTTGAATAAAGGGCCCTCATTAGCAATAAAAGTTTGGAGGGAAGTGCTGCTTGAAATTTGCTTTGCTGAAGGCCATGAAATGAAAAGTACTTTGCTGAATTACTAACAGTGTCTGCATAAGCCAGTCCCAGCCTTGTCCTACTGCGTCAGCTGCTGCTCCCAGGTTCTTTAACAGCAACACAGGAATAAACTTGTAGCGTCCATGCATGTATCATCCTGATAATGAAGCACGGAATGTCATCCTTCTCTACCAACTATGGAGCTCACAGTGACTATTCAGACATTCTCAACTCCTAGCAAGGCTCTGCAATGTGCTTTGGGAGATGGTATATGAAAGGTAACAGAAACTACGCAAGGAGCATTAATGCTCAAATCCTTCTTACCTGCTCCCTGTTAGCTTCTGAGCAAAACTTAAGGTGTTGGTGATTCTTAAATGTAGTGCTTATATGCAAGAAAGCATCAGAATTATTCAGGGATGCTCAGGAAACTCCGCTGTATTGAGAGGACTACTACATTAGTGACAGCATAAAATATTTATGTTTTACTACTGACAGCACCACTGAACCAATCTGAAAACAAATATCTCCCTCAAGCAACTTACGGATCAACAGAATTGTAAACTAAATTCCTGTAACACTACCTTTATTAAGCAATCTTTAATTCATGTTTTCAGGCCACAGCTGCACATCTAAAATAGGGTGCCTAGATCAATTTTAAGAAATTTTCATTACAGCACAGTTCTAAACACTGGGTTTTGAACAAAAACAACAAGCTACAAACCTAGCTCCATGATCTAGTAATCTTTAGCAGCTGGAGGGTTCATACAGCATGGACTACCCTTCTTGTAAAAAACATAACTCCTACTGTGTGCTAAAGGCAAAAGGCAGAACTCAAGATTCTTGGCATTCAAAAATAATACCAAAACTGGGACACCTGAATTCATTATGAAAATACCAAATGTGTCTGAGCAGTGCCTACTGAAGAACTTGCCATCGCTGCTTCAGCTCAGTTACAAAGAGTCAATGTCAAAACCTTGAAGGGCAAGATGTTTAAATCTGTTCAATTGGGAGGAGGGACTCGAATACTGTTACATTCAATACACAGAAGAAAGAGATAACTTGAAAACAGAAAAAACTTGGCCAACCCAAAGGTAAAATACATTTACAATAGAACTCTAGGATGTTTTGATTCACCAGACAACTTTCACAGGAATATATTCTGAAAAATTTCTGTCCTAAGTATTGACAATATAAGTCCTAAGTTCTAAGAAAAAGTCCTACGAAGCACTGAAGTGCCGCATTTTCAGTGTGTTCAGAAATTAGAAGCCAAAAGGCATGAGTTAGATCATCTTCTCTCGCTTTGTTGATGTGTGGGTTTAAGTAGACTGCCTTTCTCTAATGCAATGTTAGCCATTACCAAACACGTTTTCCTGAGCAGGCACTGAGCACACTGACACCCAGCAACTTCCCAAAAGAACAGGAGCAGTGGGGAGATGCTACTGAGAACCTGGCTGCTTATGAGTACCCACACACTACTTGCACTGATCACTGTAAGGTAAAATTCAAATGCAGAAAGCACTGTACACTGAGGTGTGTGCTCCAGTATTTTTCATTTACGTGAAAAAATATTCACATCTTGCCCCTACAGGAGTTTTCAATGGATTAAGAGAAAACAGTGGCCAGCAAGTTAAAAAGGAAAGGGGGGAGACTCAACTGACATTTATACCTTGTAATTTATTGTGAAAACCCGCTAGAAGATAATATCCTGGGACAAATTCTCTGCACCTCAGCTCCGCTTTTGTATCTCCTCCTGTGCTTTCATTTCTTTTCAGGATATGCTAGTGCTTTCTTTTCCCTCAAAATCCTTTCACATAACAAGGACCATACATGTCACCTACTCTTTCATTGCACAAGGATACACTTCAAAGACCTGATTTCTCTGTGCCCCCTATTCCTGTTTTTTCTTCAGTGGGCAAGAGCTCAGTGGGGTTTCTGTCACTACTGTCACTAACAATCTTAGCTGGAAACTGTTATGTCCCCCTTCTGCCTCCTCTCTCTCATAGTCTCTCCTGTCTCTTAGACTTGCTGCTTAGTTGCATCAACAGAACTATTTTCTACATAGATGGGAACATTTTATAAAGTGTTAAAGAATGCATTTAACTTTTTTTGATCTATGCACAAAGATGACTGAAAGCTAGCGGTTTCCTCCTACTGGAGAAAAAAACCTACTTGGTGATAAATGAAAGAGAAAAAAAACCCAAACCAACCAACCAACCAAACAAAAAAAACCAAACAAAAAACACCACAAAAACAAACCAAAACAACAGCTTGGGATTTTTTCCCCCTTTTTTCTTTAGCAACCCTCTCAAAATATTTAGAAGACAAAACCAGCAATAGACACTGTCATGGTAGGCAGCTAATGATCCAGTAAGAGACACCATTTCTTTTTACAGCCTACTCCATGGACGGTAACTCAGTGAAAACTGTAAAGGATAAAGCAACCACAAACACAACCACACCAAAGGAAAAACAGTTCAGTAGTGTACTTGCAAGTCTGGGCATTTATCTTTTTATCACTACCATTAATACAAACAGTGCATGTCTCTTGACTAGGCTGAGAGTTCAAAAACACACTGAAAGCAAAGGAGAGCTTGAGAATGCAGTTTCAGATAGGCAGCAGAAGAAAATTTTTCTGGTTTTACCCCCCTCTACGGCTTTCCAAACAAACCAAAAAATTTCTCAGCTTGAATGTTTATATTACATATTATCAAGTGGGAAATGGCTACATAAACACAGGAAACAGCATAATTAGACCACAGAACTAATTAAGAAAAAAAATGATCCAAAATTCAAGTATACCACGCTTCACAATACTTTTAATAGCACATTATTCTATTGAGTACTCTGGTAAATGTAGATATTTTAGGATATTACAAGTATCCTTCACTTCTTAAACATTTATCACATGAAACATAGTTTTTCCCATGAAAAACAAAAAAACAAAACAAAATCAAATCTTCTACTAGGCGGAAATCTTCAATTTAAGAAGTGTAGAAGAGAAGGAATCTCTGCTTTTGTGGAGAGTTGTGTGGCATTTTTCGTTAAATTTTTTTTTTTGTTCAATGCATTAACAGCTACAGAAATTATCTGATTAAGATAAATCCTAGCAAATAAGCAAAAAACTTTATTCTACAAAGAGCTTATTTTAAACCTTCCAAGATATTTTCAATCTGGCTGTTAGACGTACTTAACAGTTACCCCAAATCAGTTCTGTATGTTTATTACTTTGTCTCTTTGCTTTTCCAAATCCCAATCTGTAAATTTTGCAGCCAGGCCTGTTCCCCTCATTGTGCAGATGTCAACAAAACTTCTTCAGAGTGGAGTGAATGTACCCTGAACAGGCCTCCTTGTGAGGTCCGTTAGGATGTGAAGAGAAAGTTGGAAATCAATAAAAGAATAAATAAACATTTAACTAATCAAAGTAAGAACTTTCAAACTTACCACGAAAAGTAAAACCAATGTTATTTAATTGGCACAGATTATTCCTTAAGGGATGTTGAGCTGCCAGACTCATCACAACATTTGTTTTGAAAAGCTTCATTTGTCAGAATTCCTGAAACTGGCTTTAAATATGTTTTCCTTAAAAAAACAGAAAGTCAGAGTGCAGGTTCCTTCTTCCTAGACTGACACATTAAGGCAGACAGACAAGCTGTTCTTTAACGACAGACTTCTTAAGAGACCAAGAGTTTGATTGTCTGGATGTCATAAGCAACAACGTCTGAGTCCAAAGTAAGAACAAACACTTCAAATTTTGAAGTTTGAAACAAACAAATAAACAAAATGAAAGTTTAGCAGTGAGGGATAAAAATAAGCAAATGGCTAACCCAACAAGGAAGCCAGGATGTTGGCAGAAATGTTTATTACAGCAAGGATTTTCTTTTAAATTTTTCAAATTGCCAGTAATGGTTATATTTGATATAGTGGCTCCTTCGTCTGATTTTCTTCAAACAAACAAGCAATAAAAATGGCCAGCTACAGAATGCTCCATAGGAATTTAGGCTCCTAAATACTGAATTCAATTTTAGAGCCTCACGCAAAATGTTCTCGGGAAAAATGTCATGGATAAGGACGTTTTTCTTAAATTCAACTTGAAAAGCAGATTTGTTAGCTGTTGTCCAACTTCTGCCTGTTTCCCATTTTCCCCTACCTCAAAAAAGAGTGTGGAAGTCTTGTTGAAAAATAAGCATACTCTTAGTCCATTACCGTGACAGGCACCTTTAAAATAACTTACTGAATAACACTTAATGACAATCTGATTAATCACGCTCCAGGCTAAGAGGGATACACGGTCACTGAGCAATACAAAATACTCTGTTTCTACATTACATTTTCCAACACTTGGCTTAATCTCAGTTTGTGCCTTAGACTTTTTTTTTTGGCAAAGTATTTCACAATGAAGCATCACGAGGAAGTTTTCCTGACATTCAGCCTAAATTTTCTCCCAAATTCTTCCGGTCAGATGATTGTCTCTTCTTAGCTAGATGATGTAAGCAGCATTCACAGTTCCCAGACAAAGAAATAAAAGTTTCAAACCACAAAGTGAGAGCTTGAGAAGGTGAACAGTTCAGACAGAAAAGGGTCTTAAGTACTGATCCACCTACTTACTCTTCTAGCAGTCCATGCAATCACTTCTGTTCGAAGAAAAAATGCCTTATCTATGGCTAAGTGGTGGCTATGGGGACTATGCAACTGTGTAAGCAGTCACATAATAGCTGTCTGCTGCTCTTACTGAAGCTGAGAATTCAAACAGCCAAGCTGAGTTGTGCTGGTGTACAGCTAGCCCTGCACTATTTGTGACCATCATGTGCTGCCTTCCAGTACGAAAACTAATTTGCACCTTCATAGACACTGTGGGTCGCCACGGGTCAATGCCAGTAACTGCAAAAGTGGGGTTAATAGGTCTACTATCTGTTACTATTTGGAATCACTTTGCGTTATATTGCACAGCTGCTGTGAAATAAAACACTGGGAAAGGCAGTCTGACAGATCAATGCTTTGCTTCTGTGACACGTCTTGCTCTTGATAGTTTGGATACTGCCATGGTTCTTCTATCTGCTATTTGTTATCTCTTCAGTACCAACAAAACCAAACCTCAAAAATCATTGTTAAAAAAAAAAAAAAACAAAAAACCAAGAAAAAGTTAGTGCTGAGGAAATTGGCTATTCAAAGAGATTAATGTAATTAGAAGTTGTATTTTGCTTTAACTACTACTTCATGAATGGACACATCCAGGCATAAAGCCAAAATCAGCTTAGCTGTTTGTAATGGTACTATGCCCAGGAACTGTTAATGATGAAACTGGAAGTATGTATCCTTTCAGGAAACAAAAGCACGTGTACGAACATTTAAGATATTTTCTGAAGAAATGTGGGTTAGCCACAGATGCAAACTACTCAGAAGTAAGGGAACTTCTATAGGTATAGGATCCATAGAAAAGCTTTCCATTTCTCGATGCTATTGGGATATAAAGTTTTACTGGTAGCTGACACACTAAAGAATGTTCAGATGTTATTTAAGGCTCAAATGCTGAATAATTATAAATTAGAAGGTTCTGATGTTGCCTTTCCCTGGTCTTAAAATTAAGAGCCAGACATAGTTAAGAGAAAGAGGGGGTTTTACCTCGGTATTTAATAAGGATCCTTACGGTGCACCACTTCACCAAGGTGGAATGCACCAAAATGCACACACACAATAGATCGTGTATACAATTTATAGACCTTGCAAATCAGTATATCGATCAAAGATTCCCCAATAAGAGGCTTGAATGATTAGTGTGATATCCCCCCATCCCAAAGTATTCCCCCCAGATGGGCGTATCTTAGTTTACAGGATGTGTTCTAGAGAAGACCTTGGTTTCTCAGGACATTGTAGGGCTTTCTGGCCTCTGGCCTTTGTGAGGCCTCCAGGATGTTGGGTGTCCTGGCTTAATAGGACTATGCTAAGTTATTGGACCTAAAGAATTACAAGTACACCTGCTAAAGGCACTGAGGATACATAAAAGCTATATAAAAGGTATATATAAGAAAAGGCAAAAAATCATCATGGCTTCACTGACAGCTGTCAGTGGTGAAAATTCAAAATGAGTATGTTGGGAACAGCACAGAAAAATTAAGAAAGGGACACAAGACACGGCATGACAGATGCCATGACAAGATATTTAGGCCAAAAGGTCTAGAAATAGTATCAGATTCAGATTTTTTAGCCTTTTTTTCTGCTTTCATGCAAATACAACTAACAAGTCAATTTAGGAAGATCTCATCTAGCTTGTAAAAAGACCTCAATATAGTTTAAGAGGCAGCTTAGGGGAGAGAAAGGGCTAGCCTGGTTTCTTTAAACTGCGACTCTATTACGATGGGATCCTGTGTTGCTAAGAAGGTTCAGCTGCAGAGGTTGCACCTCCCTGTGGTCCTGCTGGATGCCCATCAGTGAAACCAAGTCGACTCTTGCCTCAATATGGGAATTATGGATGGTCTCTCCCTATCAAGCAGCTTCACTGCCCCCTCGATGGTATCCCCAGTGAAAAAATGGCCTCAACCCATGGGGTGGAAATGCTGGGTCCATCCAGTCTGGCAGCAGCTGGGAGGCTAGTGCTGTCAAGACTGATGGGATGCCCACGGGAGTGGTGCCAGTCGGGCAGGCCCAGGCTGACCCCTACGTGCGGCCGCCTCACGGCCCCTGGCTGGGGTATGGGACAGATGGAGACTCAGGTCAATGCCAGACCCTGCTGCCCAGGCTATGGCTGGCCATAGGCCACTCCATACTGACTCTGACATTTGAACTTCAGTGGGAATTTCACCTCAGCTCTGTCATGACATGTCAGAAAACTAGGCCAAAACTTTACTGATTTCAACCAAGGTAGATGGGCCACCTTCACTTAACCCAGAAAGGAAACATAAGTCAATATTGTTTGAAAAACAGCCTTTTACTAAAGAACAGCTATCCAAAGAAGCAGCTCTCACAATATTTTAGTCCTTAAGGCTACCAGACTCTGTGGCCCCATCCTTAAAACTTTCCTCAGGACCACATGACCATGGCTCCCAGATTTCCTCTCTAATTTCCTTTTAACACTAGAAAAATAATCTCTTTCCCTGACCACAATTAGTTGTAACAGCACGGCTGCAACAAATATTGCACCAAGAGGTAGATTTGTAGTCATTCCTTTTGGTGGTCATTCTAGCTTAAGCAGAGTTTGCTCATCTCAAAATGCCCCTTCACCCTGTTTCTGACTTCTTCTTCTGTCCTCTGTTGCTGTGACACTGAAACAGTCTGTCGCAACATGGTTGAAAAATAACCAGTAAATATTTTGTTTGTTTTCCTTTTAGCCAGGTCAGATTTGTGAAGTGGGTACATAATAAACTGGCATGGCTGCCAAAAAACCAGACAAAACTGTTAATCTGTTCCAGTCTTAGCTCCAAGCAAAAGCACTTGCTCCAGCAGATACATCCAAGAAAGCTTCTCAAAGTAACAATAAGTGAAGCCGCTGCAGACATTTGAAAAGTATAATAAAGGAAACCTAAGTGTTCCGCAAATATTAACACAACATCCTAACAGAGAACACTTAAATAAAACAACTTCGTATGAAACACAGCTATGAGCCTATCCAGATTACACAGATTGCTCAAGGGAGAATATTTTGCTTCCTTGTGAAAAGGTGGGGTTTTGGGTTGGTGTTTGTTTGGTTTAAATAAAGGCATATTTGTTTCTACACACCCTTTGGTACATAAAGTGCTTGTGTTGTTTTCCGGTTTTAATCACATTTCCCAGGACACTAAGTAAGAACAACAAATACAGGGGTTTCATTCCAGAGACCAGAGTAAATGAAGGAAAATTTAAAAATAAGTTTGTAGGAATGAAGCACCTTTTCTCATACTTCCAGGAGAACTGCAGATAAATTCAGAATCCATTAAAAAAAATTTAGGAAGTGGTAGCTGGTCAGGTAGCAGCATGTTCTGACATTATTAAAAGCTAGTAATGGGTACAGCACATACTCACTCTCTTCTACGACCAACTCTATTCCCTCCCTCTGTAGTCACAAAATAAATGCATCAAACTTAAAGGCTATAATTTTGGCCGATCCAGAACTCATGTTCCTTTAAAATACTCATTTAAAAGCACAAACATCTGTCTTTCTATTTTCTCTGTCAAGAGTCATCTAAAGAGACACTTAGTGACTGTGGTGGAAGCAAAAGAATCTACAAACTAGAATTGCAACTACCACATTTCTGTGAAGACTAAAACGCCATTAAAATAAACTCCTTCCAGCCACACTACTCCCAGAGTGCTTCTCAAAACTTTGGGAAGTGCTGTCATGCAATGCAAGACTACATGCAGTGAAATGCTGGCATGGAATGACCATATGAATTGAGAACAAATTAGATTTATAAAATGAGAAGTAGCAAGAGGCTTTCCAACTAACCCTTCATTTCGTACTTTTGATGAAGAGAGCATTTAATCTCTCTCTCCATGATACTCTTCAAAACTGGGAATAGCAGGCAATCTAATTCTGTGAATGTTCTCAGTGAAAAATGCTGCAAGATAAAGCTGGAGAGAGACCTTTTACAAGGACAGGCTGCGGCAGCATAAGGAGGAATGTCTTTGAACTGACAAAGGGAAGGTTTAGATTAAATATAGGGAAGAAATTCTTTAATTTGAGGGTGGTGAGACACTGGCATAGGTTGCCCAGAGAAGTTGCAGATGTCCCACCCCCAGAAGTGTTGAAAGCTGGATACGGCTTTGAGCAACCTGGTCTAATGGGTAGCCTCCCTGTCATAGCAGGGGAATTTGGGAGTATGGTCTTTAAGACGCCTTCCAACCCAAACCACTCTCTAATTGTATATCCATACGGAGGCAAATAAAAATACACACACCTTGAATATAGAAAGCAGGAGAAACTGTAATTGCTAACAACCAATGACACTAATCTGCTGCAACACACGTTGTTTAAAAATAAATGGATTTTCTTAATTTGCATTCTCTGCAGAAAACTGAAGAGTAAATACTATACAGACACTGAATTATCAAAGCCTTCTTACTAAGGCTTGGAATACTATTAATGTAAGATGCTAAAGGAACGTACATGAGTCTTATAAACCCCCTTATCTCTGTTCCTGTTTTCTTTCCTCTTGAACAATGATCATATTCCCACTCTCCTGTCTTACACCCTCTTGGCCCCATCAAGACAGACAAGTGCTCCCTATTTGATGCCAACTAACCAGTCACAACAACAGCAGAGATCAACATGAGAGATCTACATTTTCACACCTCTTACAAAGTTGTTTACTACAAGAAAATAATTTTATCACAAATCATCTCCATGACAACCATCTTGGAAAACAGCAAAGGCTGTCTCTAAAAACAAATTGCTTTCCTTCTCAACAGGTAAGTTTAAAGGCAATGGAATTATCTAGGCCCAAGCAGAGCAGGACTGGGTACAAAAGGCTCTGCATAAGATATGGTTCTGCACTCTGGACATTCATATCAACAGGAAACTCACATTTTCAAAAGAAAAAGAAAAACATAGAGAGAAAGCTGCTAAGAAATACAGAGCAAAACATGAACAGTAGGTTGCCTGTTGACTTCATGATCATAAAACTCTGAGCATATTCTGAATTAATAGCATTGTTCTGCCATCGCACAATGATTCCAGATGTACCTTCTGCAAAGTTAAAGAAAATATGGACCTGTATTCTCAGTCTCAGAGGATGGCAGTTACAGGGATGTGAGAGGGACTAGATGCAACTAATTTATATTGAAATTAGTTTGAGCTTTTAAAAATTATCATAATCAAATGTCCCAGGATGACTGTTTTTTCTTCACTTCCACAAAAAATAATGGAAGAAATTATTTTAAATTGCCAAAATTATTGGAGAAATTAGCACTATATTTAAACAAATTAGGAATGTACCAAGTGTACAATTACGGAAGCTGATGCAGTGTTATCTGGAAGAGTCAGCTAATGGTCTGTACTAATAGCACCCATAATTTTATCTCCAAATTGTCTGGCCTAGTACGTGTTCTTTATCTGGGAAAAATTCAGAAATACATACAGATGTTATATGTTAAACCACATTAATGATAACAGAACATGAACTGTTTACTCTTAATACTCTGTATTTTCTTTTTTAACTGAGCACAAATGTTGCTAAGAAACATTCACTGAACACATGTATTTTCATACTTAAGCGGTGCAGAGAAAGATAGCAAACAGGACTCCTTCTAGCCCAAGACATGGCAAGGGGGAAAGCTGCATTGAGAGTTCCCTCTCAACAAGAACCCACCAAAGGATCATGTTGCAGATCTGCTCTCTAAGAAGCCCACATGACAGAAATACGCCTATCCCTTCCCGATTTAATTTATGAGTTATCATGGTCACACATAACATCTGCAGGGAAATGAAGGTACAGTTCTAATATCTTTTTGATAGCAATTATATCAAAGAAATTGCTATCTTCTGGATAGTCATTATGGCCCAGAAGGTCTTCATTTTCCTGGTGTGCACTGAAGTGATGGGACTGAAGTGTGCACTGAAGTAACAAAAAGTTAGTGCAAAAGGAATTATTTTTCCAGCTGCATCACTTCTCCAATTATGTTCACCACAGAGTCGCACAAACACTTGTACCAGCACAACAGGGAAGATGTTTTCTCAAAAAGTTCAAGAAACACTCTACAAATATGCAATTAATATGAATACAGAAACATTTTTCTAAGTGTTGCTGAACTCCACCTAAGTAACCTCCCAATTTTGATGGTGAAAGAAGATGGAACACAATGCTGACTGAGATTTGAGGCAAAGTTGGTTCTGCAAACTGCTAATTAGATAAAATTCTCTGTAGCACATTGCCTCCAGTCATTCCAGAGCTAAAACACAGCAGAAAACCACGCAATGCTACTGAGTACAGTCTTGCTTCTGAAATAGTCTCCAAGTAATTTTGCAATGTTTGTTCTGGTTTATTCTTACAAAGTAAGACTGACAACTGTATCAGCAAGGAAAAAAAAAAAAATCTGATTTCAGGGGCTGAAGTGTTAACCTATTGCTGAGGACTAGTTCAAGTGTGTTGAAAGATGTAATTTCAATTAATGAATCACAGGCCTCCAAACAACATCGATCTGCTTTGTTTGAACTAAAGCTAATCAAAGAGAGCT
This sequence comes from Oreocharis arfaki, assembly GCA_013398015.1. Lineage (NCBI taxonomy): Eukaryota > Metazoa > Chordata > Aves > Passeriformes > Paramythiidae > Oreocharis > Oreocharis arfaki. The sequence continues at coordinate 682,888 of VZRR01003882.1, forward strand.
TCTCGCAGTCTCTTCTCATTCTGAGCTTCTAGGTGTTAAGCCTTCTTTGTTGCCTTTTTCTGTATCTTTTGTAGTCTAAATAATACTTTCTGGCCAGAAATGCATACAGCAAGTATTCAAAATGTAGGCTCCCTAAAAACATTTATGAAGGCACGTGACTGGTTTTCAGTAATTTTCCTAATGATTTCTAAAACTTAGCGTGACTGTCACAGGACAACAAGCTGATGGTTAAAAAAAACCAAAAAACAAAACCATTGAAATCAGTATTTTCCTATCTTGCAGAATTTCCCTTACTGAAGACACGGATTTTTTTCTGTAATTAATATCAAATATATTGTCTGCTATACCTGGACTGAAACTGGAGGAAGAAAAGGTGAAAAAAAAAATACATAAATGTAGGTAAAAATAATTTTTATAAGAAAATTCTAAAATTCAGTACTGATCTACTGATCCTTCTTCAACAGAAACCTCAAAGAGGTATTTCCAAATTAGTAATCTGACGCACAACTTCAGAAAGTCTTTCCAAAGACGTCAGGTTAACAACACAGCCCACACTACCTTAATGACTCAGTAGGATGTACAGTCATCTTAAGTATAAGGAAAAAACTGAAACCCACTAAAACCATGTGCTTTTAATTAAACAGCAAACATGGTACGGGGAGAGGGAGTAGGAGGAACAACAAAAATAAAGAAACGAAAAATCAGTCGTAACTTCAAAGAAGTCCTTTTATTTGTTGTGTTTTCCTTCACCTATAGTAACATGCTTCCAGTGTTCTTGCTGGCAGACTCCTCCTAAGGTGATTAATTTAAATGCCAAATCTTGTATGAGAGGTGAAAAACATTGAAATCAGTTACCAAGTATATCAAAACACCATCAAACACAATTTTTTTGCAATTTGAGAGCGATCCCATGCAAAACAAAATGCCAGGTGTTTGTTTTGCAGTCTCAGGGTGCTAGTATATGCAATGTTATTTTTCCCCTGTATAAACTGAGCAATAAGCTGCCCCTGTGGATAGGACACTGCTTACTCTTCTGATGGAATCTGTAATGCACTTTGCATTAAAGGGAAAAGGTTAATTCTGCTCTACAACATGCTGTGCCCTTCAGTATCTGATTTTATGTACCATTCCATGGATAGCTAGTTTTAACAGCTCATTTATTTTTCTTCAAGTGCAGGTTTTGAAACAGAGTATTTTGATGCTTTCCGTGGAATCAGATAGCACCAGACCCCTTGTGTGAGGGCAAATACAGAACCACAATGAGAACATCCCGTTAATACAAAAAAAGTCCACAAAAATGAGATACTGTCTGAAGCATGAAGATTATTAGATACAAAAAGGCAGACTTAATAAAGAAGAATATTCATTGAGCATCATACAAAACTATCCACTCCAGAATTTTTATATTATCCCCTGAAGTATTTAATATTGGTCAGGAATTTCACTGATTCATGATGCCAGAGAGAAAAAGCTCTGGGACCATTCATCACCTGCCAACAACCCAAAAAACCTTGGATAAATAGCAAGGAATGTAAGAATTAAGAGCCTATTTCAATCTTGGATTTAGTAAACTCTCAAAAATAAACAGGGAGTTCCAGCAAGATAACACTAACACTCAAGAAAACTCATTCAATGCTTCAAATTCATAGGGGATCTATAGGACCAGCAGCATGAACCAGTTCATCTATACTTATGTCAACACAGAATAATCCTACAAAAGGAAAAGGAAGTAGCATTTTATTTTACTCTTGGATAATTTGTTTGTTATTATTTTACTAACAATATCAAATAAATAGGAAGCATAAATAAAATATGAATCTCTAAAATAAAATACATCACTTATTTAACAGAAAGAATGCAAATATAGTGAAAGAGGAAGGAGATTATTTTAAGTAAGTTCCCTTGACAAAGATTCAAACATTCACATGGGATTAAATTATAGCATCTCTATTTTTCCTTAATAAACACTAGGAAATAGAGGTCATTATTTTACATCCCTGGTGGCTTGCTGCTGAAGTCATTGGAATACAGTGGGGATTAATCTGACTTTTATCCTATTTACAGTACAGGTGAAGCCCAAGAGTAGTCCTGTTTGGTTGGGGGTTTTTTAATGCACCATTTACCAACAGCATCACTAAATTAACACCACCACAAAATGACAGATATCAAACCTAATGCTGTATATCATTAAAAAAAAGTATTTTATGAGTTACTTTTTCCTTTATTTGCTGTTTAAGGGGAAATGTGTGGTGCACAGCCTCCGTTTTTTCTGACTACTAGTCAATTTTCTAGCATCAAGAAATAAAAGACAATGATAGAAGAAACTGACTTGCAATAATCACTGCATAATTACTTCCGCCAGTAATAATGGCTACAAAGCCTTACACAACAAAATATTTATGTGATACACAGTTTCATTTATATTTATATTTCAGTGTTTTTTCCAGTAACGCTGTTCATAACGTCAGGTTTCATTAGCTTCTTCTAAATAAAAAAAAAAAATATAGCTCCTTCTGGTTCTTCATGCAAGAAGGACAGAAGACTTGCTAAACACCTCTGAAACTATTTCCTTGACCATTGGAAACTCTTCATTTATACATTCAGTAGACAAGCACTCCAACACTGTGTTCACCAAGACAAAAATATAATTTGACTTATGAAGAATTTAATATGCATTAGATGAGAAATAAATTGGTTATATGAATATATACTTTCCATATTCAAATCTGATTAATGTATTTATAGATATGCTCATTATTTAACAAAATTAAGTTCAAGGCAGGGAAACAAGGCCATTAGTTGGTATGCAAAATTAGTATCTGTCATTCCATATTCTCATACATCCTGCATTCAGTGATGCACTAGTGTCTTCTACTGTCACATGCTACAAGAATTAAAAGAAAGTTGAAAGTGGTATGATGAAGTATATCCATAGCCACAACACTGCCTAGCTATTTTTCTCCAAGCCTTCTACAAAATGTCAAAAAGAACAAGCTTTTTAAAAAAAAAAAAATTGCAGGTTTTCTCTTTTTATGCAGAAGGAAATCAAATTCTTAAAGACCTGCATGTCATGTCTCAAGCTTTCCCATCAGCTGAGAACTTTGTTTAAAATCATCACTAATCTGCAAATTGGCTGACTCGAAATGCTTCCAGCAGAGAAATCTAAGTGTATGCATAATGCTCCAAACTTCCTCAGAAATAACCAAAAGTGTTCTGAAGATACCACAGTTAAATTACAAGTTTGTCAAGCAAAAAACTTATACAAGGAATCTGTTCGGCACATGGATCCTCATAGGGACCTTTGGATTCTATGATGACATGTAGAAAACTGCAGTAAGAGACTGAAGAATTGAAAAAACACATCTTTGACAAAGGTGATACTGTTATTCCAACAACAATTAAACAAATTTCACCAACAGGCAGCCGAAACTTTTTAAAACCAGAGAAATTCTAAGTTTGATAAATTTTGTTATGCAAATATAACTACCATGAAAAGTGTGTGTCCTCAATGCTCTCAATCTGGACAGAGAACGAGAACAGAATGAGGTTATTCCAAACCCAGTGAAAAGCTGGGTACAAATGATTTCCCATCAAGAGCAGCTTCTCCATACATGAAGACCCTGCGGGGACCCATGCTGGAGCAGGTCATGAAGAACTGCGGCCCATGGGAAGGACTCACGTTGGAGAAGTTCGTGGAGGACTGTCCCCCAAGGGAGAGACCAGTACTGGAGCAAGAGAAGAAGATGAGGAGTCTTCCCCATGAGGAGGAAAGAGGTGCAGCCCTCATTCCCTGCCCTCCTTCGCCACTGGCAGGGAGGAGGTAGAGAACTGGGATTAAAGTTAAGCCTCAAAAGAAGGGAGAGGTGGGAAGAAGTCTCTTTAAGTTTTGGGTTTTGCTTTTTATTACCCTACTCTGATTTGACTGTCATTAAATTAAACAGATTTCCCCAAGTCAAGTCTGTTTTGCTTGTGACAGTAATCGCCAAGTGATCTGTCCCTGCTCTCATCTCAGCCCATGAGCCTTCCCTCGTATTTTCTCTCCCCTGCCCAGCTGAGTAGGGCAGTGACACAGCAGCTTTGGTGGGCACCTCTAATTCAGCCAGGGTCAACCCACCACACTTAGCTATACAATCCATGCATTCCCACAGAAATCATACTGATATAGAACAAAATGTATCATTCCATCTGACTGGTCTTTTTTCACTTAATAATATAATTTTTTTTTCCCTTATTTTATGCTAAAGGCCTTCCTACATCTTTTATAAAAACATTATATGGCAAGATCCAACTATAAACCAAAGAGGGGCCATAAACTTCTAAAAGCTAAAAAGGCAGTGACTCCTCTGAGGGAAAAAAAAAAGATGGGGAAAAAAAAGAGAGAAAATAATAGGAAATTATTTGTACATATTATGAAAGACTAAAGAGTTTGTAAAATAAAACCTTCACATATCCATTGCCTTTTCTTTTTCTAATAGTTAGCTCATAACAATCTTTAACTTAAACCGGAAAGCTATTAATTTAAAAACATTGTTTAACTAAGGAATTAGCAAGTGCTCTGCTAACCAACTTTTAAGGTGCTAAGTACAGAACAGTCACCTCACTCTTCCAGCTATCCAGGAAATAATATTCAGCACGAAGCAAAAAAAAATTATACTTTTATACATTTAAGTGATACTAACTATGCAACTGTAATAAATAAATGTTATGACTTTGCCACTTTAAAATATTTATCTAAACAGAAATCTTGCGAGACCAATTCTATCATTCTTTACTTGTAGGATAAGACAACTCTATATAAACTTCTTTCTGAATTAGTAAATTTCTCCCAATCTGAGTCATAAAAGCCTTACCTCAATGCATTAAGTACCCATAAGAGGAAGGAAAACCAGGACAGACATAGTCATTGAATGGATTAGAGCTAGTTAAACTTTCACAGTATTAAAAATCCCCTACTGATGTTAATTCTTAGCTCACTCCTTTATTCATGACTGATTTCCAAGGAAGGACAAAAATAGCTTCACCGCCTACCTGGTATTATTTTTTTTAAATAGTTGCATAAAAATACTTAGAACTTCCTTAACGATACTATATTTGAACAGAAAGATAAAAATGAAAGCACAACACAGATTCAAATGGCATAAGGACACCATATCAATGGATGACTCTGACAAGTCTGATCCATAATGTATTCTACATGATTTTCTCTGGGGTGATTGATGAATTTGCTTTCTCTTCTTATCACTTATCATAGCATATATTCACTGAACAACACTCAAGAGTATTTCATTAAATATAAATATAGATCTATATCTCCATATAAGCTCTTTGCAGCAAGGTAAAGGTAGAGCAGCATTCAAAGGTTATTTTGAGCCAAGGAGCAGGAAGGTAGGAAATAGAGAGAAAACAATTTTTAAATCAATGCAAAAGTCTTCAGTTGAACAGCTTATTAAAAGGTGCTGTAGTTTGTGCTAGCCTTCTGCCTCTGCATAAGAATTCGAAATAATTCTCATGAAACACTTAACCTCTACAACACGAATAAATTTAAAAAAAACTCCAAAAACTTGAGAGGGGATAGAAAAAAAAGTGTACAGGAGAGGCCCAATGCAAGATTACTGACAGCAAACTTACCAGTCGTCTTCTCTCCTCTTCAACAGCAATCAGGAGCCGAGCAAACTCCTTCAATGACTGGGCTGAAAGGAAAACAAAGAAAAAGAACATTCTGCATAAAATGAGATTTTAAGACCAGATGAGTCCTTTATCTGGATTGAAGCTACAGTGAGAAAATACTGAGCTTACACAGTACTGCAATGTAATCAGTAGCCATTAAATGAGATACAGACTGAAGCAGGCAGCAGGTCAAGAGCAAAGAAAAAGAACCTGAGTCTTAAGAGTCATATGTATTTTATAAATAACTTTTTAATGGAATACGGCAAACTAAATTTCCTAAAACATGGAAGGATCGGTCTCAAAACAAAAGAATTCTACTCTCAGCTACAAAATTCACTTTAGCATACTAGGAGCAGAAAGAAAATGGCAAGAAAATAATTGAGTTTCTCCCACTAAGGTGGGAGAAGAAGTATTTGCAAGAACTACGAAAAATATTTGAGTAAATACTTGAAAGTCAACATTTTAGAAGAAATGCCAAGTGTTTAGATTTAACAGCTCTTTGGCTCTATGTTTTACAAGGACAAGGTCTCAGGTGACCCAAACAGATGATTGATTTATAAGCTTTGAATTCTGTTACAACTGTGGCAGAGTATTTGCTCAAAGCTGTTTTCAAATAGAAGTCAAAGGGCTGAAGCAGATTCAATGGAAACATAACACAAGAATTAACCCCTAAAAGAGGGCAAGAAAGAGGAAAACATTCTGAAAACTCTTAAGACTTCATTCTCACGTAAGCATGTGGTACAAATCTGTTTAGAAAAATCTTTCTTTCCATTTATGTTACTTTCTCAAGGGTATAGGGGTTATTCAGATTCAGCATCAGAGTCCCACAGGCAACAATCCCACAGAACAATCATGTGAAGAGAGCTAAGTATCTCTTTTTACTTTCTCCTGATGCAAGTAGCAGTAATTGCTACCAATGAGAGGATGCTAAATTTTACAGTTTAGAGCTCTGAACTCAGAATATGGATTGACAAACACTACAGCTTCTCACAATAAATTTGAGGCAATCTCAATCATTTTGAAAGAGGTAAAAAACAAACATGGAAACAAAACTCAGATTTTCTCAAAAGAACAGGACTGAAAAAGTCTTCACAGTTGACCAATATATAGTGTTGAGGGTATGCTAATGGAACTCCTCCTCTCAAGTTATTTTTTCATCTTCTTAAATGTTTTTACAAGATGTATCAGTCTCCAAAAATACGGCTTTATCCCTTCTCAACCTCCCAAAAAGATTTAAGGAAATAAGCACATTTTCTAGAAAGTACTGGAATTGATCCTCTAAGAAGGAACTAGTATCTGGCTTGCTTTAACTGCCTTGTCTGCTTTCATGAACTGCTACTTAGTTTTTGGACCATACCCAAATAATTTCTATCCTTTATACTATCTGAACCTTGCAGAGGTCACCCTTCCATTCTCCTTTCTCTCTGTTAACTTTTTTAAGTTGAAGAACACTTTGCTGTTTGTTCCAATTTCTTCTGCGAGAAATTATATAGCCTATTTTTTGCAACTATGATGTTATACTTGCATACCTTGACCTCTAAGTCACTGTTTGCTGACAAATTCTTTTTTCCCATTATGAGCTCTTGGTTTAGTCCAAATACACCTGGTAAGTTAAATATCCATCTGCTTGGGCCTTGAGTCTTTTCCTTTAATATTTTTCCCTGAGAACAGAAGCACCAGAAAATTCTGCCAGTTATGTCGATATCAAGAATTTTAGTTTGATATCCACCGAATTAACTCAATCTCTTAGCTTATCATATCCCATGAAAAAAAACCAAACAGGTAAAGAAATAAGATAATTAACTGATTGGTTACACATGACTAGGAATCTATAGAGTGTTACACTCAAGAATATCAAAGTACCCAATACGAAATGCTAAAAACTAAATAAACAATTAGCCAGACAGACACGGCTAAACTATGAGGAAGTGGGGGGTGGGGGGGCGGGGTGAAGGGGGTGTAAAAAAAAAAAAACGAAAACACAAAACCAGTGCAAGAAGTTTTTTCTTCATCTTCTGAATTTCAAGGCAGAACCAGAGAGGTTTTTAGTTTCAAAGTTGAAACATTTGCTTAGGATTTAAATAAATTCAGGTCAGCCACAGGAAAAAAAGCATATAAAACATGTTCTATAAGTGTGCAAATCAAGATTTTCCTCAATATTTAACACTAATATAAAGGTACTAGTCTGTCACTTGTACAGTGCCTCAGCTAAAGACTGAGAAACTGTCTCCATCTTCTCCTCCCCACTGGCTCACCTTTGAGGGAATTATAAAGGTCAAAGTTTCACTAAGAACACAGAACGTACACTCTTCAGCAGTACTCAGACAAACCAACTCCCTGATCGTATGAGACTTTGATTGCAGAGGCACCTTCAGATCAAAACTGACTACACCTCTGCTGCTCGCTGCCCAGCATCCACATCCACCCCTGCATCCGGCCATGGGATGTCCTTCCCCAGCTCAGGAGGTGCACAGGGAGAACGTGTGCACTGTGTTATTCAGAGCCTAGTGAAGGATGCGCACCCAGCACACAGAGTTCCGCAACATGGACATCTCTGGTGACCCCAATGGTTCTTCTGTCTTTGCAACGCCACCACATACATCGAGAAAAGCTTTACTCATGCCAGCTCTCCTACAATACTCCTGAGTACTGCAGTATTTCTGATCTTTCATGTTATTACACCCTTCTTCCCACACAACCCCTGCTCAGTGTGGCCTCATTAAAAGCCAGGGTCCGGCCCTAGAGAACTTCAGCTATGCTGGAAGCTGCAGTGGGAGGGGAAAAGGGAAGGAAAGAGAGCCCTTGCTCCTCTTTTTCCAGTGTACCCTTTTTCCTTCTTTCTCCCCTCTTCTCCCACACAGCCCTCTGGTTGCAGAGAGGCGACAGCTCTGCCTCACCTCAGTTTGGGGCTGGGCAGAGAGAGGGATGCTGAGGGCAGAGGTCACTGAGGGGGGGGTTAGGCCTCCCAGGAAATTCACCCACAGGGCACTGGGCACCTGGAGATCTGGGCAGGGGTGTCCTTCCCTTCCAAAACCGGTCCCTTCATCAGGATCTCAGCATGAACCCTAGGCACAGTGTACACACATCTAACTCTGGATTCACAGCTCTCAACAGAAAACAAACAGATATTCCAACAATAACAATTGGAGGTGCTTTTGTGTAGGTAAAAACCAGAAGATTTAGAAATCTGAGCCATCTGGGTCAGATGCAGCCCAGTGTCTGTCAGGACACTCAGGCATTACACACCAGCCTCACAATCTTTTCTTAGTAATGCTACAACAGTATTTCTCAAAATGCTTCTTTTTAACCAGAATAGACACAGAAGAATTGAAGTGAACTTTGTAAACACAAAAAGGCATGGGAGGAAGAAGAGTCAAGTATTTTGCAAGAGGAAATGTCATGGGAATGTACTGATAAGAAATAAATTCTGAAAACAGACCGATAACATGAAGTACAATATGCAACCTAGCATATTAAACATATAGGTGGTTTTAATTATTTTCATAAAGAATTATTGTTATTGGTAGGCCATTTAAAGAAAAACAAAGTGCTGACTCAGTATTTTATTGTCAGTCATTTGGCAATATTAACTTACAAAATACCAACAGTTTTACAGTCTTTTTATTTAAAGGCTACTCAAAAGGACTTGCAAGATACATTCGGTATCATGACGGAAATGATGCCTGTGAAAAACAACACCCACGAAGCAAAAACATTTGTATGTGTACCCAGATGAACACTTATGGCCTCATTCATCACGATCACAACAGGTTGCCAGCTGCTCTCTCTGGAGTGTTCCCAACTCAACAATAACGTGATGCAAAATTTCCCTTGTTCAGGAGAAAGGGCTCCCTTTATTCCCTTTACCAAAAAAAAAAAAAAAAAAAAGGCAACTCTATTTTTAAATTAAAAGTCTTTTAATTAATTTGCTTCATAAATAAACAAACTAACAGGACCAACAGCTTAAACATTAGTGGTATGTATCAACAATGTCCTTTTTTTCCCAAAATCCCTATCATTTCAAACACACGATACAGCTCCACAAACAACTACACTCACATAATCTAAAGGGAACTGAATCTTGATGTAGAGTTAAGTGAATGAGGGAGAAATAAAAAAGGATAAAGATTCATTTATGTGAATTTATACAATGCATTATTAATACCATGACTCATTTACACTCTAGAAATCTGGTTTACTGCATTGAAATCAACCCGGTTCACAGGAAAAAAAATGCACATAATAAATCTTAAGAAGTTTTTGCTATATACTTGTGTAGAGAATGCATCACCTTAAAATAGCATGTCTGTGGAAATTACTGAAGCTACTCTATCAACCTTAGCTTAATATTAAAGAGTACAGTGTTACACTGTACTACTAAATATCACAAAGTAGATATGACATCACCTACACTTACTGAGAAAAGGCTAACAAAGTGTACGACACATATAATAGTTTTGCATGACCAATACTGAACTCGAAGACATAAAGCCACGTTTGGAAGGTAATGCTCAACCCAAGACAGAAATGAAAAGCTACTGTGGAAGGCAACACAAGTGAACATTCTTTTCTGTGGACTGTTGGTTTAATTTCCACTTATCCGTGCAGCCTTAAACGAAGCACAGACAATTTTTAAATACTCTAAAGTACATGGAACAATATTTTATAGCATTATGAGCAGATAACACCACTGTCTTCAGATATGTGAATGCCAGCATGGAAAAAATAATACATACAGATATATGTCATGTATTCTTATGACACCTTGCTGTATGAAAGGCAAAAATGAGCCCGTCAGAGATTTCCTTATATCTTCCTGATCTGACAGAGGAACTGCCAAGACTGTGCTGTAAATTGCTCCCAGTACTCTTTGGCAGGAAGGTCAGCCAAGTACATCCTCCAGAACTGGTCATACCTAGCACAGACTTGCTATAGCAGGCCTGAATTCATGCTTGAGCACGAACTTCAGCTGAAGTCTAGAAGAGAGTTTTTCCCTGTAAATAACACATCACTGAAACAGAATTCAAGATAGACCAATGGCCCATAACGACATTTTTTAAGGATTTACACTTGTTTACAAGGCTTCTGTGAGAAAGCAGAATAAATATAAGATCCATGAATGCTGGGAAAAGCCACTTTCTTTTCCAATTCTAAAATTAAATGTATTATTAAATAGTTATTAATTCACAGTTGTATTTCCAGAGCTTTTAATGATTAGCATTAATTGCAGCCACGACAAGCAGTTTTTCAACAAATCAAAACAGCAAACAAAATTACCATTCTTCTTTCTCTGGCTTTAGGACATTGAAAAACTATGTGAGGTGGTGGTGATGGGGAGGTATAGTAGGTAGGACAAGAGTAGCAACAGAAGGCTTCCTTTCAGACAGAAAAAGCAAACATTTCAGAGTACCACTGGCAGGCCACAACAGGTATGAAGAGACACTCATCTGCTTTCTCAGTAATTTCTGCCTAACAAGAGTTGTGGATGTTGTTAAAGCCACAGAGGATCTGTAATGTCTATCAGAAGGTAACTAAATTGGATGTCTCAAAATATCACCACTATGGTAAGTTTTCACATTACAAAATGAAAATGCGGAGGAGGACTGTCTTGAAAAAAAGACTCACAAAGTCTGCCATTCTCTTTGTCTTTGAATATTTTGGCTATGATTTTAAATAGAGCCTTACCTTATACAACAGAGGATTCCTTTACCACAGTCACGACCTGGACTGATTTGTTAATGATCCTTTTTTTGCCCCAATTTTTCCTACTGAATCAGGCATATAGAACATTAAAAGTGTACAATTACCTAAAGCTTTAAAGGAAATTACAGTTGAGCCATATAGGAACAAGCTGAAGGATCAACACCTTAGTCTACAAACGGAAATAAAGAATAATTTATGCAAATTGTGAAAAATGTCAAACGTCCTTGAACTTTAAGCGGAGCATTGGTGTCAAAGCATTTCATAACTAATGTTGACTGGGCTGGAGCACCTTTGTAACGTGATTTAAAAAACAGTAGTGTAAGATGACTGCAACATTTTCCTACAGAAAGCAGCTGTTGGTTTTATTTTTCAAACACATTTTCAGAAAAGCTATCTTTGGACAAGAAGACATATGTCTGATAAATCTTTCCAATTACTGCCCAGGTTTTCTACTTTCTTTACCTACTGCTATTTCTTCCACTATTTCTACCCTAGGTTGTTTTCCCTCACTTTCCAAGTGGCAACATTTTTGGAGAAACTTCAGCTTGGAAGACTGAGCTCTGTACTGTAAGTAATACTTACTGGGAAAGCAGAAAAGATGACAAAATAGGAGACAAGTAAAGAATTTGAAATCAATGTTTATCTTAGTTATTTTATACCCTTTTGAGTATCATTCCCAAGATAATAGAGGAAATGCAGCAACTGCTTCCTTTTGTCAAGGTTTAAGGCAATATCAGTTAGGTATATTTATGTAAATTCCGGTTTGCAAACTTGCAGCATGTCAGATGTGCTTTAACTTTAAGCTGAGTAGTGGTGTCAAGAGATGAATTACGTTAGAAGATTCTATTGTGAAAAAAAAAAGAATAGCATGATAATGGTTCATTTCTTCATGGGGTTCCAATCTCATTTTGAATTTGGAAAATTATTATTGGATGTGCTGCCTTATCCTATCCATTTGGTTTCTCTTACTTCCCTAATCTGGTTATCAGGTTTTATGGATCTGTAATAAGGACCTTATGCATTCCTGTTGTCTGTGTTTACATTCACCACAGCCTCCACAAACACAGTAAAAATAGCTATTTGTACCTTCCTATAATACAATAAAATGCACTTCTGGTAGTAAAAGACACAGGATGAAACAAAAAATTTAAGTGTAGAGGTTTAAAGATTGCATCAACATACCCGAGCATGGAAATACACTCTTAAAGTGACAATGATTTCTGCCAAAAGACAGTGGTTTAATTTACAGTCCAAAAAACTACAAATTTCCTTGAAGACTTCCATCATGGAAAGGCACACCAAGGTACAGACAACCCTGTCTGGTCTGCACTGTTCTTGTGATAGAATCAAGACATTCTTAGAGCAGACAATGTGAAGCTATTTCAGACTCAATAAATGAACAGTCTTACTATTTGCTCCATAATTAGTCTGGTACGTGGACTCCACAAGGGCTTAATCCAATGCTTTTTATACCAAAGAGTACCATGATCTTTCAGATTTCGAAGCATCTCCCAGGAAGCACCAGTTTCAGTGGTAATTTTGTTTTCTGTGGCAATTCCCTCCTTGAACTGTGAGGAAAGGTATTTTGCCAAATTTTTTTAATTATTGAAAATGAATGTGCTACCTCACATAAGTGAACCCAAATTTGGCCAAAAAATCATTATAGGTCAGGAAGAAAAACTCCGATAACAGCAAAGAGACAGAGAAAAATGCCTGTTTTAAAGCTTATGCAAAGAAATTACACAAATGAATAAGCAAGAAAAATGACAAAATTAAGCCTTTTATGCCCAAATTATGCTTCAAGTTCTATGTATTGTTCTCTAAATATGATCACATGTTCCGCTACATACGGGCAAGCAGAGAATTTTATCAGGGCACAGCTATTCAAATACATGTAGCTAAAAGTAAAGAAATCCCAAGGGCTCTCTCTATTTCATTTGAGTTAAGGCATTGTAAACTCAAGAGTAAATTCAGTGGTAATTTTTTCTCCACATCATAATTAGGAACATTTTGGCCCTTCACAGTATCAGGACAGAGAGATGGTAGTAAGTGCTCCAAATTCCCCATGAGAACAAAACTAACAATGAAACTATCAGATATCCAGCAACAGCCTCCCCACTTGACCTCCCCTGGTTTATAGCATTTGATCCCTGTATGTTTCCAGGCAGTGTTTCTCACAAAGTTTCAAAGCCCTTTAATTGCTGGCCATATACCAGGCACAAACGTTTGGGTTTCGTCACACTATAAAGGTGAGACAAACCAGCAGAAGAGGCCAGTGATCCCACAGTACGAATGGAACCTCCTGCCTGAGCATCACACACGTGTGCCTCACGCTGCAGGCCAATACGAGAACCTTAAAAGGCAGCAAATCAAGATCTGAGCTAAATTCAACCCCAAAGCTCTGCAAGATGTGTTTGCCAGGACAGTATAACACGTACATACCATATGAGGCAATTTTAACTCAAAAAACATTTTCACTTTGCAAAACTTAATGAGCAAATATAGCAAGGTATTTCCTGAAGTTTTTTTCTAAACACATGTAAAGCATAAAGTGCAAAGCCTCTATTAGAAGTAAAAATCCTTTCCCCATTAGAGGAACAAACCTCCGTCAGGGTAACTATTTAAATCCAGTTACAAACAGTATGATATTTGAGAATTCTTTGCTATAAAAAGCAGCTATCACGTCACAAATATTTAAACATACAAATACAAGCCTTGTGCAAAAGTTAAAACAATTCTTCAAGCCCATACATTCACACTTTCCACTCCACTTCTTTTCAACAGAAGCTACATGTTTATATACAAACTAAGAATATTTGCAAGAAAGTCAGGTTATCTAGAATTGCCAGATTTACTGTCAGCACTTGTCAAACACAATACTTAGAAAGATAACCTGAAGGCACGCAATGTTACACACTTTAAATAAATCCAATTACTTGACTAAATATCAGTAAATTGCCATGCCCTACTCATGCAGAACCTCACAAAGCAAATACAAGTAGAAAATTCTAAATAGATCAAGCAAAGGCAAAAAAATTCTGAGAATCCTGAAAGATTGTTAAGGTTCATAATGGCTGTCTATGCCACAGCATGTTTGTAAAAACAAAACAAAAACACACACCAAAGAATAATTCCACTACTACCACTACACTTTCAATACTTTATTAAAAATACAGCTGCAACATATCTGTCCTGTTTTAAGTGTTCTACTCTATTTATAAAAGCAGTACAGATTTTGAAAATGTATCATTCAACTTGGAAAATTTACCAATCTTGTGTAGCATCAATTCTTCAACACAGCAGAGATGTGGTAGAAAAAGCCCATTCTAGACTCTACCAGTCTATAGCACCTATCCCAAAACATGACATCTTGGAGTGCCAGCAAAAACATTTTAGATCATCTAAACAATTTCTTCCATTTTCTTAGGAACATGAGAAGGATCTCTCTCACAGAGCACTATATCAGAACCTGTCTACAAATTAGTAACACTTTTCTTGTCTCTCCCCTTTCTTCTACACTTCTTTGAAAGGGTGAAGGCTTTTGGGAGGAGTCACAACAAATGTACCATTTCTGCCATGTTCTCATAGAATAAAGAAGTAAGGGTTTAGATAAGTGGTCATTAAAAAATACTGCATTTCTATGCCACACTACAAAATGGAGTTTTACATTATCGTACCTGTCAAAGAGAAATCAGCCTCTGTTTCCACCTGATGGAGCCACATGCACAGCAATGGGGCTGAGCACCATAGGTGCAGAACTCAGCAGGTGTGGGGAACAATATTCAATACATCAAATTCTGTCTAACAGGTAAGAAGTGATCCCAAAGTGCTGCTGGAGACCTACTTTGAAAAAACAGCAGCTTGAATTGGCCCATACTGAAAACTAACAGCATGACTTGCTATATCATAGAAGTTCATTTAATGCAATAATCTTTACCTCAACTAAATTGACTTTGCAATAATCTTTACCTCAACTAAATTGACCTTTGACTTCAACAGATCTGACTTTGCCAGGGTTGGCTGATATCCTATCACGTCAGAGGAAGAACATCCTTTGTACATCTCAGTACAAAGAATTGTGATATAAATTGACCATGAATACAAATCTTTCATTCTAAGATAAGAATTGCTACTTCAAGCTCAAGTTTTTTTGAACAGCTGAATAACAAGACAACGTAGAAAACAATCACTGAGCAATGTACAACACGTTAAGCTGCAGAAGTAATATTCAATCATCGCATTCCATAAACAAAGGAGTTAGAAGTAATTATGACTGTATTTCAGGCTTGCCAATCCCCAATTCTTCAGAGGCACATCCATACTTCAACTAAAGGAAAAAAACCCTGATATTTTAATCTTCCCAGCTGTACCAACCTTATTTGTGTGTGGCTCTTTATGAGTGCTGAAATAGGGGAAGTAAAAGCAAAAGTAATATATTCAGAATGCCTCTGAGAATCATTAATACTCTTTTTCTGATTTTCAAAGTTTTGTGCATTTACTGCTTGAACAGTGAAAGAGTTTAGAAAAAATATCACCAAATACTTGAACAGATGTTAGGTTTGCCATAATTGCTTTATTGAATTTACGCCTACAAAGAGATCAAAAAGTTCTGGTGCTTAAAACTCTAATCTCTACTAAGCATTTTGATTTCAGAAAGTTTCAAGCTTTATTTGCTCAAACCTGAACATTATTATCTCAGAGGGTATATATTTGGGTCAATCAAACTACTATCTGTCCACCCAAATGAGTTCCTATTTCTCAAGAGGTATGCTAGCCTGACAACTCTAAAATGTTAGGCCATTTTACTAGAAGTGTATTATGTGCATCAACAGTGCACACGCTATTTTCAAAAAAAAATCTATAAAGCAACTCTCTAGTCCTCAGATTGTCTCCCCACAGGCATTTATACTTCCACTGGGATGCCCAACTCTAGAAATAACAAAGTTAAGTGACTAAAGAGGGGAAAGAAGGTATGTTGAAGGCATGGAATGAGGACAATAAAGTAGAATACACCTTCAAGAATCATGAAGATCAAAATATCAATGAGAGACACAAAAGCTACTTCATCTTGATCTGTGAGTGACATGGACTTGTCCATTCATCTACTCAACTGTTCAGATCCGATGTTCACTCATCTTAACTCCTTAGCAGAATGCACCAGGACAACAAAGTTGTTGTTGTCCATTGCATGCCTCAACCTCTTTCTGTGCACAGCAAGAGCTCCAAGGCCCATGGTATCTGAGACACCACAGTCTGCAGTCCAATACAGTAAAATGAACTAACATGAATTTTAGCTTCTGTTAGTACACCAAGATGCAAACTGCAGGGACTCAGGAGCGCTCCTACTGTCCTGTCTGTCCTGACACAGAAGGAGGGTAGGACAGACAGGAATGGCAATAACTGCATCAGCCACCCAAATCTAATTTTTTAATTTGAATACTCATCTTAAGGTCAACAAAGTATGAAGCATGCAAATTCTAACGACCTTCTGATAGGTAGCCAAGAGAAAAAGAAACAAAGTCAACAAGTGTTGTTGATCTTATTTTACCTTTTCTTCCTGATCAGATAAAAAACCCACTACACCACTATTTTGTTTGATTTATCAACCTCATCTGACCTTCCAAAACAAGGACAAGAGCTCTGGGCTCGACCAACAGAATGCCAACCTTCACTTTCTGAGGCAGATGTTGTTTTGAAGCCTTGATAGGATCCCAGCACTAGCATAAAATCACTCATTTCTTGAAGGCAAGAAACAATAGCATTCTGGAAACAGGTGGCATTTGTTTAAATTGTCAAATATGCAACAAGGATAAAAAAAATAATAGTAGAAACAGAATGAACAGATTTGAAACAAACACTTCAGGCATTTCACACCCTGATTGCGCTGAGTTCTTGCCATAAATTGCTACCATTTAACTTCTGTAGTTAAAAATAATCCAATAGGAGTACCAAAGAACCCTGTCCTGTGATCTTACAAGCAGCCTACGTAAAGTTGCTTTGAAAGTAATCTAAAAAGTTAAATCTTAAAATTCATTCTTTCAGCTGGAGGAAAAAGGGCTGGCACATCTAAGCAGGAAAAGCAGCACACAATCTTTCTATGCAAATTCACTCCCCATTGTAAATAGCTTTCTAGTCTAATTCAGGCCTTAACCCTTCCGCACCCATCTAAAATAAAACCACCTTTTGTAAATACATTTGTCTCTAATGTGTTCCACAAGGTCAACAAACTCAAGCAACTAAAAAAGTTACTGGAATGATGCTTACGCTAAAAAAATCCACCCCCAGAACTCTGCCCTCGAGGTGGTGGAGAGATCCTGTTCTTTCTTTGCTTTGGGTAAGGCAGTAGTAGACCTGAGATGCTGGAAGCAATTTTAGACTTATTTGGAATTTGGTAATTCCATTCGGAAGCCTGGTTACAAATTGGAATTCAATGCAAAGAAGGTTGAATATTAACCTCAAAAAGAACTTTCTTGAACATGAAAGCTAACCACAAGTAATTAAGGAGATTACCTGTAAGATATCCAAGTGATTCAGACTGTAGGTGGCTCGACTGCATTTAATAAATAATTCAGGAAGAGCCAAGCAAATTCAAGAAGCCATTACATACCACAAGCAACAGTGGCTTGAAATCATGAGTAACCTGACATCTACTATCTCAGGTTCCTGATGAACGTCCAAAAGACAATGTCCTAACTTGGAGACTGCCAAGTCCATAGACTGATTGTCAAGATTTGTTTCTACACACTGTAGGCATACATAAAGCTCCTGTCCAAAAGACAATGTCCTAACTTGGAGACTGCCAAGTCCATAGACTGATTGTCAAGATTTGTTTCTACACACTGTAGGCATACATAAAGCTCCTGTACAATCTTTTTGTTGTTTTAAAATTATTTATTTGAATAGAGCATTGTATCCACAGTACGTACCATGAAAAATGGAATTTGGTACCTCTTAAAGTCAATTAAACTTATACAGTGTTACAAGAGATGGGGGAAAAGGAAACATCATCATTTTTTTCCTCTTTTTTGGGGTAGTTTTGTATACAAATTTCCCAGTACAGATCTATTTGCTGCTTTAAATTACAGGATGCCTGTCCTCTGACAAGTTCTCCGAGAGGTTAGAGCAAATGCTAACTGAAAAGCATTGTGCATGTGGATGCCCAGTATGAGAAAAAAAGAAGGCTGAGCTTCTGGCATCATTGCTCAACTATAACAAGAAAGAAAAACACAGCAGTGGACTCTAACAAACAACTACTATTAGCATTCTGCATTTGTTTGGTTGGTTTTGAGTTCTTTTTCTCCAGTACATTTGAGTTGATTTTTCAAAGTTCAACTTGAAACTAACTGCTGTAAACAACATAATTGCCAGGTATGAGCTAACAGTTCTGTAGATGGTTAGTTGCTAGCAATTTAATAATCCCATGAATGACTTGAGGTGTGAGTCAGCAAAGATCACAAGCCCCAGTTGCTAGCAACAAGAGAAGAATTCAGTTCCCACAAGAAAAAATACCACATTTTAGAACTTTTGACCTATTCTTTGTGTTTCAATTAATAATGATTTCATAAATCATCATAATCCTATTACATTCTTGAATTAAGCATCTGATGCTACCTGAAACATCTGTCATAATATAATTCTCTTCAGGGAAAAAAACCCCAAACTTCAAAATCAGCAGCTATAGAGTGAAACACATAAGCTTTTCAGTGCACTTTCCTAAACAGCACATGCTAATTAAAAACAGATACAGAAAAAATAAAACACCAGAATGTGAGAATTTATTTATTTGTCTTATTTTTTTTTTAATGCTGAAGAGCATGGTCTTATACTGCAGATATTAGATCTCACTGATCTATAATTAGCCATAATACAAAGTAGACACAAACTTGTTAAAAGCACAAGACAGAATTCCATTGAGTTAATAATGTTTATTATTTTCATCTCTAGCAGCCATAAACCAGATAACATAAACAGAATAAAAGAGGATCAAAACAGGGAAATTCCTAGGGAGAGATCCAGGTGACACAAGCTGGATAATACTAGCAGGAGCTGGGCTTCTCCTTGCAAAATTTATGCCTGCAGTGTATACTGAGGAAAAATACAGATAATCATTATAAACACAGTTTTTGCAGCTGTCCCATCCGTGTAACATTCTGTGTTACCTATAAGGTGTGAAGCATGTAAAAATCATGCATCTTTTTTACACAGAATTCCCACTGGGTATAACAAATGACTGACCTCCTTTACATTCAGGGTCAATCTTAAGTATTTAATTTTTGTGCAAAATATTTACAAAGGGGGCTGAGAGCAGGGTGATATGTCTAAAAAGCAAATGGCAAAGTGTTGTCAAGTGCTGATATTTCTGAGGAAAGCACAGTTGTTAGATCAGGAAAGCAACACCCTCTTCTCAGGGTAAGGGCAAGTTACATCAAACCTTCATTACTATGGCTTTTTAGTATTATTAATTTGCTGTCATTCATCTTGCTATTTCTGCACTGAAAATGCTATTTTCTGCAAAACTTTCCAGTGGCACAAAAAAAACCAAAAAACTACAGCTTGGCTGAATCACATGCAACTGGAGCTAATAACCATGTTCTGCCATCAAACAGTACAGCCCATGCATTGCTGCAGATCACATGCTTCCACAAGCATTCCAAACCAGAGGAAGAAACAAAACCAGCAATTGTTGCTAGCTTGTTTTATTTTTTAACGAGAAAAGCTAGTAAAGCTGGAGACCCTGCTTCCCAAACCAAATTTGTGGCAAAAAGCTTAAAAACTGAAAAGGGTTTTATAGCTTGAATCCTTTGATGTTCACAGTTAAAAAACCAACCAAAAACAAAAAAGAAGCTGTAGATGATTTGAGGAACAAGGCAGTCTGCTTATCCAAGAAAGAGAAATTGCTTACAGCTCGTGCATAAAATGACTCTAAACTAGGCACGGTATATCTGAAAGTGGCTACGAAGATAAATCTGGCTAACATGCAGCAACATGAAAAAACTGCCTAAAATGCATTATACAGCCACAGTCACAGATAAGATTTTTTTGTCAAAGAAGAAGATCCCTTCTACGGAAGAATTAGAAATCAAAGACAGGAATTTAAAAAAACCAAACCCAATCCAAACAAATAAATCACTGGATTAAATAAGAGATGGATTAAAATAAGCATGAAGAACACCACCATAATTCTGTTTATGTGGAGTGTCATGAAGCTTAACTACTACTACTGCTTTTTATGTATTTTATGTAATGGGCTTACCGGAGTAGATAAATTATATTGAGAGCAACTAAAAATGCACAGGTTATAGGAAATGAATATAAAACTGCTTTTATTATATCTCAGACTGGAAAAAAAAAGAAGCCAAAAAAAAGTGTTGTGCTCAGTAACTAAAGAGAGACCCTCAACTCTAGTATTGCCTCAAAAACTAACAATGGAGCTATCAACTCAATTCCAAATAGTTTTTACTGGTGAGAAAAAAAAGAAAAAAAACCACTTGAATCACTTACATTTAATGGTGAAAGAATCTGAAACTTTTTTTTTTTAAATAATCACATCCTGATGGAAGAAGTCTTGTTCAGAGGTGAACTTCCAATGCAAAGGTGTCTTAGGGTAGATTTTCAATGCTAAGCTTGAAATAGAAATGTAGTCCTTAAAATAAGTCCCTATGCATATGGTAAGTTTTTACAGATCTTATCATGTCAGAGTATCACTGCAGACTGAAGTAGAACTTCCCACTGGCCTGCACAGTTGTAGACATTCTTAAAAAAAGGAGGTGTAGGCAGAAGGAGGCACAGAGCAGAATTCATCTATACAAAGCTGTCTTTGATGATAAGCAAACATCTATGTTGTTGGAGCGTGTTAAAGATATGGATAAATTCTAGGTCACTGCTCTAGGGAGATCAAAAATTGAGCCTTACCCTATAAAAGCACACAGTATCATTCAAGCTCTGTTAGACTTGAATTTGATTCCTGTCAGTTTACCTCTTCCTCTTACTAGTTTCTTTGATGTACATGACAATCCATCAGGAAATTGGTCCTTTAGAAGCTAGAAATCTCTTCTTTGAAGCTTCAAGTGAAATAAATCAGCTGTCAAGCTTCATGAACTCTGTTTTTTCCTAAATAGTTTTAAATGCCTGTTTAATGTCCAGACAATAAAATGCCTTTTCTTTGCAACATCAAGGTTACAAGTAAAATGAATGTTTGTCTTTGTTCTCAGTCACCTCATTTTAAATGCAAAACAGTATGTCTTTAAAAAAGCTATTGACCAAACCTAAGACATGTAACTGAGATACTGCAGATTTAGTTTATAAATGTATATACAATATAATTTTAACAGCCAAGAAATAATATGTAGCATGCCAAGGAGTACATACACACCATTTATCTTTCCAAGCTGGATACACCTGAAGAATTCATTGTTTTGTACCGGAGTACCAGCAGCTCAGTGATTTCACTCCCCTACTCTTAACTATCAGTAAAATTAAACGTCCCCTCCCACCCCCCTGCCAAAAGTTAGTGGAAGACAGTGACGAAATACCAGTCGTCTTTGGTGACAGTTTTCTGACTACCACGATGTTGTAGGGTGAGGATGAGGCAAACTGTGTGAGTGAAAACAAGCAGCTCAGGCTTTCTGTCCAATGACTCAGTCAGGAAAAGGAAAAATCAAAGTGAAAGGAGACTTGAAAATACATCATAATAACAGATACACTTGGAAAAGACTAAACCCGAGTTTCCTCTCTCCATTCTGTAGAACTTCTTTAAAAAAAATACCAACAAGTCCTACGTTCCCTCTTGTACAGACAAATTATTTATTTTTAGAAGCCACTACTCTTTAAGGACCATTTTACTTCCTCTCAGATGTTTTAGGAGACACATGGGGGCCATGTGGTATGTAAGACTCATGATGCTGAATTTAGCCATTCTGAAGATGGATTATAATCCAAATTTCTTACCAGTGGGGGTAAAGTACTCCATCTGCAGAGCTACTGTGTAAAAAAGCATCACTAAAACTGCAGCAATGCCTTGCAGTAAAGAGTGGCTGAATTTCTGAATCCCGGAAACATTTCCAGGATTAGTCTGCTGAAGGAAGAATATTTTGATGACATTAAAGAGGCTT
The DNA here is from genome assembly GCA_013398015.1 of Oreocharis arfaki. Classification (NCBI taxonomy): domain Eukaryota; kingdom Metazoa; phylum Chordata; class Aves; order Passeriformes; family Paramythiidae; genus Oreocharis; species Oreocharis arfaki. Next base: position 705,369 of record VZRR01003882.1, read on the forward strand.
ACATTCAAGACAAGTTGAGCTGTTCAGTTCTGCAAATGCAGAATTTCTTGGTGTGTGCAGAGACAGAACAATAAGCAGCTAGTAAATTTTACTGGTAAAAGCTCAGACAACCCTATACTTAGGAATGCACAACTTGTAATGAACATATTCCTCTTTTTAGACTTTTAAATACTTCCTGTGTCTTACTAGGCACTTAGGTCACTTTTTTCAGGCTCAATTAACATCATAGAAAACTTCTGTACCTTTCAGTAACCCATTGAAAACTGATTGAAACATAAAAGTAGCAGCAGAATTTAGAGGATTCACAAATGACTCAGCTGACAGAAGTACTGCTGAATACTTTCTGCTACAATAAATTAAGCTATGCCATGAAGACATAGTTTTTTGACATGTATTTTTAAAGTCTTGCATGGTTTCTATTTATTGCAATTTTTCTGGTTTTGTGACATGAACCATTAAAAAACAACTGTGAACTGCCCCACTATATTTCTGATAACATGCTAGATATATAAGAAACCATAAAAATGTTACTGCAAGAAGAGCAAAGAGGATACTTACCAATATTAATTTCATCATCAGTTTCAGCATCGCCAATACACTCAAACTGAAAATCTTGTAAAGACTGTGAAAATTTTTGTACTGCCATGGATAAATCTAGAATTCAAGAAAAAAAGAAACAGAAAATCAGAATTACTCCACTAGAACTTAACCGGAGCAAGGCATCATGCATTCCTGCATTAAGTATTTTTTTTTCTTAACAAAATTTCCTTTCTAGTATCTTCTTTGGATATTAACCTCATTTTAAAATCACCATCACCATTTCAAAATCAAAGAACCTGAGATATCCTAGACACCAATGAAACAGGCTGATGCAAGATTTCAAATTTTAATACATGTATTACATTGACAACTGAAGAACCTTTATACTTCTTGAAAAACAAGAAATTACTATAAGAAATTACTGTCTAGTGATAAATTGCATATGTAAGCAGACTACTCTTTATAAATATTGCAAGAGTATTTTGCAGATTAAAGTAAAACTCATGACAGCTTTTTTTATTACCATTATCAAAATAATTACATTCTAATTATTCTGATACACCACACTATATAATGGTTTAGTGCAAAAGCTTTGTAAAAAGAAATTGAAGAGAAAAAAATAAAACACAACCCACAAGTGCTTGCCAATCAACAATGTAATCCATGGATTATGAGCACTATTTTCACTGAATTTCACAAAGCAATCTGAACTCCATAGCACAAAATTTCATTATTAATTGTAGACAACAAAAATATACAGAACATCAACCACATAAATCTGTTTTTTTCTTTTTTTAGATACACTAATGGCAAATGCAGAGATGAATATGATAATGAATGGACTTGGTCAAGGCTTAAAAACACCACCAGTCCAGATGAGCCCAGAAAATCAAAAACAATTTTCTGTGTCCTGGAGGCTGTATCTATGGTATCTATTTTGATGTTAGGAAAATTGACAATTAAGATTCTGACATCTGCTAAATCTAGGGAAAATTCATGGCAAGGATAAGTTATGAATGAAAGCCAAGTCATAAATTCTGTTTCAAAAGCATCACATATCTGCCTCCATCCTCAGGGAAGTTCAAAAGCCTCCTGGGCAACTGGCCCTGCTTGAACAAGGAAGTTGGACCACATAACTTCCATGGGTCCCTTCCAACCTCAGTCATTTTGTGATTCTGTGATTTCTGTTATCGTAATAAATACTCACTCACTCAATGCTGGACACAAAATTAAGAGGGCTAACCTTTTGCTAGGCAGGAATAAAACCTAACATATAAATACACAAATTGGCCTAATGTCCTAAATCAAGACACAAACAACCTCCATACAAACAAAGCATCATTTAAATTTGAATGAATCATTCGAAGAACCATTCCACTACCCTAAATGAAATAAAGATTGAAAAATCTTTCAAACACTGCCAAATAAAAATCCACAAAATAAGATGACTCCTTTTTAAAATTTTAATTAAAGGCAATCACTATCAAGCAAAAGAATCCCTACCTGGATTTTGCACGGCCCAGAATTTACTCAATGCCTGTTTGTTTTGCATTTTTATTGGCAGCTCTATAGTACATCAATCCAAAAAGAGAACCATCATCTTTGGACAATACAGACATGAACAGATTTTTTTCTTCTATTAGTAGGGAATTCTGTATGCATATCTGATAAATAACTAAGATGTAAAGAACTGGGTAAACAAATTCTGTTTGTTTTTGATAAAGCACATGGAAAACAGGAAAGAATCCTACCCAGAATTATTGCATCCTTACTGTACATTTCCTACTGTGCTGTACATGAAGATTATATTATTAAGTGTATTAACAAATTAGATGCTAAACACTACAACAAAGTGTTTCCTACTGTTTGTATAGATGAAAACAAAATAACCTTTATAAGATGAAGTACTGCATTCTATGCAAATACAGCATCTTTCATAGCTAAGTAAATGATTCTTCTACAGTTGTTAGAAAGATCTAAACTTGAAAATATCCTGCTGTGAATAAATCCAAGTTTAAAAGGAAGAAACACAGTTTTATTATTCACTCCTTCATCAAGTTACTACACTGAGTCCCAAACCCTTCTACAAAATTGCTGTATACCAATTGATTCCAAAAGGAATTACATGGCCTTCAGGTAGTCGAATGAAAAATCTTCTATATTGCAAGTACATTGGAATGTAAAAATTAACTGTTGCAAATAGGACTGCAGATTTATTTCCTTTGGACAATCTAATAACTGCCCACGATGAACAGCATCTCTGTATATGTGAAAAGAAATGAGGGAGCATGGGCTCTCTATCATTCTTCCACATATGCAGGGTTTGGTGAGAAAATGTGAAAGTAAAGGAAAATAAATATTAAAAATACCAAGGGTGGAGTCTCCATTTCATATCCTGGATTATTGATACATGATGCCAATCTTTCTTTCACTGTGTCAGAAAATTAGACACAGCTTATCCATTTTGAACCTGAAAGAGGTATGTTTAATCTAACTCAGAAACAGTGGGAATAAAGAATTAAGGAGCTTATTAGGTAACTTGATAAAATCATACAGCAAAATAACATTTGGAGATATCTGCCTCTATATGAGGCCTCTTCTAATACCTTGAGAGTATTAGAAGATATCATAGTAAGATTAAAGCTGTTTAATGTAGCAAAGAATAAAATGAAGTTCCAAGGTCAGATGTTTCCTGTAACACTTACAAGTTCTGTACAAAGCTAATTTAACCTGAAAAGATAAAAAAATATTGTTCTACAGAAAATTCCAGCTGACTTGGACAGCTTCCTAAAGGCTGAAATAGGAGTTACTCTGTAAGACTGTTTGACAGTGCAGTTGAACCACCAACGTCAGACCAAGCAGTGCTATTTGGTTGTATTTATCACTTTCTTACGAGCATCATCATTTTAATTGATTATAAAATTCACCCAGTCACAGAAAAGAGCAGCTGTGCAGTAAGCTATCTTCTCTAAAAGATACCAAGATTCAAAACTGAATTAAAACAGATTTAAGAGCAACTGTCTTCCATCAAGAAGAGGCAAATGATGGACAAAAAAATGAAGGGCAGAGCAGAGACCTTGCCCAGTTTTACAAGATGTCATTTATCACTGTACATCCCAAAGTCTTAATGTCACTGAGATTCCTCAATGCATGCTGCTGCTTCCAGAAGGAAGGTAATCACCACACCAAACAAATAACCTTTTTAAAATCTGCAAGCTATGTGGCCTTATTAAGAGTTGCTCTTACTCAGCAGGTACATTGTAAAGTCATGTCCCACTTTTCATTGAATTCCTATGAACTAGGACATTCACGTAGCTCAGGACAGAGACAACTGATCTTCTAATTTACTATAAACACCTCACCAGTTTGATTGACTGGCAGTACAAGTCTATCATCCAGGGAAGGATGGCTGCTCCAAAGTCTCAATGCGCTCATAAATGTTGCTGCCCCTGTTCTTCTGCAGGCACTCAAAGTAATCTCCTTGGGTTCCAGCAAAAGAATGAAAATGCAACCAGATAACCCCCATTTGCCAGAGGGGCAGTTCTCTTAATACGTATTTTCTGACAGTAGTCACCTCCATCACTTAGTCCCTGTTTTCTCAGACTGAAAAGAAAGATTCCATTCCATTTTGCAGGGAGGCACACAGTCAAGAGTAGCCATCTACACACTACTCACTGTAAGAGAAAAGAGATAATTGCGACAGAGTTGCCTGTTTTATTAAGGGCTGCACCAAGACAGCTGGCCAACAAGACTTTTTTTTTGTGGAGCTGACAGAGGAAGTATTAAAGAAGCTACTACACTGTGACCGTGAAGAATAAAAGGATAACCACAACAAAGCTTAACCACGACAGAGTAATGTAACACCAGTATTGCATATGGATACATACAATACCAACCATCAGTATCATAATGCTAACGAAAGAATAATAATAGCCATTATCTATCCAGGAAAGTCACTGAGGAATCAGGAAATGCATTACTCTACTGTACTTCTCCCTGAAGTTTTATAAATTTGATTAACCTACTTAACACATATTTTTTCAATATAAACATGCAAAAAATTCCCCTGGGTTATTCTAGAAGGCAGGTTTATTCAAGATTCATTTTCTTTGAAATTGCCGAAGAGACGTATGCAATATGAACTGTAATATATAAACTTATTTTAGGCACCAGGGGCTTACAGCTGAATATAGGATGATAACATTATGATCCAAACCCTTTGTATTACCAGAACTGTTCTTCCATTTTCTTGTCCTAGATATTAAACAGATCATAAAATAATTTCTTATATAGAGTCTTGAGGAGGAGGAGAGAACAATACATTGCAACAATGTGATGAAATGATGGATGCTATTACCCAAAGGATGAAAAAACGAGTGCATGCTTTGGCATGGCACAGCCCGTCACAACAAGGACAAAGTCCTACAGATAAGGATACTTGACAAGACTTCCACAAGTTGGTAAGCCCAATGAATTGTTTTATTGGTCTGGGAAGGTTGTCATTTGTTTGATTTTGCCAGTCTGGTGTCTGGAAGAACAGCATAAAGTCCAAACTTTTGATAGGGATCAATCAAGCTCCAAAAGCAGAAACTTAATGCGCTCACAGAGGACACATATCCTCACCCTAGCAGCAGCCTGCAAGAAAATGTTCTCAGCAAACACATCAAAGCCAGTTTTTCCACCTGTTTGCTTACAAAGACGACTTCATTAGCAAATGGAGTTCCAATAACCAATGCTCTTCCTGACTGATGTCAATCATCCTGCAAAAGCTTGGCATCATTCACTAGGTTAATAAAGAAAACCAGCAGTTGAAACCTAGCGAGAAGATTAAACATGCCTAAATGAACTCCTGAGCACCAGCTGGAATGCAGTAAATGGGACTTCAAACAACAGACACTGTGGCTAATACAGTAACAGCAACGTATCTGGCCATCTGACACAAAACTAGTTATTACTGCATGGCTTCAAAGAAAGCAGAAGCAAAGGGGTGATGATTGACCTAGCAAGATATCAGAGGCTATCCTGCAGTCAGCTGAATTTCAGGACAGCTGAAGACTGGAAAGGAGACCACGTACAGTCACCTTTGGTGTTTCAAACCTTCGGAGCAGTATGAGCCCACTACCACTAGATGCATTGTGGTGCCATGCTTGATGAGCTATCTCATTTGGTCATGCACTGACATACAGGTTTATTAAAAACCCAAGCTAGTCAGCAAAACTCAGCCCTAAGGCATTGCAATATGTGAATAAAACACAGCAGAAATCGAACAGTATTGCCAGAGTGCTTGATAAAACAGCATGCTAAAATGCAGAGAAACATTTATCTAGTTGATTGACCTCTACTCCTCAGTACCTGAAAATGAGTCATTTTTATGGTTATTTTTTAATTGCTTTACAAATAGATTTATTTTCTTGATTTAGTTCATAGGCAACTCTCATTCTATAAACAATTGTTCTGGCTAAGCCACCTAAACACTTGAGAAAGTAGGTTTTTATATGAGAGAGATTATTTGTGAAACAGCAGCTACGAGCATGATTTGCAGTGTTCTTACCACACTAAATGACAGAAGCAAGGAAGCATTTAAAAATTCATAAAAGTGAAAAAAGGGCTTTCAGTATTACAAATACAAATCTGCAAAACACTATTTATTCAGAAAAGTGCTTGTGAGATGCATGTCTACTTAAATAGTTCATGACATGCTCTTTTACAGTGAAGATGAACAGGGAACTTCCTTGGCTTTGTTATTTTATGAGGGAATGAGCTTCAAGGATGCAAGCTATATCAACAGCCAGAAATAAGACAGAGGAACAAGAACACCCCACTGAGAAGCACTGAACTTCAACAGCTGCTGTGTTTGCTACAGTCAATTTGATTGTAAGTAGAACATGTCACAGTGGGATATCTTTTTCCGCACCATAGATTGTAAACACAGAAGCTGGCAGTACAATTACATTTAGGCAGGATGAATGATTAAGCAGTTAAAAGCAGTGATCACACAAGATTGCGTATATCACTACTATATTTCAAATTTCTTCCTGGCTTAAGGGCTTTCTCATTAAGACTCCCAGCTTCACAGTAGCGGGTCTTAATTCAGAGAAGAGCACCAAAATGCATTTTCTTCACAATTTTTGCCTTTCCAATCTCCATTGATCAGTACTAATTTAAATTGAAAAATAAATGACTATCAATGGTTTTAGGTAATTAACACATTTAGAAAAATCTTCCTATTCATAACATATATGGTAGCAGGTCAGCACAAATAAGGGGACCTGAAAATGTCTTACAAATCAGCCCAAAGCAGCAATCCTGAGCATGGGAATGCTGGCACATACACTGGTGATGCAATTAATTCCTTCAACTGTACGTGAAAAGAATTCTGGGGCTTGCTGCCAGAACAGGCAATCCCAATTTAATAAAACTTCACCGCCATAATATGTCCAGATCACCTATAGCTAGAGAGCAATTTACAGTGCACATTAACGTGCCTTTTAAACACTGACAAAAAGATCTGTGTAGTCAGCTAACGCGGCTTCTGACATCTTTGGTTTCATGGCTTTCAATACTGGAGTCCTTCCTTTGCATGGAATATTTTCCATGGTATTTCTATTTTTAGAAGTCCATTTGATGAAATTATTTACACACATTTCTTATCTTTTACTTCTCGGCTGAGTTAATTTCCTGGATCATATTAACTTTTCTGATTGTCACAAGAAAAAAAAAAAGACAAAAGGAAGAAAAACCCTCTCCTCTTATGAGTGACCACATTTTATCCAAACTTCTGCAGAAAAATTTAATTTGGCAAAACACAGGGCAGGCTGGCACAGAGTCGAGACTATCTGCAAGGGCTGATGGAGCTAATGCTGGCCACTTGCCAAAACGCTTTTTAAAGAAACCACAAGAAAAGACCACAAGGGAATAGAGAATCCAGTGCCCAGTGCCAGAGATTTTGCAGTTCTAGGGCCACTGCTCTGTATATACACAGTCTTTCACTGTTGCTCTCAATAAACTCTTTATCCCCTTTATTTGCCAGCTTCATCAGTGCATATTCTTTGCCAACTTGCTATTCATGGAACAATAACAAGCAACTAAAACAAACAACTCTGTACCAACTCCCTACCCCTACAATCCCACATTACTTTTTTACCTTAGGCTCTATGCTTTGCTCCTTATTTCAAGGAAGCTAATTTCTCCCCACAGTCTCCAGGGAAAGGACATCAGGAGAATATGTCAACATGTAGCCCATGCATTGCTGCATTCCTCTGGGGTTACATAAGCCACTGAAATTTTTCAGCCGTTCTCTTACTCATGAATATTTCCATGAGAAAAATGCACAATTTACTTTCCCATTCTAGAAAGTACTGAGAAATCCCCTTGATCAAATGCAACAAAATCCCCACTTTCTTAACACTATGAGGCAAGAGCTACTGAAAAGTCTGTATGTTCTATAAACTTCACAGCTATTCATACCAACACTGTTAAGTCACAACTTCCTTATGTTAGACACTTGTGCAGTACTTTGGGTATTCTTAGTAATCCTCTATAGTTAGGAACTAAATCTAATAGAGACTTGAAGACACTTCAAGAATGAAACACTGATATCTAAGAGAGGGGGATTTTTACGCCACATTTGCATGCTTACTTGATAAAAAACATACTAAAACTTCCCTGAAAAATAACTGTTGAACCAAATAATATTAGACAGACAAAAGACAATATCAGTAATATTTCATCCCTCTTTCTACTATTCCTCTTCTTACCCCCAACTCACTTCATGTGTAGATGTGGAAACCTAACCTTATTCACATAGTCAGAACAGAAAGAAATGAACTTTAGTTTAGTATGCAAAAGCTGTGAAGTCTATAAAATTACTACCTTGGTTTGACTTTGCATAATTATAAATACACGAAATAACACAAATGCAACTAAAAATGTATGCCCTCTAACCCTTATGTGGAAGACATCACGCAGTATGTACTGCTCATCTGTTTCTCTGAAGTTAAAGCATATACATAGCTTCACAGCTCTTTCTTATATTAAGTGACGTCATTTTGTTTCGATACTCCCACATCTTTGTATTTTATTTCTCATTACCTCATTCTTACAAAATCCTTTCACAATATTTTAGTTTATAAGACTGTTTACCAATACTGCTGCATTTGATTAGAAAACAAACCGACTTTTCAGGGAATTACCAGGGTTTAAACCTTTCAATTATCAAACCATATTCACAGAATTACACTTTACAAGTGACTAATCACATGATACAAGGCAGAACAGAAAATTCTCCTTTGCTACTACTGCAATTCTTTACAGTATTTTTCCACAAATATGGCTAGAATTTTTGGAAAGCATTTGGTTTACTTTTACTTCTGAAATTGTAAAGATTGGCTGTAGGGTGTAACTTAGTACTATTTCTAGCATATTATTATATTTTTCCTAAATTACATTCAACCAAAACATTTCTATACAATGACAGCTTTGCAGATATGCTTATTTTCATCCTGTAAGTTTTTTGGCCAAGATCCTCTGTAAGGACTGAAATATTCCAACATTTCTTCTGTCTTGGAGAAAAATAAATCTTAGAAAACAAGCATATTTCCCTGGTTTTTTTTCCATTGCTCAAATAATTGAGTATCATTACTAACCCATCTGCACTCTCAGTATTTTCTCTGTTGATAAAATTACTCCATAGTTCTCTATCAGGAACATCTCAAAGATTCCTACACTTTCATCCCTACAAACTTGCTTTGACCCTCAACATACTTTCTCTTGCTCTTTCTGGAGATTTTAAATGCTCTTTCATGATCTTCCACATTCTTCCTCCACCCCATGGATGTTTATTTCCCAGAATAAGAGTCAGACTTTTCCAGGGAGTTGGGTCCACATTCCAGTATTCTTCCCCCAGACTCTTTCAATGAAACATGGTTTATCAGGCGTGCTATGTCATTTCTCACTCTTCCTGGCACATCCCAGCAACACTGAGCAGGCAGAGAAGCACCACAAAAAAGAGGACATAGAAACTAAGAGCAGATGCTGCCAGAGGTTGAAAAAGCAAAGAGTGATTTCCTGTCCAGCAGCTAGGGAGTTGCCAGAAAAAACATGGGAATACCCAGATTCCTAGTGCAATGTAAGATATTGGTGCATCGAATGATCTTTCAGTAGCACTTGAAAAGACATTTTTCTCTGTTTGGTCTAAATCTTACCATGCACCCAAAGAAATTTTAAAAATGCATGTGCCTATTTGCAGACAATGAAAAACAAAGCAATACATGATATGATAACATAATATCAGAATATAATTAAAGCCTAAGCTGCAACACATTCTTAAGGAGCCACAGTTCTGACTATCTAACCAAGATCAGTTCTGCCAGTCCTCTGCTGTGCACATACAAGAATGAGATGCAATTTCCCCACTACTACCCCTGCCCAAATATCTATCTGGAGTTAAAAATAAAAAATACGATTATTTCTGGTATAAACAGAGAGCTCTAAGAAGCTGCTTCGAAGGAAACCAAGAATAAATCACTGCAGCAATTATCATGCAGATCTTCAGCTGCAAAAAATTCTGCAATATATCTTTCTATGGTTTAATGTTCCAGGATTTTTACATTAAGTAGATTCTTCTGTTCTGTGAAGAGAGCTGCTCAAAGGAGGATGGGTCCCACTGGCCTGTGCTGGATGGCGGGGGAGGGATGAAAGGAATGAAAGCAGTTATCAAGGCATTTGTAAGTAGTGAGCTCTTGGAACAACATTAGAGTTGAGGGTCATGGGAAACAGAAGCATTGCTCACCCTTCTTCCTGGCAAAGTTTTCTGTGCTTGGGCAACAAAGTAAAATGTGTTGTAAGACCAGAAGGAGGAGGAGAGGGCGAAAAATTAAAATGTATATATTTAGCTTATTTAAAAAAGAAGAAAATGCTACCACTCAGCTTTAAAGGAAATGAAACACTTTCCATATGAAATTCTTTCAGACTCTTAAAGCCCAGGAATACAGTGCTTGATTAGATTCTTTTGATCAGACAAGTAATATCACAGTCACGTTGTACTTCAGTACTGCACTTAGCAAGGGGTGGGGGTGTGAGAGTTCTAACACACACACACAAACAGATGTAACGTTAGTTTGGAGAGTCACACACGCACTTCCACACATGGAGAGCAGAACTGAGATTCCTAATCAAGCAGGATTTTGTTCAGTGATGTTAAATGTCTTTAGACCAAAGGCAGTTTTTTATGCATTCAGTCTACCATAGATGCAGTCCACTACTATGCACTGCTTAGCTCCTTCTCACTACATTGAGAAAATGGATACTAAACACATCAGTTTTACACAGCAAACAAGCTGAACATGCTAGTTAAACTGTCTTGTACCTTTAAAATAGGAAAGGAATTCACAAAATGCAGAGATGAGAGCCATGAAAGCACTTAAAGTCTTTTAAAGACACATTTTTGAGGGTTTATATTAAATCACTTGAGCTATCACAAATTCAAAAAACTGTTACCAAAATGCCTACATTCTAATAAGAGGAGAAGAAATATCAGCCAAATGAAATATGCTTCATTAACTAATGAAATGTACAACTACAAATCAGTTTTTCACCAGGTGGACTCCTGCTTAAACAAGTCAGAATTAAGCATTCCCAAGGAGTTTGGAGTTAAACTTCAATTTGCATGAGAATTTCCTTAACACTTACAGTTTTTGCATTTTACTTTCCAGATCTATTGCATTCAGCTAGAGAAAATAAGAAATAACCCCTATAAGAGCCGGTACTCATATGATGTTTCTTTCTATGTAAAAAGGTATTTCAAAGAACAAGATCATTGTATCAAAAAAAAATATCCCTCATATTCATTTTGCTGGATTTTTTACTTAGCTTCTCAGACAAAAATAAGGAACTTGAACGACTTTCAGCTGAAGTCCGTCTAGTTTTTCTAAGTCAACTAACTTCTAAGAAGGACCAACCAGCCTTCTACATAGTTCATATAATTTTCTTAAAATTTTCATTCTCTGGAATTTTGTTCTACTTTCCTGTCACAAAAAGATTTAGGAACATACGAAAACATCCTCTCGTTATCTTCCTGGCAGAGTGATATCCTTTACTTAATAATCTTACCATCCATTAGTACTAGTAGTGTTTATATTACGGCATGCATAATGAGTTCTGAACTAACTACTATCACTAACAAATGAGACCTTGTCATTAAAACAGATATATAATAAATAGGTTGTTTTATTACTCTACACTCAGGCACGGTCAAGAAACATATTAAATACTAGTAATTATTGGAAACTGGGGAAAAAGAGAAACATCATTAATGACACTCCATCAAACCATGGGAGACCTGCACTTAAAAACTATGTACAGATTTTGTCTTACTCTTTGACACTGTCTCTTAATATCAAAGGTATAGGGAATTGAGGCAAAGGTAAATGGTAAGCAAATGGCAAGAATACCTTGTTTAAAGAAATGCACACACAGTAATCAGCCTGAAAGGGGTAACTGGGAAGCCACAAGAGTTCTACAAAATCACAAGCAGTACAGAAATGCTGGTTGTCTCCCAAGTGAAAACAAAAGGCTATCTAACAGAGCCAGAAGCAAACTCAAAACAAAGTAAGATGCTTTTTTCTTAAAATTTGTAGTTAAATAATGAATCCCACTATCACCGGATACTTTGGATATTAAAAATTTATGTGGGTTCAAAAAAGGACTACAGAAGTCCATAGAAGAAAAATCCACTGAGAGCTATTAAAGACATAACTAAACTCTTGCTCAGGAAATCTTCAAGCCTCAAACCACTGGAGGCAGTGGAAGCCTCACTACATTCTGCATGCTGTTTTTCTCTGCCTCAGACAGTCACTGCTGTGTGTGAGAGAAAAACAGAGCCCACAGCACAGCACTGACTCGTATCAAGAGACAGGATGTAACACCAGATAAGCTTCATGTCCAACCTTGCACAGTTGTGCTCATGCTCTTTGTAGGAAGATTTGGACACATATTTTGTAATTGCTTGAATGTCTCAAGACACCATTTCCTGATCCCCACCACCTGCTAGTAAGAGATTATCACTCTCATGGATGAGCCAATACACCACCAGGGTAAGCCCTCTTTAGCCACCTACCCAGGCTCATCTGTTTTAGCAACAGACAACAATAGGAGAAGAGGATGAGCTCACACTGAAAAATTAAGGATCATGAAAATGTTCTGTCTTCCCAGGTGAACTACAGGAGATGTCCTCCAGTGTATGAGCAACGATAGGTAGAAGAAAGCTGTATTCACCTGCTCCACAGCCACAGGATGTGGGCCATTACCCCTTCAGTCATATTACAAGGCTGTAATTCTTCCAGCAAGGACTTGTTTAGTGATTTGTACTATGAGGTCAACTAAGCATAACTTTTAACAGTAAAAATAACAGCATTAATAAATAAATAGCTGAAAAAAAGTTGCTTTGGACTACTGAGCCCAAAAGGCTTCAATGAAGGCTGATTATTAAGCTTAATTCCTTGCACATGCATATTGTCTTCATCCTTCTCCTTCAAAAATTTTCCTAACTTATTCTTAGCATGAGGGCAGTCACTATCTGGATGACTATTACATGATTCTTTATTTTTTCCTCAGGGTCCAGTATTCCTCTTTCCTCCTCCCATTACTGCTCACTGCATAGCATCCAAGTCCAGTAATGAACACAGAATTATCTCAGTCTCCAAGGAAGCCAAGTCTAGAAAAAACAAAAGAAGTACATTTTTATGTCATATCCAGCACTATTACCCTATTTACAGATGGAAATGCTGAAAGCAAGATTGCCTAAGGCCACACACACCAAACTGGTGATTAGGCAGACCTTCGCAGATCCCTACTTCTTGCCTGTTATTCCAGATGCCATTCTGTCAGACCAGGATATGTTAACCAGAGCTACAAACAACACAGCTTCTCACACTTCCCTGTCACCACAAAATCTGCAACTTCTTTCTTCCAAGGAGCACAATTTTGAAAAATAGTTTTATATTAAAAGGAGAGAAGAAAATCCTAATTTCATTAAAATAAATAATAGAAAAAAAAAAATAAGCAGGACAACATTGTTTTGATCCATTTAATGCAGCCGCTACAGAAGGCCTGGTTACTCCAGCTACAGCAGTTAGTGCTCTCTGTTTCAACTCAGTCTCCAAGAAAATGACGAACACCCGACACATAAACATGTCTGCTTGCTTAACAGCCATTTGCTAAACTTTAGTTCAAACATCCTTTAAAAAAAAAAAAAAAGGAAAAAGATGAAACAAAATTGGAACAGAAGTATTGAGGTTTGCACAATTAAACTCTGATGTTTTTAAATCAGAAAAGTTTACATTTAAGTAAGTTTAATATGGGATTTTTGCAGATACAATATTTCCATCAGTTTTCAGGTGCATCAGGATGTTATTTCTCATTCCCAAAAAACATAGAAATTTTCACTAAGATTAATTCCAGCTAAGATTTTGATCTAACTTCATCACAGCTCCATCTCAAGAATCAGTATCTGAGGGAATATTGACAAGACAGGAAAGAAAGTGTTTCTTTGCATAAGAGTTCTAGAAGAAGCCTACACAGGTTTTCACCAAGAGAAATGGGAAAAAAATCCTTCTTTAAAGATATAAAACAACACTGAAATAGCTGATAACACAGCTTTTGGAAAATACCCACCCACACACAACGGAAAAGTCAATAATAAGTCAAGGAGTCAATAATTCACTGAGAGAATGAAGAAAACAAAAATAGAAACACTTTGAGCCTGAACCAGGTTTTTTATATTATTCATAAAGGAAAATTTGGTGTTTAACTCTAGGACTGCATTTTTATCCAAAGACTGACTGCAAAACGTCTCTGACCTCACCTTAACATCATCTTCTCCCAAGTATGCTGCAAGAAGTTGCACTTGGAGCACCAGCTTTGCATGGCTCACAGTTTGTTGGCTAGCTGGATTTCCATTCCATCACAGCCTCCTCCTCTCTCTTTTCTCAATGAGAAGTGGCTTAAAGGAGTTGTAGATTTCATTTCAAATGCCCAGCAGCACTTAACATACGGCTTCCCTAGACTCACTTTAATAAAACTGGGAACTTTTCCATGAAAGTATACTTTCCAAAAACCATAGGAATTTTTAACAAGCTTAAAACCAAACAAGTTCTGTAACTGGACCCAATTCTGAAATCATCAATTCCTTTTGAAATGGAACTGGAATTCTCTGCAAAGTAAAAAGTTTCAGTCTAGACAACATTTGCTGTTTACAATGAGCAATACGAACCAAACAAGCAGAGCACATGGTAGTCTGGATTTTGGACATTGCCTCCCAAATGCAGTATCATTTTTTCTTTCTGTGAGCATGTTAAACATTTAACTGCAATGGATGGTCCTTTCAGAGTTCCGTGTCTGTTGACTGTAATCCTTTTTCATCTGCAGTTGAACACGTACATAAACACGAATCAATGAAAAGTCTTTGAATCACTCCAGACTTAATTGAGCAGCCAAGCAAAACACCTTCTTCTCAAAACATTCATGTTAGGTTCCTTGACATAAGTAAACAAAGCACATTAAAATATCGGCTGAGAGAGGAGGAAAACATGGCACTAACTAGTTGGGGGAGGGAGTAGGGATGGTGTTTGTTATTTTTAATTATTTTATTTAAAATTACAGCAACCAATAAGCAGATGATTTTGCATATATCTTTGGTTCTAATATGAAGGGCAATACATAGTTTCTCCAAAGCCAATTCTATTTTGTGAATTGTATCTGAATTAAGGACACCCAATCTACACATTGTTAGGAGAGATCATAATGACTCCTCCTGACTTTTGTAATAGCTCAGCTATAAAGGATTCTGATCCTCTGGCTCCCTAAACAGACAATGCATCATAGCATTGCTTATCAAGCCAATTATTCACAAAGACAGGCTTGCTAAATCCTTTTACAAGCACCTTCCAACACAAAACAAAACTCCTGGGATCCACTCTGCATAGACAAGAGCCCAGAACACTGATATAATTGGAGCTACATCTATGCTAGCCGGCCACACTCGTTACTTAGCAGTCAAAGAGCTAGCAAATTTAACTTCAATATCATACCCTCAAACTAAATATATAAATTAATCTCGTGTATTCTGCTGTTAATTCCCATAAAGACTGAAAAAAAAAAATCACAGTGGAATATTAATTATAAACTGGGTAAAGACAAGCAAAGACTGCTCTCAAAATCAGTGTGGGAAACAGTAACTATAAATATAGATGAGAGAACCAATATGAAGTTTAACATAAATAGCCTCATTGAGAATTATTTTCCTATTGGTTTTGGAAGTCACCAAAATATGCACACAGTTACTTAGAAATAGAACACCAACTACGTCAAACAAAAACTAGGACTTACAGTGTCAGTTTTCAGTAATGACACTCAAGGCGCCTAATTTTTTTTTTGTGCTAATCCTTCCTCCTCCTGTTTCTAACACAAAAAAGGAAACTTCTCTTCTCTCAAAGAAAAACAAAATCCAACAATAACCAACAAAAGTTCAGCCTTAGCAAGAAAATTTAGCAAAGTTTTCAGCTTAAGAAGTCTCCTTGAACTGAATTACCCAAGTGGCTAAAAGATTATGCAGCTGCTAACTTTACTAGCTGGTACATAGCTTCCCAAAATATACCTAACAAAATCATTTTATAATTCATGGGTTTGTCCTACTGCATGAAAAAACGTAACATAGATGTGCGTAATAGCCAGATTCTGTTTTTTATCATCTCTCCACAGATGAGCAATACCTCGAGGTGCTTGCACAACAGCTTTTTTGAAAGAAGATATACATATTTCTGAAAAAATCACATTCCATTGAGAATTCAAGAGCTTTTAGCTCTTGCTCTTTTACATTTCTGAAAATATCATTAGCAACCTACATAATCCTCATAATATTTTACAGTCTAAACAAATATTTTCATTTAAAGATCAAGATAGGGCAGTAGTAGAGCTGTAAGGAAGGTAGCAGAAGACTCTTCTTTTAGCTTCAGTTTTGCTATGTACTGAACCCAGCAAAGTGAATATTCCAGCTGTGTAAAGTATTTATCTTGAAAGAAACACAAGAGGATGTGGGCTTTAAGCCAGAAAAATACTCAGTGATCTGGAATATCACAGGATAGACCAACAAAACTGGTTTTACAAGTGCCAGGGCATGAAGGCAGCAACAAGTACTTAACTCAGTTGCAGCAGCTTCTTATAACGGAATCAAACTTTAGTAGGTTTTCTGTATTAACACTTCTTTTTCCTGCCAAATAACTCCTTCCTGAATCTCAAAGGAGTCTTACTATTTATCAGAGCCATCATAAAATCTGGAGATCAAATTGGAAAAAGGGTGTTAACATTGAGTAACATATTTTGCTGCTGATACATGTATTCATAATCAAGCTTTCATTTTTTCCTTTCTTGAAAAGCAGAAGAAGGATGTCACAATCTAAAATGCCAAGGAGGTAAGGTGATCTAGGAAAATCACATTTAGGAAGCACACACCAATGCACATAGAAAAAAAATTATATCCACATAGTGCTGCTATTTGCATTAGCTTTAATACTCCTTGAAAGATCTTGGAGTCACTGCAAGCAGCTATTTTATAATACCAACTCAGCAACAGTCACAAATATTAAGGCCCAGTAGAAAAAGAATGCCAAAAGCAGAAACTATCACTATTTGATGCATTGTTGCCTTGAATATTCCATGAAGTTTCTTGCAATCGAACTGAGAATGGACAGTTACCATAAATAAGGTTCAAAGAAGGACAACCAGAGGACAGATTTGCTAACTTACAGGCAGAAACTAACTAGACTGGAACTTTTCAAAGTAGCTGGGGAACAAAACCTGAAAGAATGAAGAAATAAAAGAAAGACCTCAAAAAAAGAAAAGCAAATCCAAACCCAGATGAACAGCGCAGGCAGTGTATACGGACAACAGTTACTGTCTCTCACAGAACAAAAATTGACATTGTCAGATAAAATGACCAAGCAGCAGGCATACAACAAAGGAAACACTTCTGCTCCTGCAGTGCACATTTAAATCATGAAACTCCTTGCTTGCTGTCACAGACTGGTGTGGAGCTCAACAGGACACCTGGATTCCAACCCAGGTAAGATAAATTCCTCTCCGAAAAGGGGTTATTTGAGGATACTCAGGGAAACTTGAGTAGAAGCCTATGCAATTTAGAGGGTCTCTTTGTTTGACTTGTTATAGAAGCTCAGTACTTCCGCGAGGGTCACCGACTGGCCAGTTTTATTCTGGAGGTCTGAAGGCACAGTGCATGGCTCTGGTGAGACTGCAGAGATGCTCACACAACTCCAAACCTAAGCATCCTCATAAAATCCGAAACTTGCATTTCAGTAACAACAGGACTTAACTACTGACTACATTAATTTGTTTCATGGGGAAACAATCAGGTTTTGCACAAGTGTCTTATCAATTTATGGGGTTTTGTTTGTTTAAAAAAAGCAACCAAACTTTCCATATACTTGACATCCTTTTAGAAGCAGAAGCGAACTCCTGAGAGACCAAATTCCATGTTGTAGATCTGGATCTCACCATAAATTCCCCCTCCTAAATTCCTCTGAGAGGCACAAATACAATCCTTACACCAGAATGAATGAGGAGTTACAGAAGTATAAGACTTCATATTTAAAGAGCCAACATACTTTTAATGAAGTTTAACAAAACACTATGACAAAATTTCTGCTGGCAGTACGACATACAGCAACATAAAAAATTCTACTGCACTGATAGAAGGGATTATCTGAACAGTCTGTTTAGCTTCAGAAAAATATGCTGAACACCTATGCTATTTTGATAAAATATACTCATCAAATGTTTCAAGATCCCACTCCTACACTAAAAAGTGCCTGTTTTATAAGTACCCAAATCAAACAAATTCAAACAGTAATTCAAATGTTAAAAATGGTATTTAGTGCTTTTATGGATAATAACTTTTTTTTTTTATTTCAAACTAAAGCCATACGTAGAAACTGAGATGGAAGTGAAATCCCCCCATAACACTTAACAGACACTTAAATTACTCAACACCTGCTTATATACAGCAAAAAACAAAGTACTAAGTATAGAAAGATGTACAAGTTAAAGATAAATCTCCCCAAATCGCATGGTTTATTTTACTGGGGGACAACTGTGACAAGAAAAACGGCAAGAACTTGGCATACAACTGGTTTAACTTCAATATCTGCCAAGAATCCAGACGTGGTATTTGATAGGCAGAAACCCCAATTCCCACTGGTGCAGAACCTCAGTCTCTGACGCTCTTCACTGCTCTCAGCCCCTCTTGCATACCCCACAATGGGGCACGGGGATCAAGATTTAAATCACTTAATATGTTTGAAAAAGAAGAACCAAACCAACCAACCAGCCAACCAACCAAGAAAGTATCAAGCCACTAAAACATCCCCCCAACCTACTTACTAGTAAGAGTAACATTGCTGTCATGTGTTTCATTCCATCTGTACAAATGCATTGTTGTTCAAGTGCCATTTTGATTTATAAAGGGGCAAGAGAAGTGTTTGTGAAAATATCATGGATTCCTTTGGGAAAATTAAATGTTCAAGAAAACATTGCAAAACTGACGCTCAACCCAGCAGCACAGTACTCAGAGCTCCATAACAACTCCTCAAGAGAAGTGAAAAAAGTAAGCATGTAAGTGAGTTTTTGTTGTAAAACAGTCTTGAAGTCTCAAGGTGCATTGACAACTCTGGCTTCTCACAGAGAGCATCCAAGAGGCTCTGGAGTGTCAGTCAGGAGGAGCTGTGACAGCATAATGCATATTTCACTGACAAATGATTTGGAAGCTGTCAGAAAGCTTGTGGAGGAAAAAAGCCACGTGATCTAAAATGTCATTTTAGCCAATTTAAGATGATTACCGCTCCCAGAGAGATTTGGGATATGCCGCATTAAGAGACAAGAGTAAAACTAACTGAATCAACAAAACAAAGAATAACAACGTTGGTGTGCTGTAGAGATGCAAATAGAATAAGAATAAACACATTTTAACCTGCTGTATTTCAACTACACAGAGAAGGCACTAAACAGAAAAGGTAGCACTATGTACAGTTATCAATATTGTATGAGAAATTATAAAAACCAGAAGTTCTTAGGTTGTATGGAACTAAAGGATGTGAGTAGATCCTGTGAATTTGTGGGTTTAATTTACTTAGACCAGAGACCAACGTGTCTCTTGGATTACAGAAGCAAAAGAATGGCAAAAAACTGTACTTTTACAGAACCTGTAATTTTTCACTTCTCAATTAAACCTGAAAAAATAAATGCTAAACAAATTTCTTGAACATGGCCTTAACATTTTCATCTTCCATCCTGCAATCTTTGGATGAACAAAAGGTGGTAAGACTTAGGAACATCCCATCAGCTCATGGGAAAATGAGTTGTGTCATGCTGGCTGGGGTGCAGATGATGGCATCTTCAACTAGCTAAGCAACAGAAGCTACAGCCCAAAGTGCAAACTCAAAAATTCTGTACGAGTGTATCAGGAAATCTCTCAGCATACAAAGAAGATTTGGCTATGTAAACAGGAAATGTACTGCTGTGCCTAAACGCCTCTTCATAAAACGAAATATTTTGGATTTCTCATTTGACCTTAGGCTCTCAAACAGCATGAAGATGCAGCAGCTCTAAGCTCACGTAACAAAAAGCCAACCATATTGCCCGTATTTGTGAGGAAACTTCTTTAAATCTATCGCCAGGCTTACATTTAGGTGTACAAGAAACTGCATAGACACCTCTGCATTCTTATGTCAGTGTTTTCTATTTTCCAATTAAACCTGTCATGGTAGTAGATGACAAAAGACCGTATATACAAGAACTGTGAGAATTTTAAGGTTTTTGCAGAACTTCAGACAATCTCTGTCTCAAGAGGATAACAAAGCTAAGCTATTAAACTCACTTTCCTGACATTAAGCATCCTTGAAATATGTTAGGTTTGCTATCTTTACATACTTGTAAGACAGCAACTTGAACTGAGCATATTTGTTTAGTGTCTGTACCTATGAAAAGAAATATAGTATTATCATCTTCAACCTTTTGGTTTTGTTTCAATGTATGTTTGTACAATGCACATGCATGTACATACAGTTTAGTATTCAAAACTAAGAAAGGGAAAAGGAAAAAAACTCAAAACAACAAAACCAGACACCAAAAACCTCCCCTCAAGACAGTTATTACAGCATAGCACCTTTATTTTGAATCGCAATGCTGATACCAAAGTAAGGACTACCAAAAGGAACCAAATTAGGCTTTACTTGCAAATATTTTAAACATGAAAAACATTAAACTGTAAAATGCTTTAAGGATGTGTTCTTCACAGATTTCAAAGTTTCACTCACACATGTACATTCAAGTAATGTAACTTCATGACTTGCAAGTAGACTGAAAACATTTCTTTTTAGGGCAAGATAAAAACAATGTAATCAACAAGCCCTGCTACCCTGAACAGGAGTTTCAGGACTTAATATTTCAAGTCCAACAGGCATAAGAGAACAAGACCACAACTCAGGGGGAAAAAAAATCCAAACAATTAAAGATTTTCCAGCAATGAAAAATCCATTATAGTCTTAAGGAGGTACCTTACTAGCTTTGCAGCTGCAGGTTTATAATCTTAATTTGTATAGCTTCTGCCAACACTTGGATCTTCATACAGCTAGATCTCTTAAGAGAAACTTCCCATCAAGATTTTTTCCTGGGATATAAATAAATCTTTAACTTTCGGATTAGGTAACGGCAAAAAAACATACGCTGTATGGTGTTCGTGGTTTTCAAGAAGCTGAAGCATGTTTATATGCTCTTCAAATGTTCAAAGGGTCTTCTTAGTGTCTCCACAATTTTTCAGCATTCTCCAGAAAACAAGCAAGCAGGACCTGACTCAACATTCATAAATGCAAAAACTATGTGTAAAACCCTTTAACTAATACTTGCAAACATCATACATTTCTGGCATCTTTCAGTCTGCAAGCCCATGTTCACCTTATTAAATGCACTCATCTTCCCCTCCACCAGCCAACTACTTTCCATAGTCAGTGTTAGCTGCCCTGCAGGCATGCTGCATTTGCTGTTTCTTGACCTGCTGAAAAAGTCCCCAAACAGATTATGCAAGGACAACAAAGAGAGATTTGCTGCGATTCTAACAATTTTCAACTCTCAAAAAATAAAAGCATGTTTTCCAACACAGAAGTCTCACCGCACTTTTTAAAAACCAAAAGCAGCAAGAGAATTCCCTCTAAAAACCAGAGTGAAGCACCGGCCATTGTCAAGAAGAAACTATGCTGAGAAGCTATAGTGCATTCATTTCCTTGCTACTTCAGTTGACTTACAAACAACAAATTTATCAAATTAAGGTAACAAGTTCTTATATCCAATCTGTACAAATATAACCAGTTAGTAATTCCTAGACAAAGACCTATGACTCAAAAAACATCTCATCAGCTACTCATGATGCTTACCAAACTGCACTATTCTTCCCTAGCTTTAACCATCAGGATTGGTCAGTAACATGCTGAAACTGGGAGAGGAAAAAAAAACCAGGACAGGGGAAGAAGTAGTACTAGCCACATTACATGTCAGTATGTGCACATGGTTAATCAAAAATTAATATTCCCAAAGATTCTTTTAACCCCACCGACTTTGTCGGGGCTTAAACCAACTCCTGTTTAACCAGATCTGATACCAATGGAAAGTAGAAATTCTTTTCCTTGGGTCTGTTTTGTACTCTTGGACCTCTGCCTGGTCCCCACTCTCTGGCTCTCCAAAGCACAACTCAAATGGAGAAACCAACCCGTAACATACTGAAAATTACAAAGCCCAACTCCTGATGGCACTGACTTTTATGCAAATAACACATACCATGAAACGAGATTCACAAAAAGCATCCCTGAGTACACAAAGTAAACTGAAATTTTTATTTTAAGCTAACTATTGCTTTTTATTAAGAAGCCATTAGCTCATTTTCCTTTTTCTGTACTAAAACAGGTTCTTCACAGAAGTATGCAAGTCAGTAGAGCTTCATACAATATCCTGAACTGGAAGAGACCCACAAGGGTTATCAAGCCCAACTCCTGGCCCTACACAGGACAAGCCCAAGAATCTCAACATGTGCCTAAGAGTATTGTCCAAGCACTTCTTGAATTCTTGCAGGCTTGGTACCATAATCACTTCACTGGGGAGCCTGTTCCAGTGCTCAACCACCCTCTGGGTGAAAAACCTTTTCCTAATACTCAACACAGAGGTAAAATATTTTATAAATACTTTTTATTTACCCTAGAAGGTAAAATATTTGACAATACTTTATGAATGAACAGATGTATTTTTACACATACATGTTTTAGCAGTATCAGTCTCTCAAATGTTCTGAGAATTTCTGCTTTTCCCCTCCTACAGGAAAGCTCAAGTCTTACTTATTTGAAGGTTTCCTGGAAGGTAAGAGACAGAGCTCCATAGCTTCCCTGCGTATGTAGGGTAACTGGTAATTCACAAGAGGAGCATAAAAAGGTATTTAGTTTCTTTTCTTGAAGTATCATTATGCAGCTTGTTTTAATGGTAGTGGTAACTCTAGACATGAAAAGGTTCAAGAAGGGAACAATTTTTTTAATTGATAACCTCAGGCTCAGAGCAACCTTTTTCAAAGCAGCAAGTTTCTTCCGCGTGCTCCCTGCAACTTATAAGCAATTTTAGGCTTAGAGGAAAATCACCCCTCTATAATATTCATGGAGTAACATTTTATACAAATAGTTAATTCCACAGAAGATGAGTTCTTGTGTTCTCCCTACTCTTTCCTCTCTCCACTCCTCCTCATCATTTGAAAACAAAGCTTAAAGGTAAATAAGACCGAAAAGAGCGAGAAGATGGAAGGAACGGACTTACAGAGGAATGTAAACTTTTTGAATAACAAGGTCCCAGTGTTCCAAAGGCCTCAACAATACTGATAATCTAGGAAGGCATTTGAACATCCACATGCATCCCCACCACATCCCAGATCTCTCTGTTCTTCCACTTAAATATGACCTGCACTTTTAAGAACTGTGGCTTTCAAGAACTGATCTGCACATATTTACACTGATACTTGGCTACTTCTTGAAATTAATCTAATTATTACAGCAGAATAAAAGTTTAAATACATCCAGTTATCCCTTCTTGCGCACTTTCGATTAGCAAACAAAGAGTTCAGTTGACTCAAAAGAAATGTCTTTACCATGAAATGTCTTTACCTACCCCTTGTATTGCTCATTTTACCAAGGATTCGTGGTGTTTTTCTGTGCATGGTGGTGAGACAGTGGCAAGGGTGAGGATTTGGGGAAGAAGAGAAAAGATTATTCTTATATTTGATAATTTTCTGGAAGCAACCAGGTTCTTGCCCAGGTATTTTTGTGCACAAAGCAGCAGAAAGAAGTAATCATAAAAAAATTATATCCTTAACAGAAGTCTAAACAAGTCAGCTGAATAACCACCTCATCTAAGATTTACTGTAAAAGAATTAAAAGCCCTTGCAGCTTTTTAATAATTCATTCCCCTGTTCACCTGTCCCTATCAACAAAAACAAAACAATTCTCAGTCATCAAATGCCTGGACAGCAGCTGCTGGTTAGAAGAGGAACCAAAATGTTTCTCTTCCAAAGACAGAAGCACTATAAGTACTTGGAGAAGAGCTTTATTTGGTTTACATGGCAAGGTAGAGTCGGAGGAGGGCTGCAGAGGTAGCTTCTGTGAGAAGACACCAGAAGCTGATCTCATGTCAGACAGATGGTTCCAAAGGATCAAATCAGAATCATAGAATATCAGGTTGTAAGTGGCCTCAAGAGCCATCTGGTCCAACCTCTTGGCAAAATCACAAATTGATTCTTCTTATTGTTACCTGTTTTATTTTCCATGATGTTTACTTTAAGTAAAGGCTTTCACAGTAGAAAATTAATCCTAATGGTGGTCCTTACATAGTATCTTCCAGAGACCAAGAGTACCTTTGTAATCAGACACTAAAATCCACATCTGGCATGCAAACCTCTCTTTAACCAACCTGCAAATCAACTAACATCAGTAGTAGAAAAAACTATATAACCAAGGCATTGCAGCACCTGGTATCCTGCTTTGAATATAGAGCTTAAAGAAGATAAGACTTCTTAAGACATACAGCATTTCCATACTGTTTTCCCATGTCTGAACTATATAAAACAAAACACCAGAGCACAGTAACATGTTTAAGATTTTGCGTATTGAGTGAAATACAAGTTTGCAAAATTCAGGACAGGGAAGTGATTTAAAATTGGTAACTTCTAACTAATCTGAAAAACTATGCTGTAACATAGCCTGGAGTTTATAACGTGCTGTGAAATATACCTTTCTAATGAAAGCTATTTACACTTCACAGGGTGCGAACAGGAGGTTACATTACTGCCCAACAGTTTCCATAGTAATATGGAAGAAGGTCAAGTTATTTTTCTTCAGTTTAAATGTATATTTCACTGCTACTGCCTGTAAGATCCTGAGACTGGTTCACCTCTAATCATACACTTGAGGAATCCATAGCACCACATAGTCAAAAGAGGACCATAACCACTGATTTCATCTAATGATCGATGTTGTCACAGAATATGATGAGGAAAGATAATACGAAGAATACTATGCTAGTTTTGTTTTCCCTACTTTTAGAGCTCCTGAAAACTTAAAAGTGAATTTTAAAAGGCATAGAAAAGAGCTACTAAAATGACCAAGAAACCAGAGAACCTCTTAGAAGAGAGGATGAGAATGGCTTGTTCAGTCCAGCAAAAGGATGTGATTATTCACCAAGCAAATACAAGTAAACAACAGTGCAGAAATGTTGAGTGAAAGGAAAATTAGCATAAGCAAGTTTGAATTTCCAGATTAAATTTATTTTTAATGAGTTACCCAACTCTGAGAGTAAAAAGGTTCTAGAACAACCTTCTAGCAGAAAAAGAAAGGGTGAAATCTGTTTTTTTCATGGAGCTCGACAAGTAGAGAGTACATTATGTATTACTAGCAGGAAACTGGATTTAATGAAGTAAATTCATGATACCAAATTTCCCTATATTCCAGACTTATTTATAATTACAGTTTTGAGAATACAGGAAAAATAGAAAGGCAAAGATATAGCAACGGCTTACTTATTATTCAGTAGAAAGAAGGACTGTATTGTCCTCTGTATTTTTTTTTGCAGAGGATTAATACAAAGTTATTTACTATTACAGGAAACTGCAAATTGCTGTAGCACTTCTGCCCACAAAAACCCAAGAGATCTGGACAAGTTCAGTGACCACAGCATCATATTTTCCATTGTAGTAAAGACAATATTCCTGAAGCAGCTGGTCTCTTATTAATAGAATTCATTTGTCTTATTCATAGCAAATGAAGCACATAGTAAACAACAAGCCAACTGGCCCATTAAGAAACAGATTAAACTTGACCTTTTAAAGAAATCAGTTTAAAAATCCTAATTTAAAAAAAATTCCACACTATTTTCTTCAAGCAGAGACATCATTTCATATAGCATCTGAAACTCAAACTGCTCCTTTGGTAGCCTGACATAATCCAATTACAAAGTTTCTCTAAAGAATACCAGTTTCAATATTAAGGCTTAAGAACACCCATGTTGAATCATTTAAGGTCTTTGTTAATACAATAATCATTACTGACAGTATGGAAATTCACTTGCAGGTACTACTGGTTCAAAATGAAACACCATGTGATGCCAGAACATCAGTCCACTAACAGTCCACTACATCCTGGTATTTGTTTTCTTCACATTTATTTGGCTAAAGATAATATGACACAGAATGCAGCTGCTTTAAACACTAGAGGAAGCAATTAAGATCCTTCTCTAGCCACCAACTAGTTTACTGTTGTTATCTCTGCATAAAAGGCAGAACACTGTTGGAATTGTTTTTGAAAGTTACATCCATAATCCCCAGATAACGCAGACACCAGCAGAGGTTGCACAGGACCCTCTAAACACCCATTGCAAGTAACAGAACAGCAATGAAACAGATAAACTTAAAAAAAAAAAAAATGGCAATGAGCAAGTTTCAACTCCCTTTTAGTGGGAAAAAAGAAAATGTAGTCTCTCACTGCAAATACTAGTAGTAAACCAGGGCTGAAATAGGCATGATGACCACACGTGCGCTCCATGAAGCTGCTGTTGACTATTATGAATGCTTACTACTAAATAAGTGGGACTCTGGGAATATCCCAGAACAACACAGATTATATGGCCTAGTTTAGTTAGCATCACATCTATTTGTATAGCATAACAAAGAGGGAAACCTTATTTTTGTAATTGGGAGTAATGTATTTAGGGACTAAGAAATGTAAGCTACATCTACATAAATAAAGGAGAATGACTGCTATCAAACTTCAGCAATTACTATTCAATGAACTCAGTCTTGCTTCACTTAGAATCTGGAAAAGACATTGAAAAGACATAATCTCATAAAAATATGTGAAGCAAAGATATCTGGGAAAACACATGTCTCTGGAAAGATATAAAGGTTTTGTTTTTTATATGAAAAAAAAATCCCCAAAGAGATAAAAATATCGTAAGTTCTTATGCAGTGATTTTGTCCTTTCGTTTTTTCCAGGCAGCTAATCCCCAAAATTTCCCTATGTATAAACAGGTTAATCACCGTATTTTCATAATTAGGTTTAGTAGAGACGAGAAACATCCCTGAAAACCCTGAAATATACCAAGCAACTTAATACAGTCTTCTTTTTTGGTGTGAAATTTTCTATAAAACCTTGGTAAATAAGACCCCCTTGCACCCCTTGCAAAAGGCAGTATTTCCATCTTGTGTCTCTGTTTCTCCTTGTGTCATGTAGTAAAATAAAACTAATGGCTGCTACAAAATTACAAAATCCTAAAGATATCTGCTAAATCTTATTTATATTACATGTATATATACTACCACAGCTCTGCATTACTGTTTGTATCATACTAAGACACTCGAAAAAGTATAGTATTACCTAAAACAGCGGTAAACCCACTGAACTTTCAACCACTTAACCCAAAAAGGGTTAGGCACTTCTCATCTGAACTATATATGTGAACTTGATAGGACTTAAGCGGGAGAAGAACTCAAAAATCAGAGAGAGAAACAGAAGGCTTTTGCACACAATGAGCCATAAGATCACCTGTACAAGATGGATGTCACTTTCCTAAATTGTTTAATACAATATTCAATAACTTTTGCAAGTCAGTAGGCCTATTATGGAAATTCTATAGTGGAATTCAAAGTAATTCTATAATGGAATTTCCAATATAATCTATAGGACAACACCCTACACTAGGTAGTTTTTTCAGAAAACGACTACAAGGAAATTTCAAAGTACATAACTGGCAAAAAGTACAGGAAAAAACAGACTTGACGTTTTGATTGAAAACAACCTAGAATCAACAAGAAGGAAAAATACCAATTCTGCCTTTGTAGTCATTCTACAGCTGGACCTCCCAATGTGAAGCATTTAGGCATACGCACTTTAAACATGCACCTGAAAGATCTATTAAATTAGGCAACTGAAGAAGTTATGAAATCAACAGTTACCTAATAATCAAGAAGGTCAGTTGTAACAGGAAACCATTTTTTCTAAAAAGTTTTCTACCCTCTTAATTCCTAAGTTAAGAACAAAAATCCTCTTCTGAGTACACTAAAAAACTATATGCTTCTACTTAAATATGCCTAGACACATGGCTAAGTCTCTGTCAAAAGATAAATTTTTAATAGAATGTGAAAGTCTATTATATGCATAAACTAAATCTTTCAAGAGATAGTAATGCACATAGTACCTCAGCTGATTTGAAAAAGTAAGTGTAGTCCATCACTATAAATATTAATTGTAGGACAAGGCTGAAGTAGGCATCATGGGCATACAGATGGGATGCTAACACCTAGCCAAACTGAAACATATAATCTGTGTTGCTCTGGGCTACCCACAGAGTCCTGCTTATTTCAAAAGAAAATGAAATGGTGCAAAAAATGCTAGGAAAAAGCTGGTGAGGATTTTATCTCAATCCTAGCTTTATCAGTTCCCACTGCATTCACAACAGTCAACTGCTGCTTCATGGAACACAGTATTACAGCTCTGCATGATACTTTGGAAAGCAGCACTCTCCAGAATTAATGTAGCAAAACCACATTAAAATAAAGTCCGAGTCATTTTGGGACCACTCCAAATAAAATGCAAAATATTTGCATGCTACATTGAGCGTATTTGTTCTACCTTCAATTTATGTGGAATGTGTCAGCTATTTACAAACATTGCATTGTTACAGTACCTTCAACCCTTGATTGTGCAAATGTCAATATTTTGTAACATTTGTAATACAAAGTTTAATTCTACCTGAAAAACCATGCACATGCTGTCATTTCATATAATAAAACTTACATTTAGCAACCTTTAAAATATTATTGTGTTTTCTAAATGCATTAATTCAGCTTCACTGTCTCTTCTCTAAGCATTGTCAGGGATGACACGTTCCAAAACTCATTTCCATTAAAGCTCTGCAGCACAGTTCAGATTTTTCTACCTCATCAGAACTACAAAATGATGTGTAAACAAATATCCTAGATCACCTAGAGATAAAACATGGTAAATAATGCCTGTTTTGTTTCTGGCTTTGTAGGTTATTAAATATTCAAAAATCAAATCATAGAGTTACCACTGAACTCAACTACTTCACAGTTTGATTTTCAAACACAGTTAAAGAAATTTAAAGAAATAAAAGGCTTGCATAAGTATTTTACACTTCACTGATTTTAAAGGTGAGTAGGAGTAGATAATTTGCTCAAACAAGTCAAATTTCTGTGCTCTGGAAATACACAATAGTGCTACTTGCTGTAACACGTTCACTGTCCTTGCAGCATCTACAACAGAGTCTGCATAGCATAAGCTCAGGATTTCTAGCTGGTTAAGAAAAATCCAGATATTTCTCCAGCAGCCCTAACACAAAAATTAAGGCAACATTATATAGAAAGCACAGTCATAAAATTGAGGGATCTGAAACGAACAAAAGGACAAAGATTTCTTACTATACCAGAATTTATTTTTCTAAGGCTAAAAGATGCACAACATTCTAGATCTGTATACAGGATACAATAAGCATTGTGTCAAACAGAATAACATTTGAACCAAAAGGTTTTAAAAATCATGAGAACTTACAAATTAAGTAGTCAATACTTAAGATAGAAACATTGTTCTAAATCCTGCAAGGACTCATAAGTGTTCTCCCCAAAACTAATGGGATTGCTCACTTTAGAATCAGGGTTCAAATTACTTCACAAATACAGTATTTGTTCTACTGCAATCTGTCTTTGACACTCATAAAATGGCTTGGGTTGGAAAGGACCTTAAAGACCATCACGTTCCAAACTCCATGCCATGGGCCAGGACACTTCCCACTAGACCAGGGTGCTTAAGGCCGACCCAACCCGGCCTTGAACTTTTCCAGGAAGAGGGCATCCACAGTTCCTCTGGGCAACCTGTTACAGTGTCTCACTACCCTCACAGCAAAGAATTTCTTCCTAATACCCAATCTCAACCTACCCACTCAGTTTAAAGCCATTACCCATTGGCCTATTCACTGCATATGCTTGTAAAAAGTCCCTCTCCATGTGCCCCTCTTTAGCAACTGGAAAGCTGAAGGAAGGTTTTCCCAGAGCCTTCTCTTGTCCAGGCTTAACAGCCTCAACCTCTCAGCCTGTCTTCAGACAGCCCAAGAAGAAACTTGTGTTTGTTCATATTTGATGTGGAACCAAAAGCAGTCAGTTCTCAGTACTAGCCGAGGTCAAAAGAGTACTCATGTTGTATCCTAACCTGTCATTACTATTTTATAGGACTGTGTTTGTAATAGTAAGTTTTTACTACTTAAAACAAGCTCAGACTTTCTGTTACACGAAGAAAGCTTTTTAGCAACAAAAAAAGGTTTAAAGTACAACTAAAATTTTTTTGCCTGTAAAGAAAACCGTACCAATGAGTTTTCAGAGATACAGATAGACTGATACACACACACACATACACACACAAGCACTATTTCTGCGTAATCGGTCATCTCACATCCTGTGGGCATGGGTCCAGGAATTTATTAAATGCAATATAAATTCACGTAAGATTCTAGGCTTGTACCCAGTTAATCATTAAAACTTAGATGTGCCCAGAAATACATGCACTTATATGAAAAAAAACTCTCAAAAAGATAATAGCTGCTTTATGTAAATGCAATGCTGTAAATATACAGTTGGTGCATGAACAAGTACAATTCAATCCTACTGTTGGGCAAATAAAATCCTCACAATTTTTATTTCCTAGGTAAGGACACAAACTTGGGGTTTAGACTCTGGGTTAGAAACGGTTCCTAACAGTTCTTAAGAGCTATAGAGCAACACCTGCTCTCTGTCCACATAACAAGCAGTTCTGCTACCCTTAACCTACAAAAACCAGCATACCATGTCAAGGTGGCAGTTTTTTTAAGGATTAAAGCGATTCTTTCCTTTGACTGTCTCATGCCACAAAAAGAGATGCTGTAAGTTACTTCTCTGCTCTCCGTGAAGGAAAACTTTGGGCAACAGGTGACAGATCCAAAGTGACTTAAAGGCAAGAAGTACATGGCAAGGAGGGAGGACAAACAGAGTCCAGTGACGCTCCTGCGCAATTCCTAGCTCTCACTTTATGATCTTCAGAGCATGACTGCCTTTTTCACGCCCCAGAAAGCTGTCACAGCTCAGCTCATAGACCTTCAAAAGCACTACACTTGGTCGTGTTTTTCTCTGCTCTCAGAACCTTTCAAAGTACATAAAAGTTAATCTACCACATGAAGACGAGGGAGCGTGGGGTAGGAAGATATAAACTCTCCGTATAAATTCACTTCATTTTATTGCTTTGCCCACTTAATCACGGACATCTTCGTTATCTGAAGACACGCAACTAGCAGCCAAAGTGCCAGAAAGAGACTCCGCCACAATACTCCACGCCTGGTCCGTACCGTACAGCGATCTGAACCGCGACTTTCCGCCCCATCCCCAGGCGGGACCACCTGGCCGGTCCGCGCCCCGGCGGCGGCGCCCACGCACTGCCCGCGGTCCCGGCGGGGAGGGCGCGGCGGGGCCCCCGGGCCGGGNCCCGGGACACCCACCCGGGCCCGCCGCAGGCGAGGCGAGCCACGGCGGCGGGGAGAGAGAAAGGGAGGGCGCGGGGCAGAGAAAGTTGAGGCGCCTTTCGGTGGCTGCCGGCAGGGGAGCCCGCGCCCGGCGCCCATTCAAACAAAAGAAGCCCCTTCTCCTGCCAGCCACCCCCGGTGCCGCCGCCCGACTCACTTCGCAGGGCCCCGATGAGGAGGCTGCCGTCCTTAATCAGCTCCTTGATGAACTTGTTCGTCCTCTCCAGCTCGATCTCGTGACACTTGAGGCGCTCCCTGAAATCCGGACTGTCCAAGTAGGAGTCACTGAACTCCAGCGTGGGCAGCCCCATGGCAGCGGTGGCGGCCGCAGCCCCCCGGCCGGCAGTGGAGGGAAGGAGAGAGGAACAGAGGGAGGCCCGCGCCGAGAGACGGCGCCGAGGGGAAAGCGGGGGAGCGGCGAGGCGCGGCTGCCGCGTCCCCGGAGAGGCTCCTGACCCACCGCCCCGGCCCGCTAGCAGCGGAGGCGGCGCGCTCCGGCCGCTGTCACCCAGCTACATTGCTGCCCGCGGGGCACCGCGGGCTCCCAGCGCCGCCGCCGC
Source organism: Oreocharis arfaki (assembly GCA_013398015.1). Classification (NCBI taxonomy): domain Eukaryota; kingdom Metazoa; phylum Chordata; class Aves; order Passeriformes; family Paramythiidae; genus Oreocharis; species Oreocharis arfaki. Next base: position 737,669 of record VZRR01003882.1, read on the forward strand.
TCCGCCGCTTCCGGCAGCGCTGGCTCTTCCTCCCTGCCCGGCGCTAACTCCAGTGCGAACCTCCCCCGGCCCGGCCGAGGAATCCCTCCTCCTCCTCCCGGCGCGGCATGCTCACACGCCGGGGACGCGGCCCGGCAGTGCCCGCCCCTCGCTCGCCGCCCCTCCGCGCTCTGCCCTCCAGCGGCGGCGCGGCCTCGGGCCGCTACGGCCCGGGGCGAGGGGGAGGGTCCCCACGGCTCTTTGAGAGCTGACGCTCGCCTCCTCCTTTACTAGGGGCTTCGGGACGCCCAGAGCAAAGTCGGGAAGGAGGATCCACCACCGGGGCACGGAGACTCGGGGGCATTGCAGAGGGTGCGCTGGGAGGAGGCCGGTTTGTGTCGGGGTGACGCGGGGAGAGCAGCCGCGCTGCCGGGGCAGGACCTTTGCCAGCCCGGGTGTTCCTGCTTCAGTTGGAGGAGCCGCCGGGGCCGGAGGCAGGCAGCCCGAGCGGGCCTGCTCTGGCAGCGGATCCTCCTGGCACCCAGCGCGGCCCTGGCCAACCTGCCCCCTGGGCGTGTTCGGCCTGCGGCGGGGGCGNGGCAGCGGATCCTCCTGGCACCCAGCGCGGCCCTGGCCAACCTGCCCCCTGGGCGTGTTCGGCCTGCGGCGGGGCAGCGCTCCGAGACACAAAAGATGGGAACATCCGTGTTCTGCCGTGGCACTTGGTTGCTGTGAAGCGGATATAGCTGAGCCAAATCCATCCTAAAGACGAACGTCAGGAAACTGCAAGCCTGGTTTCTACAGCAAAGTTGGGTTTTTACAAGTATGTGAGTGGGCTTATCACAGTAAACAGAAACACTTTAGTTGATTCGTGTCTGTTTATCTGGAGCGGTTTATCCAGACATACCGTGTCAATATGTAAGTATGTATACAAATGTACATACTGGATTTGAGGAGAGCTCTGTAAACACACCTTCAAGTCAGCAACAGCTCAGTTGGAAACAACGATCAAGGCATCGCCATGAAATTAAGTGTACCTCAAGACAGCCCACCACTTGCCAAAAATAGCTTTCAAGAAGACAGCCATGCACAGTCCTATCAAATGATTCAGTCTCCATGTTTGCACAGTTGAAAGTGGGGCACTGCTCAAAGCTACTGCATGCTGAAATTCCTTGATATAATTTGTTTTTCACACTTCTCAACTGTTCATCCATACTTACCTTTTGGATTCTCAGTAGATTTTTGTGAGTGTCAAAAATGCAGAAGAAACACTGCAATTTCTACTAATACGGCCTGCAGAATTTGTTGAAGTGAAAAAGTAGTAATTCTCAGTTTTTACAAGGCTGAGACTTCCTCAGGACGGTATCAGAGTTAGCTGTCAATGTTGATACTAATAGACCCTTTGAAGTCTCTTTTGATTCATAGTGATCACAGAACTCTGCTCCTTAGCATGTTTCCTATTTTTCTAATAATATGAGGAATAAGACTGAAAAGGGCTGCTTATTTCCGTGCTTTTGCAGGCAGTAGCATGTACTTTTGCTTGTAAACTAATAAACTTTATATAAAATCCAGTTGAACTACTGGAAGGATATTTCAAGTGGATCTTTATTTTGACTATTAAAAACCTAATTTTCAGTCTACATATATTCACAGAGTCATTTTAGGCACAGTTGTTCTCCCTTCAGTCTCATCTGTACCTGGAAACATTCTTTGTCTTCTACCATGTTTATTCTTTGATGTAGTTTTAGAATGCAATAATGTCATCTCTAACTCTTCCATACAATTCCTGAAATAAATCAAAGCTTTCTGTCATAAAATAAAATATTAATTTCTTTATTCTTGTTCTTGTCTAGATCTCTACGTTTGATTTGATCTTACTTCATCATGGTTTACTGAAATTATATGCAAGACCTTGTTCAGTCACATTAATGACTGTTATACTGAACTAAACACCTTTGATGAAGATAGAATTTGTCTATTTCACAACAAAATTACTACTGTGCTTCACTAAGTCTCTTAGATCTCTTTTTTCTTTCTGTCTTCAACTAGCAGATTCCAAAGTGAAAACAGAAATATTTGGTCCCAGAAACATGTACTAAGTATTTTAGTTCAAAGCAGTCATGCTGGTAATGAGGATGACTAATTTTTTACTATATAATGTTCTCATCTTCAGAAGTTCCATAAGCACATTGCTGCTTTTGGTATCAAGATCATGAATGGAAATACTAATGAGACCAATACTAGTAGCATATTCCTCCAAGTAACTTACCATTATCCATTTAACTGGTTCCACGTTTCTCAGAATAATCCATATCTTTGTCAGCCAAACTGAGAGTTTCTCAGCATACAGTGTATCAAAGTTCATGTAAAACTTCTACTAGTTCGCATGTACTGCTGTTCACTTTTCTCAGCAAAAACCTTTCTTTTTAAGGAAATAGATTTGTTAAAAATTGTCTTTGCTTCGTAAAGCAGTATGTGGCCAAATGAACACCCAACTCTGCAATATCTTCCACCAGCAGAGAAAAGTTTTATAGTTAACCTGTGAGCTTAATGAGCATTTATGGCTGCATCTGGAGGAGGATCTGGTAAATGAGAGATCTGGCACACTTTCAGAGTTCAACTAACAGAAAAAGTCTTGATGGAAAGATAAGTCTTAGAGTGTGTTTTGTGTTGGAGTTAGGTGGGACCTTGTAGTTTGTTGTTTTCTAAAGAAAACAAGGTATTTGAAGATGTATTTGGGAAACGTAGAGGCCCAAACTTTATAGTGGGCAGGATAGAACTGTATTTGGTTTGGTTTTTTTTTTCTTTTCTTTCCCTTAGAAGATTCTAGCACAGTGCCCTGGTAGAAACAGTAGGTTTCATGAAAAGATGGGAGAAACTGGGGAGAAGCCTAAACTTTCCAAGATAGCATCTTTCTTGTAAAATCATAGTTTGATAGAAGAGGGTGAACCATATTGAAATACAGTTTAGGCACCTAAGTAGGTAGAAGCACCAATCCTTCAAGTAGAAGGCTCTAGTAAATGAGTTAGCCTGATGTTATTACTAGCTGTGAAGAGATAAATGAAAAATGAGACACCTTTTTTTTTTTTTCTGAACCCCAGGGAGCTTAGTCCTGTTTCATCAACTTCTATGTTTGTTATTCTAAGCTTATTCTAGTATCTTACATGCTAATGAGGTCAAATCAATTATTGTGGATTCCTCCTTCATCTTAAATGTAAACACTGAAGTGTAATTTTCGGTCAGTGGCCCTAGTCTGACTCTAGAGGATACCTCAGGCCTGTTTCTAGGTGGCCTGGGAAGAGGAATGGAGAGGTGTGTCTTGGTACTGCTTACAGCAGCACATGTCTCATACTCAAGTGAGGAGATGGCTGCATATGCAGTCCCCAACATTTATGGCTCCATCCTGCTCTCTTAGGTGCTGTTAATCTCGCAGTTAATGCAGACAAGCACCGTGAGTGTCTCTTATCTGCTGGGGCATATTTTAGAATAGAGACTCTGCCAACTTTTGTGTTATTTCTTCTGCCTCAATGTACACAATTATGGGAAAATTACTTACAGAGCTGTGTGGCATTGCTCTGTCTTCTGAAAATCGCTGCTTTCCCTTGAGAGACTGTGGGGTTATAGGCAGAAAAATACAAGAACACTGATGCTTGTAAGTCCTCTTCAACTGCTCAAGTGCACAAGATTAACTCTGTACCTATCTAGCATAGAAAATATTAATAGAATAGAAAACCTCACCCAAGCAATTGTTTACAGAGTATTTGAATTTGTTAGCTCTCTAAAGAGCTTGTTTTACTGAAGTTTCCTATAGATTTCTTCTTGGGTATTGCTGAAGTTCCCAGGAACTTGCTAGGGTAAATTCTATTAAAAGTTTTCAGTTTCTTCTTATTAATTTAAAGTACTACATACTAAGCTTATATTGATGAACAGTATTAATTTTTTTTTAAAAATAAAATAAATGAAATTAACAAGGGAAGTAGGTCTAAGTTTTGTATTTCCTTGCATGTATAAACTGAAAGTAATACTACTGTGTCTGGAATACAGTCTCGTGTTGTTAACTGACTGTTAAATGGCATAGCTGTCAACGTGTTCTGTTTGTTTTGCTGGGTCTGGTATTTTCACTGCAAGTTAACGTTGTCAGAAGAGGAGGGTAGCTAGACAAAACCGTAGTTTGGAAACCACGCCTTGTAATTTAGTGCGTACAGACCACATAATCCTGAAATATTGGTCTCTGTGCACAAAGCTCAACTCACATGTGCACTCCTATCAGTGTTTCAGGTTGCCATCAATAATTACAGATTGGTAAAGTTTCTCCAAAAAAATTGTAGTGTTTTTAATACATGAGCTAGCTCCAAGTGGTTTGGAGAAGCTTCAAACAGCGAAGTTCAAAGCTGAAATTAAAAATCATGTTTAGTAACTCTTATGCTGTGTTTGCTTAAGCCTCCTGGGTACATCTGGGTAGAATCTGAATATTCCTTAACTGGCTGTGGTTCTGCCTTCTGGTATGCTCAAAATAGCATTTACCTCCAAAAGTAGGTGCCTGACCCCAAATGAGTCACAGACACTTGAAACAAGCAGCTCCCAGCTCTCAGATGGGGTGGACAGAGTACTTGTGGCTGGGTAGATGAAGGCTACTCAGCATTCTATGGGAAGTAGTAGATGTGGCAGCTTAAAAATCACAGCAAAGTAGTGAGGAGTGCTTCATATATCCTAGTGCCGAAAGTATTAGCCTACAGAGTAGGAAAGTTGAGTGTTAGGTACTTGCAGTCTTGGTTCACAGCATTATCTCTAGAAGGGGGAAACTTCAGATCTCACTTTTCCTCATGTTTCTTCTTGAAGCTTTTGGGAGTTCCACTTAGTAAGAAAAATCTTTGGACTGCTCTCCATGTCTATATACAGTAGAGAAGCACCTCCATTCTTTAACTTTGGAAGCAAAGCATCTGAAAGGTAGTAGATATATCATCTTAACTGAAATTTGATTCATGTACTCTTTGATGAGATTCTGTTATAGCCACTTCCCACTTCTCTGAAAATAACTTTGATACATTATTGATTATAGTTTATTTAAGTAAGTAAACAATTGGATTTTGAAAATCATCATCAATGTGAACACCAAGAAATTCAATTTTCACATCATTACCCACAATTATTCTTTCATATCCAGGATCCGGTTCCCTAAGTGGATGCCTTCCTTACTAGCCTTGTCACTTGTATCACTTTGAACATGAAAGGAGAAACAGGCTATAGCAGATGTGAGCAAATTCTGGTCCTGCCCTTAGTCAGCTGACTGCAAGTTTGTGCCAGATAAGAACTGGGTGATTACGTGGTCTAGATGAGCAGCTAGAAGGCAGGGTATATTCAGCTCAGCCCTGTACTACACCTTTGCACGATGTTTGGGTCAAAGTGGATGTCTGTGGTTACTGCAGACTGTATAGACATCGAGAAACAGGATTTACAGAAGGCACCTCTAGGAAGTGCAGCCACTTTGGAAGACTATGGTAGAAAGGATGCCACAGAAAGCTTAGCAAGAGAAGGAAAGAGGACAGACATCTCTGCTGTCTGCTTTATCATATGTACCTCTACCGCATGGAAACTAGATAGATGCCGATTGCAGCCATGCTGTGCGGTGGCAACAGGCCTCAGGAGACAGCAACTGGTGGAAGAGTCGCACATAAGGTCTTTGCTATGCTTCTTGGGTTTTCAGGAGCCGAATCGGATCTATGAATACAGGGCAGTGAGATGGCATCATTTTCCCAGCTAGCAGTTTAATAGTATGATTTCAGGTATGCAAAGTCTTTAAAGGAAAGGTCATTATTAATTCCTAATGTATCCTCATAACCTCACTCTGTAAATTTGAAGTAGTCATTGTAACCTGCATCCTGTGCACTCAGTGGAAGAAGATACTAGTTTATCTCTGCTATGTGTTTCTGGAAGATAGGACACACAAGTCAGTAGGACACAAGAGCTCTTGCATGCTCACATTAATTGCCATTCACCAGAAGACTGAAGTCCTTAGCAGTCAGTACTCTTTAGCACGTAATTTGAATTTAGGTTGACTCAGCAGATAACTGGGAAGGCTTTTTATGACACAATGTCATCTTTTTTGGGTGCAATGAGATCTGCTAGGTATGTGCTAGCAGATCCCCTGTGAGAATTGAAGGGACTCCATAGCAGCTCTTGACAGTGGGCACTTGTAATGAGCAGGGTCAGCCTATTGCTAATGTTTCCCTGGGCAGAAAGAACACAGTTGAAATGCCCATCCAAAGGGCAAATCTTGCAAGCCTCTTGGCAGTCATAAAACCAGCATTTTGCCAAGTAAAAGGCTGGATTCGGTTTGGAAAGATAAATCTGGGCTTGGCCAAGTCAAACACAGCGATAGAAATGTTGGATGACACATGAACTACCGGTTTCTCAAAAGCAAGCTCTACCCTGAAAACTGAATTTAATTGCAGAAAATTTTACTCAGAAAATAATGCAATTCCAGACGGAGAAATACGGAACAAAGGCCATTTTGAAGCAAATCTTCAAGTATTTTTTTCACTGATCTAATTATGTGTTTACAGATATCCATAAACCAGAAACTAAATCAATTTGTTTACCTGAACACTTTTCTAATGCTGTGTGTTACCTAAAGCTCTTCTGTTGTGCATGGTCAGAAGTGCCTAGTCTTGATAGGGTTAAGTAGTTTTGAGCTTATGAGTTCTGCTTGGATCCAGAAAAAAGGTATTCTTTATGGCATATAAGGAAAGAATAATTTATGTGCCTACTCATGAAAGCCTACAAGGATGTTTTCTAAACCCGTTCTTCTGTGAACACTAGTCAAGTAATTTATGTGAGAATCACTGAGTAGCAGGGGTGGAAGACACAAGCTATGGTTCTGGGTGTCTAGGGTCAGATTTAGAACAGAATACGTGCAGTGAAATATATTTTTCTTTTTACAGGTAGGGAAATGGAGACAGATTAATAATGCAGGAGCAAGTTACTTCCATAAACTTGTCTACACTTGGAAGTTTACTAAAATACCTATTGCAGAATGGCAGTGTCTCCTTGAGGATTCACAGCAAAATGATCATCCTAGAATAAATTAGGGATAACTATCTCAGTAAATCTCAAAGTGCATAAAAGATATATAGTGCGACATTAAACTTCTCGAGAATATTTTAGCTGAGCATGTTCTTATTCTTTCTTTACATGGGAACTCTGTTTTTAGGGGGTTTTTTCCCATTTATGGTGTAATTGATAACTGCTGTGATGTGGATTTTTTCTCTTTGTCCTCTAAAATATGTGGCTTACATTGTAATTTCCAAGATATTGAAGTGTTTGCTGCCAAAAGGAGGAAAGTGAGTCTTGTTTTAGTATAAAAACAAATCAAATAGAAAGTGAAATCTGTTTTTCGTGGCTCCATCTGTGAATGCACAATAGATCTTCATGTGAACAAGGGAAATATGCTCTTTCTTTGAACTTTGTCCTCTTGTCATCATTGTTTCATTTTTTGTTTAATTCATAATGTTTTCATTACATTAAGGGACCAACAGGGTATCCCTCCTGTAGATAATGGAATAGCTATCTGTCCTTATACTTTCATCCTCAGGGTAATTTCTTTTGTTTGAATTAAAGCCCTCTTGGTTTTGAGTTTCATAGAGTGTATAACCAGAAATGTATTGATAGTCATGCCATATATATTACAAATATATTTGAAAATAAACAAATCACACATCTAAAAAGCTATTAAATTAGGCTATTATAGCCAACGTGGGTAAAGACAATTGGTAAAGACTCAGAATAGAAGATAGTAGGCAAATGTTGAAATTATGCTTTTTATGATGTACACCAATTCAGATTTCATTTTTCGTATCAGTAACTTAAAAAATTGAGTATTGCCTCATGATAAACCCATATTTGGGAGAAAAGGAAGAGCAGATACCTGTTTGATTGTCCTCAGTCTATTTTACACATGGCCAAAACTATCTGATGTTTCTCAGAGCCATGGGAAATCAAGCTGTGATTCAAGTTGCTGTTAGTCTGTTTTGCTATTCAATATAGAGCTGCTTCTGTGTGGTCCTTGTCTAGCACTGTAATTATGCAAATGATACTGGCTGAAGACAGATACCTTAGAAAGCAGATGCTCCTAATCTGGAATTCTAAAATTAAATTAGATATTGCCAAAAATTATGCATTTTGTTGCTCTTTCCTCATAGTATTGGAAGAAGAATATTGTTTAATATGTTTGTTGTAATGACTCTCCCTCGTCTTCCCTCCATTTCTGAAAATATAGAAATTTAAGAAACGATCAAAGAAAACATACAGTATGAATTTCCTCTCTTCAAACATCCCTGAGAAAGAACTTGACTGCCTCTTGTTCTCAATATGATATTTTCTTTTTGTTTTTGAACTGTTGTTTCACCACCCTGCTGAAAAGCTTCTCCAGCTTTAACCTTCGCTGTCAATAGTATTTCTTCTTTTTTTTCTCCTTTGCACATGGAAGAACAATTTTTGTCTTTTTCTGACATTTTTTCCATGTTTCGTTCCTCTATCTTTCTAGACCAAACGAACTCACTGCCTTTTGTTCTTTTTATTTCTGCAAAAACTCATCCTCTTCTTAAAAACTCTTGCTCTTTTGAAAAAATAAATCAGAGTTCTGTCCAGTTTCTTGTTAGACATGCAGTTCCTAAACCAGACACAGAACTTCCTGTCAGGACTCACAAAATCTGAACTTGTAGGATTAGTTATCATTCTTATTATTGCATTCTAGAGGGAGATGGCTCTTTGGAAGGACATCACTGTACAAATCATTGTAACCCCAGGATGCTTGTGTCCCCACCACCTAGCTAAATATTTCTCTTTCTGTATTTTGTGTATTCTGAATTTTATTTTCTCTTCTCACCATTGCACATTGTTTTGTTCTTTTGTTTGTTCCGAACCTAATAAGATAAAGCTAGTTGTCTTACTGATTTGTCAAAATTATTTTAAATTCTGATCCTTTCACCAGCAGTATTTTCTATTTCATCATGACTAGTTTTGCCAAATGAAAATTTGAACTTTGAAAGATCTCTTTGGGAGATCTCAGCAGGACAGGGCACTCAGCAGGACAGGGTATTACTAGGTATTTTCACTTCCTCAGCAGCTTTTGTTTCTCAAAAATATGCTCACTATTCCCCTCATCTTCTAGTTACTTCTTACTTCTAAAATTTTTTTGCCTAACTATGTCACATAACATCCACTCACATCTTTGCTTTTATTGATGTTTCCTGGTTTCTCATGCTCATCCTGGCTTTCGGTTTTTGCATGATTCATTCTTCGCTGGTCCAAGTTACTGAAGAGCTCTCAGTGCAAACATAATGGTCTCTCCTGCTCCTACTGTTTGGTTTTCCCTTTTTTGTAGTTTGGCTCACAAAGTAATCTTTCTGTAATCCTACCTGTACTCCTACAAATTCTTTCAGAAAATGATTCTATCTATTTACCATCTCCCTGTTTTCTGAAATCTGCTTTTCTGAGAACTCTTCAACAACAGTAGCCCTGTTCAACTACTTTTGCAATCTTTGTTTCACTAGAGCAATAACATTTGTCCTTTAATTATAATCCCCTAGAGATAATTCTTTAAGCTTTCCCAGGAGTCAGAACCATATCTAAAAGAAATACTGCTACGAAGGAAGACACAGCTCTCTAAATAAAATTTGTCCTTTACAAGTTCAAAGGGCTTAACAGATTTATCATCCAGTTTCCAAAAACAATCCACTTTTTTAGTACTCTTTCAAGGAAAAACAAAATTCATTGAATTTGTGGACGAAATTTAAGTGCAAGGTTCTGTATTGAGAACTGGTCAGTAGTTCCAATGAAGAAAAAGGTTGGAAAAATGTTATTTATTCATACAATCATAGAGTAGAATAGAAAAGAAGGGATCTACAAGGGTCCAGCTGACCTGCATGGGACAGCTCCAGGAATCACACCATGTGCCTGAGAGCATTGCCCAAACGTTTCTTGAACTCTACGAGGTTTGGTTCTGTGACCACTTCCCTGCGGAGCCTGTTCCAGTGTCCAACCACCCTCTGGGTGAAAAACCTTTTCCTGATATCCAGCCTAAACCTCCCCTGACTCAGCTTCAGGTCTTGTCACTGGTCACCAGAGTGAAGAGATCAGTGCCTGCCTTTCCTCGTCCCCTCACAAGGAAGTTGTAACTGCAGTGAGGTCTCCCCTCAGTCTCCTCTTCTCCAGCCTGAACGCACCAAGTGACCTCAGCTGCTCCTCTTACGATTTCCCCTCGAGGTCCTTCACCACGTTTGTTGTGCTCCTTTGGACACTCTCTAATAGTTTAATCTCTTTCTTATATTGTGGCACCCAATCTGCCCCCAGCACTCGAGGTGAGGCCGCCCCAGTGACGAGCAGAGCGGGACAATCCCCTCCCTTGCCTGGCTGGTGATGCTGTGCCTGGTGCCCCCCAGGACACGCTTGGCCCTCCTGGTTGCTACGGCACTGGAGTAATATTTTACACTTCATGTGCAAACACATGATAAGGAGCAACTGTTTCAATAGAAGTTTTTTCTGTTTTATATCTGTTGAAGCTATAGCAGATGAACAAGCTGAAATTGAATTAACAGTGTTATATCATTGCAAAAAGGCATATTTTGTATCAGCTGCATTATGAAATAAGCTCTGGGCTGGACAGCTTTGTCCTCTTCTCAGATGTGGTGGTTCAAGCATGTAGACTAGAGATGTTATCCCTGGAGAGGGATAAGCAGGGAGCAGTGATAATGATCAGAGGTCTAGGAAACAAGAGAAAATGCCGAAAGAATGTAATATGTGTTTTATACAGAGAGAATATTAAGAGTTTACTAAGTGATACAAGACTGCTTGAAAAAGAGGGAGGTATCTAATTTATACACTTAGACAAAAGATATTTGGTTTAAATTGCAGCATGAGAGATTTGTGTTAGACTAGGAAAAAATGGCTGGTGATAAAGATACTTACATTTTGGAATAGTCCCATTTATTCATAAAAGCTATAAATCATTAAGGAAATGCATTTTTTCATAGAAAGTTTTCTAGTTTATCCTTGTACCTAAGTGATACCAATTTCCTGTGAAATAGAGAATCTCTCAAGGTTCTGGTTATCCTCTGATTTTCAGGTTATGACATCTCTAGATTGTATCATCTCTCTGAATTGTCCCATTTTGTCTCCAGATGATAGCTCCCACCCATAGGGAATTTATCAGATTCACTGAAAACAAAACATAATTGAAATCCTAACATTTATCTTGCAAGGCTAGAAAGTCTTAGCCATTCACATTTTAATCTATCTTTTCAAAGACTAAGCTTAATTAGGCCTAATTGAAAGCTTACTGAAATCAAGAGAAATTCTGAGTGTTTTCAGTGGGTTTTAGTCTAAAAAATGTAGCTTTACTAAACATCACTTACTTTAGTTTCATCATTTTAACCCCAGATACTCATTGAGAAACCTTTCTTTGTCCAAAGATGCCTTAGTTTGTAATTTTTTTCTGAAGTCACTGGTTTACTGGGATAAAAAGTGTTTTTTCCCCCGCATATTAAGATTTTTCCGATATTTCTTTGAAGCATATAAGTTTCTGTTGAGCAAGTGCCTCAAACAATTTCATCCCAGTCTTTAAGTTACTGTAGATAAAGAATTTTCTTGCAACTCTGTATGGCTGGTTCCTTGCTGTGGCAGAAGGGAAGTTTTCACTGATTTCTCAAAATGAGCATTTACCCATATGTCTTTAGAACAAACAAGTATGTTTCCACTTCCTACACCCTTGCCACTTCAAAGTGAGGTCTCACTTCGTGCTTGGAAAAGAATGCTGTTGAGCTTTTCTCAATTTCTACTTCTCAATATGAGACAAAGCAGAGGGATCCCAGATTTAGAAGAAATCCTGCTGAGCTTAGAGTTGTGTTCACAGCTCATGAGAAGAGTGGTAGGATTTCAGGCAGCCAGGGAGTTTCACTATGGAGAATTGGTCTGTCTTTTCAAGAAAATATTTTGAAGCAATAACAATATCTACGTATTTGAAAGGTTGGGAAATTTTAAAGCTACAATCACGTGTGTAAGTGAACTCTTCTCTTTTGTGCATGTATCTAGCAGTAGAGATAATAAATAATTTTAAAAATTTAATTTTTTGCTCTGAGCACTTGCAAACTTGTAGTGTAATTAGCAGTGTGTCTTTGACTTTCACAACACAAATATTTTTAATTGTTCTTTTATCCTAGGCTTATGTCTGGAAATCTCTTGGAAGCTACTGTGTAATAAGTTCAGATGTCTTTTATGATGATTGTACAGTTTTAGAGATTCTGTTTTGACTGCTGTGGCTTTATAATATCTATCATGCAGGATATTAGAAAAAGTAGAGTGACTGTCAGAGACAGTCAGGCTACAACAGACACTGCTTTGCCTTATCAGTACTGTGAGGAAGTAGGATACCATTATGAGAGAAACCTCAGGCAGGTGACTTAAATGACTTGCATGTGGTCTCATTGGAAGCCTGTGACAGAGCATGAAGCTGACTCACGTCTTTTGAGCTCAGAATTAGAGTCACAGCTTTACAATCCTGATTGTGTCTTGCTCTGGTGGGCATTTCAGTAAAGACAGTAATTGTGTGAACATGATTCTGTGTAAAGAGATTAGTATTGGGGAGAAATTGTACAATTCTCACTCATCTGCTTAAATAAACTGATGTAATCCCCTTTTAATGGAGAACAGGTTCTATTAAAAAAAAAAGCATGATTGCTTGAAGCAAATTAAAAGAACCATAATCATACTGTATTGTGATAACTGAAACATGGAAAACCAGTTTGTGGACTAAGTGAAACAGTAGTACTTATAATGAAACAACATCCGCCAGGCAATAGCAGAACCTTCCAACCATATAATTTAGGTCTTTCTTTAAAAGAAGGGGTAGCCTTACGGCTTCAGATGGCTGAGGCAGAGAGACAAAACAGAGTCTAAACAGAACCAGAGATGGACATATGCCAAAGGAACAGTATTTCTCATCCAAAGATCAAGAGGAAACATGCCAATCTGCAGAGCTTCTGGCAACAGGCTGTCTTCCTCACTTAATCTAAAGAGAAGGCCTGTCTGGGGGTCCTTACAGTGATGAGATGCCCTGAATGTGGTCTCTGGTGCTGTGTGATGTGGAACAGAAAATGTTGATTGGGAACTTTGTAAGCAGACGTAGCTTACATTGTCTACTTATTTAACAAGAAAGTCCTTAAAAAAAAGTAAGTTAGTTCATGATGGAAATTCTTCCTCCCTTTCCACAAACAGCTGTTTTCCTTATATATCCTTGCCTGAGGTGATCTCTGTCATGTCACAGATTTTGTTAGGATTCACTCTCTGGAGGAGGCATTAAGCATGAGAGGAGCAGAATGCTGAGTCAGTATCTTTACACACCTGCAGATCTCTTGCTTTCAAGCTATTACCTTTCTCATCCCACTTCTTCATGCAGCACTGTCCTCTCTACTATTAGCTTAATTTCATGACTGGATCTTTAGCTTTGGTGGAGATTCTTATTCCGGGTGGATTTGTGCCTTAAGAGTAGTTTCATTTACATCTAGAACATTTGGAATGACGGTATCTACTTTTACTTCGGAGTAAACAACACAGACTTCCAAATCTCTTTGTTTCACTTGCCTGTAATCTTTTTATTCTCATTTCTCCAATTTAACAATGGCTGTAAACTGTTTCAGTCAAGGATTGTCTCCTTGTTGCAAAATATGCGTGGGATGTCTGTTACAAGAGACTGGCTGTAAGAACAATAATACAAGCAAACAATCCTCGATCTAACTCATCTCCTTTATCATTTATTTACAAAACAGATCATTCTCCTGGAGCTTCTTTGATCATGCTAGTGTTCATCCCATGAAGAGTAAATTTTTTTACTGATTCAAACTGCAATTAGCTTTTAAAATTCAAAAATGCCAACTTGTGTGGCATTTTCTGTAAAAACTGTGAAGAGTAAATGGACACAAATTTCTCCACATCATTTTTCTGAAGTCTTCATACTGAAAAAACCCCTCAGACATTCCTGAGTTAAAGTGAACAACTGAGCAATTTAAGTTTTTCTCCTATATGAAGTTTAGAGGCCATTCTTCAGACTGCTCCACGCATCACATGTTAAAAGCAAACAAACAAGCAAAAAAAGCTGCTGTGGCCCTGAAGGCAACATACAGAAGACGATGGAGTGTAGGTCAAACTCAAATCCCCTTGTGCAGGATGTCTGAAAGCTATGTATGTGTGCTGTGGGGTCGTAACACAGACTCGGGAAGATGAGAGAATTGTGTTAGGGAGAGAGGAGGTTAAAAGTTTAAAGCTCTTTTAAGCTGAGAAGGGCTTGGAAGCCTGGATACCTTTACTTTGCAGAAAATACTGTCAGTCTGGATTGACATTGCCTTAGAAATAAAAAAAAAAAAACAAACCCGAACTGTAGTTTATTTTCATTTTTGAAAGTACTTGTTTTAGTGTGTTGGTACAGCACTCGTTTTGGTCTGTAACTGTTACACAACTCCAGAGTGCAATGCACAAGTATATAGTTTCTAAGCTGAAATGCAGTTCAGTGAGAGCTGCAGTGCTCTTCCCTGCTCACAGCTGCGTGATTCTGCCCTTTCCTTTGCCCTTGCCTTTGTCTGACCCCAGGGCATAGGACATACTAGCACAGAAGTAACCCTACAAAAATGTTAACAGTGCCAGGAAATGCCACAAATGAAATGAAGTTGGGCTACTCTATTGCACTGGCTTAGTGGAACCATGGACCTGTGTTGTTGAAAAGCACGTGACTGATTATTTCCACCAGGGTTAACACAAAAGCAGCAATAGGCCTGCACTGCCGTATGTGCTTGTTTTGCATGGGGTAGACTTATTTTTCTTCACAGTGGCAAGTGAAGAACCACAGTTAAACCAGGGTTAAACTGCAACATCATGCCAATCAACAGTCTGGATCTGTGCACAAACCAAACCAGAGAGATGTGGAAAATTTTATTGAAAGAAACTTTACTGGTTATTTAGGCAAAAGTCTTGAGGACTGTGTTACTGGATTTGTACATCAGAATACTGGGTTTGGTGTCTTCTAGTTTAGAACTATAGGGAACTTCACTGGTAAAATGTGTGTGCTTCTTGCATTTAGAATCATTTAAGCTTTTGGTTCAGGTTCCCTAAACTGTCTTCTACTTGTATCTCAATTTTTATCCTGCTGCTTGCAACTTCTGGAAACTAGGCTGTAGTAGTGAGCTCTTCTTTCATGGTCAAATCATAGACTCACTAAGGTAGAAAAAAATCTCTAAGATCATCGAGTCCGATAATTTACCTGCACCACTAAACTATATCCCCAAAAGCCCAATCCATGTGCCTTGTGAACACTTTCAGGGATGGTGATTCCACCACTTTCATGAGGAAGTGTTGTCTTTGCAGTGACTGCAGACACAATCATTTGTCATAATTTTAGGCAGTTTTAAGAAAGCTTACTTAAAATGTTTTTATGGCTTTATTATTTGTAATTAGTATAATGCATCCTGAACCTGTGTGATTTATGTCAGATACTATATTACTTTTGCTACAGAAAAAAACCCCAGCAAAATAATTAGCAAACCCACACAAAAGAAATGGAAAATATGATTAATATACACCAAGGAGAGATTACATGGAAAAGTAAAGTCAAGTTGGGTTGGACTTAAGTAAAAACTGCAGGCTGCTCTTGAAGAATCATGTGCTTTTAATACTCTGGGAAGTTTGCTTCTTCTTTTGCCATAAAAATCAGGCATAACTATAAAGAACTGTCGTGCCTGAAACTAGTTTTAATGCCATTGCTATTTTGACAGTTATCTATGAAATTCGAGGGGGAAACAATTCTATTAAATTAGATTCAGTGTTTCAGGTAATCCCTTTCTTACAGCAGTTGGCATTTTCTCAGTTTCCTTAAATCAAATGAGATAGTCCTAAAAGTGAATCAGCTTGACCAACATGTATTAAACCAGTGATCACCAACAGAAAAATGTAGCAGGTGAATACAGACAACAGTTCATACTACATGGCAGGAAATTTTTTTGACACAAGGAAATATAAAAGATGACCCTTGGCCAGGATAAACCAGGAACATGACTGCTTCTATTGCTGTCTTAAGGAACCTTGTTAATTTGAGCCTTACATGTATCAGCTGCATAGAAATATGTTATTTCTATTGGAATGAACACAAAATCATAACATCTGAAGCTGCTTTTAGCTAAAGCTAGATTCATGTTTGTTTTTTATTTTTCTGGTGTTTTGTTCTAGGGGTTTTATTATTTGTTCTGTTTGTTTTGTTTACTTTATTTCAGTAATAAATCTTCAGATTCTGCTTCTGATGGATTCTGATTGATTTCTTTTTGTATTAAACCACCTGCACTTTCAGATTAATTAATTTGAACATGTATTCTTTGGCTTATTCAAAGAAAGCCTATGAACAAAGAATAGTTTACATTGAGGAGAAAATTCTCTGTGCACTGGTAAGCATTCTCTGGTCTTTATAATAAGAAATTACAGTATTTGTAAAATTTTTTTAGTTGACATTTGTAAATGGTTTTGGAATATTACAAAAGCTACATTTATATAGTGAATGTCATACCATCTTGGGATGTTAGCAATCTGATTTTTCCACAAAAGTCTATACCACCCTATCAGAAAAATACTTTTTTCTCATTTTCTGAAAAATATCACATGATTCAGGAAAAATGGGCCACCCCAAAAAAGAAAGAAGATTTCTTAGTGTATGGCTCTCGTGATATTTACCATGGAAAACCAAAAAGTTACAACCATAAAATCAAAGCACATGGTGAATCAAAACCCTGTGTCTAACAACATCTCTTTCAGATGTCTTCACTAACAGACTTTCGTAGTTCTTGAAAATAAGGGATGTGGGATAACAAATAAGCCTTACTCAGATTTACATTTCATGGGTTTCTGTTCTGAAAGCTCTGCTGATTCAGCTACCAAACCTGTAATATGCTACAGTAATTGTACATGAAATTGCTGCTGTGATGGCATGATTTTGCTGCTTTTGGTTTACAGGCTTAACATTTTCTGTTTTCTTTGGTGTCCCAATGCTATATTTAATATAAAGAAGTATTCCTATACATAGAGAAACAGATTCCAACTAGACTTTTCTGCATTTGTATTGACCTGAAGTACCACTGCCAGTTTGGTGACACTCTCAGTCCTTTAACCTCTGTGTATTTAGTGTCTGCGTAGGCTATTTGCTTTATATGTTCTTTAAACTGAGACCGGCTGCTTTCTACTCTCCTTTATTCCCACCTCATGTTGGACATTTTATATCTTTAATCATCACTTACACAGTCTTATCTGCTTGCTATCTTATGAGGTATGCAGTCTTGGGCCTCACCACTCACATAGGAGGCTGCCAAAAAGTCTGACTCATTTAAGACATGCAAGACTTTTTTAGATTGTTTACTTATGGCCTCTATTACTGTAATATCTTCAGAATTACTAGTTTTAATTTTTCAATTTATATATATCCCGACAGCAAACAAGGAGTATATGTTCCTTTTTTGCTTTGCTCCTTTGTCTCTGTGGCATGGTAGACAAAATGTTGGTGGATCAAAATAGGATGGTTTGAATTTCCTTGTGAAGTAGACGGTGACTTCATTCTCTGCTGAAAGTGTTAGAATTAAAAACCTCATGGTAAGAAACCTTTATCATTTATTCCTTAGAAATAAGATCTCATTTATTTATCTGAACACACCCTCTTAGGGTACAATAACTTTGTACGAAGTTATTTGGCATCTTGGATGATTTTAAGTTTTCCCCTTGTATTGTGGGTTTTTTTTATTAGACACATTTTACATAAAAATTAAATATCTTCTGCAGTTCAGTTCCCAAAGGATTTCAATGCACAACTGTGCTAAAGTTCCCTGACAGCCCTCCAACGTCCAGAGTTCATCCCACATCTCCCAACACTCCCTGCAGAGTCAGGCAGCCACATGCCTTGCTGAATCTAGTACCTCCAGCTCCAATTAATTTTGCCACATGTCCCTAGTGGCTGCTTTCCCTCTTTCTTATATATAGCCAAAGCAAGAGCCTGGTGTACAACCTCCTCACATCCCCTGACCTTTGAGCTGACGGGAAGACATACCTCTCCTCTCACACCAAAGCACTCTGGAGGCTGCTATGGAGTCCAAGTCCTCCCACAGTCTGTAATTACAAAGCCAGGAAGGATGACTCTGACTAACAGTAGGTAGTCTGTGAAGAGAGCTGATGTGTTATTAGAGTGGTGAGCTATGAGACTTTTGGAACAAAATGCAGATGTGATCTAAAGGGTAGTAACTTGATCTTTTGCATCCAGATGTAAGTAAAGAAAGTGGTATCATTTGGAAGCTGTGCTGGATTTCTCACAGGAAATGATGGTCTGATTTCCCTGAGGACATGCACTATGGGTAGGTGCCTGTCCTGTCCCTGTACTTCTGTACTTACAGGTCTTGATAAAATCTCTATCTAGGACTAGAGCCTTGTGAGGATCCAAACTTCCAAGGAAGGTGGATCCCTGCTGGCAGAACTGGTACATCCTGGTAGTAAAGCATTTACACTAGAAATAGTAACAAATCAATCCTGAGATGCATCAGGTGATTTGGTAGGACTTGGTGACCTCAGAATCTTTCTGGCTCCACAGCTTGAAAATAGAATTGGAACCCTTTGGATGCCTGTATGGTGGTTAAAGACTCAGCAGCTGGGTAAGTCCCAGTCTCCAGCAGGGACACAAAGTGCCTGCTTGTGTTATTCTCAAATTTCAGTCCTTCTCTCTCTCTGTGGTAAAATGCTGGAGGAAAAGAAGTAAGAAAATGTATCTTTGGTTAAATTCTCGTATCCATTTGTGGCTTAGCCTGCTATAGCTGAGCTACAGATTAGTGTGAATGCCTTTCAAAAACATGTGCTATCCATTACCTGGAGAGAATTAGACATCCAACTTGGAATAGTTGCTGCCTTTTAAAGAGCAAAGTCCGTTTTAGTTGTGCCCAAGCACTCTTTATACATCTTTATACCTTTATACCTCCTTTTTCATCCCTGTAGAAATTGTTTTGACTCATTTTCTTCTAAGTGTTTCATGGATCCCAGTCTCCTTCCTGAAGTTGTTTGGCTGAAAATTATGAAGCAGTGAAATACCAGTTCATTAGCCTGGATATGATTTTGCAAATCCCTCTATTCTTCTTTACCCTGTCTTCCTCAAAAATTTTACTGTTCCTTTCTCAGTTTAGAAGAACTTCTCTTGCCCTCAACATGCAGGGGCCGACACATATTCACTCTCCCAGAAGAGCTTTATGCCGTGAAGTCCTCTGCCTGCATTGTTTTGAACTCCTGACTTTATGGCAGTTACTCAGATCCTCTCAAGCAGTCTCATATTCTTCAGGTTTAACAAAGCAGGCATCTGTTATTCTTTTACTAACCATGGGATAAAGGTCAGCTCTAAATGCCTCATCATGTTTTCAGACTACTGACGTGAGACACTAGTGCACAGTTCCAGTTGGCAGGATCTGTCAGCAGATAAGAGGATATAAATCAGTGGATATTGCCATTATTCCCCTCTCATATCATTGCCTAAGGCCTGAGTGGGAGAAGTCAAGGTATCAGTACTAGCTACTGTTTTCCACAATGGAAGACTTGGATAGGCTCATCAATTCAGTTCTTTTAATGATATTTTAATTTATAAATCAGAAGTGTATTTGGTGCATACACTGAAGAGACTAGAGTCAAATAACCTGTCATTATATCTTCAAGTGATCCTGGTGATAGTGCAGCCCTCCTTAGTACTTTATTTTTCCATAATACAAATGGCAGTTTCTTGAGAGAAGTAGTATACTTGAACTGCCCTGACCAGCCCCACCTGGGACCTTCACCCATAGTTGCAGCCCATTGGTCAGGGCTCATCTTAAGCTCATGCCTGGGAAACCTGTTCTCTCGTGAGCTGTGTTGTAGGTTGTGATCTTGTCTCCTGGGTGGATTCAAACCTATGCTTAATGTCGATTGTCTTCAGTGCTGTTTGCTGGATAGACGTCAGCCCTACATTTTAGGTTTGTGTCCACCCTGCTGCTTCTGCCTGGGCTCTCCGGATGGGTCATGCTGTGTGTGGGGCTGCTATGCAGGCACAGTAGGACTATGCCCTGCTTGATGAGGACACTGCCTCTACTACGGTCATACTTGGCTCCTGCTTGCCCTCCCTCATGGGACAGCCTCTTCTTGCTGCTCCGTGCTAGGGAGGGGCAGCCACAGTGGTGATCACGCAGGTATCACCAGGCAGATATAAAGGAAGAACAGCCAAGGGTGGGCAGAAGAGAGAGACAGTCCTTCTCACTGGCAGCCAGGAATTAGGCTGCATCGGATGTGAGGTGTGCTTACACCTGAGAGACCTTTCGCCATCTATAACCACTTTTCTAGGGTTTAGCTTCAGAAAACCAGTATTTCATCCAGTGCTTTGAACTTTGTGGTCTCTTGTCACTTGGCGTGACTAAGAATTCATTTAGTCTCCTGCGCTAGTGATTTAAGAGCATGGTGTAGGCGTAGCTTTGAAAATGTTGGCAAATATTTGGGTGGAATTTGGACGTAGACCTAAGCAGGTTCCTCATTTAATCAGATCACACTGGGAGAAAAGCCTGATGGATGTTTCTGTGTGTTTGTGGGTTTTCTTCCCCCCTTCTCTTTTTTCACCTCCCCACCAAAGACAGGCATGTATACCTTCGAGTAGCCATTCTTTATCTTCCTTTTTTCCCCCTCTCTGTCATTATTGCAGTTTTCTTTTCATTAGATCATTATCACTCTGCTCATTTGACTGGGAATTTCCCCCGGGAGTGTGCCTTGCCAAAAGTAGTATTATTTTATGACAGATTTACATGAGAGCAGGTTTTTCAGGTTCTTGGTGGTAAACTGTTTGGAAATATGTAGACTGGAAAACTGCACTTTTCTGGAAAAAACCTCATCAAGGTCACAAACTTCTCTTGTTTTGTATGGCTTCTGTCAGCTCCCCAGATAATCGCCAGCCAGCAGTGCAACCAAGGACTGTGCTCAGCATATAGTCCTTTTGGTTCCAGAGCCTTTTACCCTTTTAATATCAGCACTGCACATCTGATATTAAATAATTGTTTAAATTACTGGTATGATGAAAACTTGAAGTACTTTAATGTTTCCAAAAGATAGATGGAGGGTGGGGGGAAAACCCAGCAGTTTTATTGTAGTTACAATGGTTTGTAACCTGAATTCTGTTCTTCCCCAAAGTAATACTTTGTGTGTGGGAATTTGTGTTTCGTACCAATGCTTAAACTGTGAATGATCCTGAATACGTGCTTCTGACAGGGAGGCTTGTCATGAAGGAGAAGGTGACAGTCTCAGCGGTGTAGGTCATATTATAATTTCCACATTTTAAGAAGGCTGAAGAAGAGATATGGTGGATCCCTTCTTCCATGCCCGAACCTTGTCCAATGGCCTAATAGACAACATTTTTGGACACTGAAACCATGTGTGTCACATTAGTAGAAAGTCCCTCCTTTGTCCTCAGTCTGAGCTTGTGGAAATCGCAGTGGAAGCTCTGTCATCCAGCCATACAAACTGAAACTCTGTAACCTTAGGAAGATGTTAGTTAGGGCACGGTTGTGGCTGGCTCTGCTGAGGCTGTAGCCTGAGACTCCATCCGGGATGTATGAAGTTGCACAAGCACTGTAAGTAGAACTATCACCTGAAATCAGTGCATGTAGCTGAATATCGGTGTCTGAAAAGCCCAGCTGGCATAACTGAGCATGTACTGAGGCAAACAGATTTGTGTGTGCGTCTTTTGAAACCATCCAGTCAGGCTGCACCTTTAGCACTCGTTCCAATTTGTGCTAACTTGTAGGAACTGGGCAATTAAACATTATAATATTCAACTCAGATTTTCAGAGGATTTTGAAGAACCACATCTGAAAGTCAAAAAGTTATGTTGAAGAACTGTGTTATAAACTTGTGGTGTGGTTTTAATCAGCCAATACATAAAAAAGCTAGTTTTCATCTGATACTTAAATTGAGAGATTATTTATGTAAAGAACATGTAATTAAATGGTTAATATTGCTGTAATAAGCATTTTGCTCTCTAAAATGAAAATTTTCAGTCATCGACTTCTGTGCAGATTTTTCCCCCTGCTTTGTAAGTGTATTTTACACAAAGTTTTAACATGCCTGTACGTTTAACTGTCTAAATGTCAGTTTTACAGTACTTTGGTGTATGCAGTATAGACAAGTTTAAGTTTGAAAACATAGCTCTTAATAAAATAAATGTCACATGTGGCAGTTTATTTAAATATTAGGGATCTGATATTTGTGTGGAAAACACTGCAGTTTATACTCAAATATTTATCAAGCTTCTCGAAGTTGTACTCCTGCAACGTGAGCAAACTGCTGTGATAGAAGTTTCGGTCTCTTCATTTTGTATTCACATAGCTCAGTCCTAAAATGCCCTCTGCTGGGCACTGGCAGCAGCCAGGGAAGCAATAGGGTTGGTTTAAGGCTGGGAAAACTGATGTCATTTAACTTACATCATCCAGCAGGGTGTCTAAATTTTGAAGGAATGTCTTATTAAAGTTATTTTAAGCCTAAGACTGTGTAATATGGAACAATTTAAAAGGGCAAAAAATTAACTACTTCTAGTTAGACTTAGATTTGTTTCTAAAGAAAAAAAAAGTATTGCACTGGGATTAAACTAATTTTCCTTGACATTATCTCTTTTTTTCTCCACTCCTGGACACAAACAGCATTATGTTACTGAAACTAACAGGTGTTCGGGGAAAAAAAAAGATAAATTCTAACAGATTGATATTCTAAAATTGTGGAGCCAGGAGAATCCACATTTGTTACATAGAATTGGAGCTAAGGGAGAGTAGAGAGTTTCATCACTGGTGTTCACTGATCTGTCAGAGCTTCTTTCCCCTACCCAATTTGATGATAACATATAAGTAGCAGGGGAAGATCTCAACTGATTTCTGTTTTTATACATAATCTGATGGATTAATGGCCCCAGAGAGTAAAGGATATTAATGTGATCAGGTCAGCTAAGTGTGGCTCTGCAATATGCCTATAGGGATGGTGTCCTGCTTAGTAAAAGGTAAACTAGGAGTTATCCTGCTTGGGGTTTATCTTTGCATTGATGGCTGTAAAAATATTTTGTTTGATTGCAAATACATATAATGTTTTTGAACTGGTAGCCTAATCATGTCAGCTTGTCAGTAATATATTTTGTGATAACCTTGTCCAGTTCTGTCAGTTTTGTACACAAGCCTCCACACATTGCTGCTTTATATTTCCTCAATGTACTAATCAAAATTTGAACTCTTTTTGTTTTGTGTAAGTTGGTGTGTGAAATCTAATTGAACTGTTTAACAGCCAAGATATTGTTGTTATTTTTATTGTCTTCCTTTAAGATTAAGTAACTTATCTAAAATTTCTTCAGATACAAGTCCTGGACTACTGTATGCTTACTTGGAACATGTGTTTTTTTGTTCTTCTGGAACCTAAATATATTTTTTTCATGGGGAAAAAAGCAACTAAGACTTTGGCATGTGGGTACATGAAAATAAATTTGTACTTTGGAGCTATTAATTCTTCACGATTAACATTAAATATATTAAAAATTGTGTATGTATTACATGCATGTTTTCTCTGGCATGAATGCAGCAAATTACCTGACTCACAGAGTTTTACATCTTGGCTTCTGACCCTTCATCAGGATCAGAAACTTTTTTTTGTCCAGATGGACATGAATTATTAATAAAGGCATTTTAATTAAACTGAGTTAAAATTATAGTGTATTACACTTTGTTAGTTTAACTGCAATTGTGCAACATATGTTGATAATCCATCTGAAAATTTCAATCTATTTCATGTAAAAGTAGTCACAATAAAGTGCTAGAGTTTAATTGAAAAATAACAGCACAACTGAACAAAGAGTGCTATCTAAGTTATACTGATTAAAAAAAGCCAGACCCACTGATGTACTAGGGCTTTTGTGAAACTAGTAGGACTTTCCTGTCCAAAGTACTTGCCTTGCCTTTCCCTAAATTTTGAAAATCTGTGTTGAAAATATGATTGTCTTGTCACCATGTTGCTCAGTACCATTTGTAATCTTGTTTGTTACCATATGCTACTTCATGTTACAACGATAAAAGAAAAATAATTATTTTTATAAAGCAAACAAGGAGGAAAATTAAATCTCTCTCCACAGTTGAATTCTGGTGAGGCTCCAAATTCCTTATATTGACATGTCTATCTTTCTGTTTCTTGGGATTCCTTTCAGGTATTGTACAAAGAAAACCTTTGATTAAGCTCCTCATCTGCTGAATCTGCGTCAACACTGTGCCTCAGCTTACACATTTATAAAGAATAAGAGGCCGTACAGAATCACAGAATATTCTGAGTTGGAAGAGACCCACAAGGATCACCAAGTCCAACCCTTAAGTGAATATGGGGATCAAACCCAGAACAGTGGCATTATCAGCAGCCTGCTCAGACCAGCTGAGCTAATATGGTTTCCTGTGTCCTGCCCAAGTCAGCCATGCTTTCAGGACGTGTTTCCATTGCCTGTTCCACAATTCTGTAGCTCTATAAATGTCAAGAGACTGCTTGGGTGCTGTCAGGTGTATAGTGTTTTTTCTACTCCAGCAGAGAAAATGCTCACACTCTTGTTATGTTATTTTCCAATTCTTCACCAGTTTTCAGAGGCTGTAACTCCACTTCTTAACAGCTTGCCCAGCTTCATTATGTTCCCAGGTCTCATGCCACAGGTCCATTACTCTACTCAATGTGCAATATTGAGTGTTTATTAATTTCAGAATTCTCCCATGTTTGAACTCTTAGCTGCCTTAGCTCTCCTCATTGTATTTATCTCTAAAAAAAATTTGCGGGTAAAATCTTCTGGTGTGTTTTCTTGCTGTTACAGTCCTGAGCTGACTTATTATACTTTAATTAGATAAAAAGATTAATGTCTTCATTTTGGAAAAAAAAAAAGCTACAATAAGTACACATTACAAGGGAAAAAGGGTCTCTAATAATTCAAGGAAGCTGTATGGTAGCCCCGAGATTTCACAAAGTATATGATCACTGTGTTGTAAACCATGCATGCTAGGCAATACATAGTTCTTACTGGATGTGTGTAACAGGAACAGAGAGGCACATATACTTCTCTTTTTAATTTCAGAGCGAGACTTTCAAGGTTTTCATTTTCTCTGGTCAGCAAGATTATTGTAGCTGCTGAGAGTAGCCTGTTTTCAATCTGCCTAATGTTTGAACAACAGACAGTTCTCATTTTGTGACAAGCACTGGAAGAGAGTGGCCTGACACCAGATCCAGTCCACTTCTCAGTGAAAGCTGACAGTATACTTACTGAATGGCCTATCATCATCCCATCATAACAATAGGAATTTTGCCATTCAAGTGACCAAATATCATTCTGGTTAAACTTTATATCTTGATTCCAAACCCTTAATGGATAAATCTTTTTGTTTCAAAAGTTACTGCAAGACTTTTTCTTAATATTCTGCCTCTGTGTCAATGTCCTTTTCTACTCCGCCTTATCATACCTACACTCCTTTGCCTCTCCAAATGTCCCCCTTGCACATAGCACTTTTCTTATGCTGCTGTTGTTCCTGATCTTCCTGGTTTATCAAAATGGAGAGGAAGAAAAAAGGAGATGAAGTAGTTTACGTTTATATTCTGTGCAGAGTGGATGGCATTTCGTTTTGTGAAGCTGTCTCTTCACTTGTTGACAAGTACAGCAAGCCACATTGCATAGACCAGTGATGTACATGTAGGGAAGTGGAGGTGTTGCCCTCCCTGGTTCCACTCCTGCTGCCATCTGTGCCTGAAATGCTGAGTAGTTTTTTGTGGCTGAAACAGAGCAACCTGCAGAGAAGATAGATGTGGAGGTACATGTCAAATCTATGTGACAGGAACAGTTTTTAAATGCTTTAAGTTTGGTTTTGGTTTTGCTTTTCCTCCTGTTAGTATTTTTCTACCAGGCCTCAGTCTACCCTATATCTCATCATGACTGTGCTTTTCTTCTGATAAGAAAATAAGAACTGGCAAACTTATGTTAAGAAGTCCTTCCATATGGAGGGACTTATAGGTAATATCTAGGGTTGTGACAGGACAATAGTGAATTCTGTTCTTTTGTAAGCAAGAATTAGAAAAAAGCTCCAAAACCCTATAGCCATTCTGAATAAGGAAAGTACTTTTTGGCCTGATGGCTGAGATTCAGAAAACATCTGATATTGTGATTTGCAGTAAAATCACAGTGGCTGCGAGGATATCTTTTGTTCATCTTTAAAAAATCTGTATAGAAATGCAGACACTTTGCTTTGCCTCTTTTAGTGTTATCTTGCTGATAAGATAAAATACTTCAAAATCTTATACCTTGTGTGGTGGGTTGACGTTCCAGGTGTCCACTAAGATGCTCTATCACTCTCTCAACGAGACAAGGGAAGAATATGAGATAGAAGAGCTTATGGTTCAGGATGAAGACAGAGAAGTCACTCAACAATTATCAGGCAAAACAGACTCCACTTGGGGAAAATTGAATTAAATCATTGCCAGTTAAAATTTAGGTAGGATAGTGGGGATCAAAGACATAGCTAAGAAGAACACATTCCCCTAACCCTTCCCTTGTCCCCAGCTTCAACTTCACCCTTCCAATTTTTCCATCTCCTCCTCTCTGAGCAGCATGGGGATGGGGAGCGGGGTTCCATCCCCAATGGGGCCAGTTCCTAGCACTTCATTGCTGCTGCTCACTCCTCCTCACAATCTTCCTTTTCTGCAGCATGGGGTCAGTTCCATGCAATACAGTCCTTCATGAGCTTCTTCAGCCTGGGTCCTTCACATGGACTGGAGCTCTTCAAAAACTGCTCCAGCATGAGTCCTCACTGTGAGGTGCAGTCCTTCATGAGTGAACTGCTCCAGTGTGGGTCCACCACGAGCCACAGCTCCTGCCAGAAAAACTGCTCCTGTGTAGGCTTCTCTCCACAGACTGCAGCTTTCTTCAGGTACATCAATGTTCTCTGACATAGGGTTTTCCAGGGGCTGCAGATGGATCTCTGCTCCATCATGGAACTCCCCGGGCTGCTGGGCCAGAGCTGCCTCACCATGGTCTGCACCATGACCTGCAGGGGAGTCTCAGGTCTGGCATCTGGAGCACCTCCTGCCCCTCCTTCTGTACTGACCTTGGTGCCTGCAGGGTGTTCCTCTCACAGTTTCTCACTCCTCTGTTATCTCAGCTCCTGCAAAGCATTTTTTACCCTTTCTTGAATGTTATCGTGGAGGTGACACCAGCACCACTGGAAGGATGTTGAGCTGGCTTTGTCAGACATTTGGGCAGCACCTGTTGTCTCTTCACAGATGCCACCCCTGCAGTTCCCCTGCTACCAAAACCTTGCCACAAACCCAGTGCATCTTGAATCTTCTCTAAAGGAAGGGGAATACTGAAATTCCTTCTAAATGTTTATACAGAGCCATGTCATACTTCTTCAATGTGTGTTGTTTTAAGAAAGTGCTACTATTTTATCTTCAAATATACTCTTTCTAATGAAGATAATATTTCCTGTTTGCACTGACAGAAGCATTTTCATCACATAAATAATGGTAAGACTGAGAAAGATTTTTTGTCTAGCTGAAAATAATTGATTTTATCACTCTATCTCCTATATTAATGATGGTGAAATTACTTTTTTCATATCTCTTCTCATATATATATATATTTTGAAGTTGAGTTAGATTTCTGTTTTCACTTGAAATGGTGAATATTTTGGGCCTCCCTTAACTAGGGCTCTAATCCAGGCAAACAGAGGAGCCATTCTGTGCTTGTGCACCCATTCCCCCTGTTCAGATGACTTTAGGATCTTTTCTCTATTTCAATTACAGGTTTTGCTAAAATATTGCCTTGTCGATATGTCATCAGGAGATATTTTACAGGGAAGACATGCCTCACTCTGATGCATTAAATTCCTGTGATGGCCACAGCCTCTTGTGCTGCACAAGAAAAGCTCCAACCCATAGCTGTTGTGCTCTTTTACTCTCTTTATTTGGGTTATCTTTAACTGAAAGCTCTCATATTTGTGTACGCCACGTGGACTTGTTTAGCAAGTCCTTGTCCTTTTTCAAAAAAAAGATCTGTTAATATTTTCAACAACTTTCTTTGCATGTTTGAACTTTGAAAAACAAGGACTGTAAAGGTAGGAAATCCTCCTTATTATTTCAGTAGTGGTTGTCTAGGGAAAGGGAAATCTGCTTTTTCCTTGAATGGATTTCATCTTTTACTGGCAGCTGATTTATTTTTTGAATGTTCTTCTTTTTTTTTTTAAATAACTGCTATGTTTTTGCTTTAGACATTGGAATCCTGCCCCATCCTTATGTGACATACCTAATGAAATGTTTTTGTCACTGTTTACTTTTTTTTCCTGTCAAAATTGGTTCTCTTCCCTTGGATATACATTCTGCAGTGAAAGCCTAAAAGAAATGCATAGTTCTTCCATTGCATCTGTCTTTTGCAAATTTGGAGACCCAGACATCTAATTTTCGACTTGATTTATAAGCTGTGCAGCTGGTAGTGAATTTATGGGCATTGCTGCTTTTAGCCAATGTATTCTTGGATTCATCTTGCAAAGTTCACATTTTCAGAAAAAGTGCCCTTTTTTTCCCAAATCCTTCATGTTGCAAAGACTTCCTTCCCAAAGAAAGATCTTTAGGGAGAAATTCATCTTGTCCTCTCAAGTGAAAGTACGAGAGATCAATACTTTGATACGTTGTTTTACTTTTTTATGCTTCTGCACTTTTCCTCTCAATTTTTATGCCTGAGGCAAGACCTTACATATGAAAGATCTCTGACTTATTTTTTTCCACAGGTCTATTATTAGTACTGAGTTTGTCTCCCTTAAAATTAGCTCTTCATCTTTTTTTTTCTGTGATGAAGCCAAGATTTTGTTTGTTTTCCTGAATAATGACCTCATTTTTATATACCAATTTGCTAAGAAAATGCTGGGCTTAATGCTGTCAGGGTGCAATCCTTTCTTTGGTGTATGGGGACACTAGAGTCAATGTTTTCCTTTCTCTGATGCTGGAATATCTTCTGTAAATATGTTAGTAGGTTAGTGAATATTTCACTGTCAGTTAAAGAGTATCTGTCTTCTCTCTGCCTTGCCTTGCGTTTTGCCTTGCCTTTTGCCTTTTCCTTTTCCTTTTCCTTTTCCTTTTCCTTTTCTCCCCCCCAGAAACAGCAAGTTATTGCTTCCAGAACACAAATCAGCCAAACAAGATTTTCTTTCAGTATGAATTCTCTAGATAAATCTCAGTAGAACTGGAGCAAATTAAGAAATTTGCTAATTAGCTGTTAATGAGTGATAAATGTTCTCTGCCAGCATATATATCATCTGCTCTGATAGTTTAGGGAGCTCACTGGAACGAGTTGTTCAAACTAAATGATGTCACTGCTGAATAGTAGTTTTATTGCATCTAAGCTTGTTGAACATTTCCAGATAATTATTTTCTTGTAACGATGTACCTGAGTCTTATGAAGATTAGAATTTTTTTGTTAGAAGTGAAAATTTTGAAATATTAAGAAAAAAGAAAAAGTGGAGATGTCCATTAAGAGTGTTATGGCACAAGAACGTTTTGGTTTTTCATTTGAAATTATTTTATTCCTTGAATTATATGTACAAAGTATCAATAATAATATGTTTTCATTTTCCTGCTAGAAAATTATTTTACCAAATTAAAGTCAGGAAGTTTTTTATGGAGAACTATCATTGCAATTATTTTATTATTTTCATTTTTTTTCATTTTTATTATTTTCATTTTTTTCTCTTCTCTTTGAAATATACTTATTATATAGCATGATGTATTGATGATCTCTGCACCTCAGTCTTTGAAATAATCAAGAATTTATTAAGTCTCTCTTCTATAGATGTGGTAGGTATAATTGAAAGAACTGGTAGGAAAATTGATATTATAATGATCAAGAATTGTGAAAATACAGACTAAAACCACGTTTGCTTCTTAATTTAATATAAAATTTGTGCATCTCAGACATACTTGGGAACATTTTCAATACACTGAAACTAAAAATATTACCAAAAAAATGGATTTCACTCTGGGGCTTCTAGCTGTTAGTAAGTATTCTGCATTTTGGGAGAGAGTGTATAGATATGGAACTGGATTACTTATACAACCAAAGTTCCTTTGGTGCTAATGTCCTCCCAGGTACAGGGCAAATTGTCTTTTAAAAGATGTAAATTAAAATGTATGGTATGCTTTTACCTGCCTCCTCTTTGTCTGCTGAATTAATAATTTCAAAGGGTTTTTCCTAATTTCAAATGGTAATTATTGTAGGGACTGTCAGTACTGTGCACTACATCAGTTACATAAGAACCTGAATTAAACTAAGTACTATGGTCTGTTTTTTAAGAGCATGGATCAATTCAGGCTGAAACATAAGCACATGCACTGACCTAATTCCTGGCTGACCCACCTTTCCACAACCTCCAGTTCTTCCTGTACATGAGGAAAGTGAGGAAGGAAGCTT
This sequence comes from Oreocharis arfaki, assembly GCA_013398015.1. Classification (NCBI taxonomy): domain Eukaryota; kingdom Metazoa; phylum Chordata; class Aves; order Passeriformes; family Paramythiidae; genus Oreocharis; species Oreocharis arfaki. The sequence continues at coordinate 768,210 of VZRR01003882.1, forward strand.
CACTCACTGACTTTGTGTACACCAGGAACATGTTGGTCAACATAGCCAATAATCAGTCACCAAATAAAACCTATTTTATCACTACTGACACTAATCTCCCAGTACAAGGTTCACATTTTTCCTTTCTCTATGAGTTTTTGCATAAATTTTTCCCTCTAACAGCATATAAGCTAATAAATTGAAAATTCCTGTCTTAGCCTGATGATTTGCTCTGAGCAATGGTGCAGTCAAATAAACAGGCCAAGCACTGGAAAACTGACGGACTCGAAATTCATAAGGGCAAGTTTAAGTGGTCCTCTAAAACCTTTTTGAAAGCATCATTAATCATGCTGGGCACTGAGCCAGTATAAGCAACTAGTTACAATTGTATTATTCCTTTTAACAGAAAAGATGAACTTTCCTGTCTTTCCTCTGCATGGCTCTTTGCACAGAAAGTACATCCAGCCTCAGCTAGACGTATTCCTTAGCAGGTTAGAAAAGGGAGACAGCAGGAGCTTATTCGAGTTGTTCCACCCTCCCCTTCATGCTCTTTGCTTTGTAAAGCTTTCTTTCATTAGAAATATATCGCTTGCTTCAATTGCAAAACTAATGAAAAGACTTTCTTCTGCTAAGGGATACTCTACACACTATGCAAACTGGCAAGAGGAAAAACAACACAGATCTCCAGATTATGCATTCCTCTACCACAGGTTACTGAAAGGACGAAAGGACACACTGGCTCTACCAAAAATAAATTTAGAAGAATTTCTGTGGAAACTCTTTCGCTGTGTTCTATTGCTCTTTAAAGATCTCAACAAGCAAAATTGCACTGAACACTTACAAAATAAAACTGCCAATGGAAACTTTTTTTGGGGTCTTAGCGTTCCTTCCTTGCTCCCTGTCAACTGGGNTTTTTCCACCTATAAATTATTGCATTCACTAAGTATGCTAATTAGGGACTAATTATGCTAATTGGGTCCTTTGAAGATTAAAAATGCTATTCTTTGATTTTATGGATGTAGCTTTCAAATTTATGGATGTGGGTTTAGAGGCCTTCCCTTCTCCAGGATTTGCACAGGACAATAATCAGAAAGGTTATATGTTGTCCTTTACCTGAATGTTTTGTTTGTGCTACTTTCATCCAAAGTAAAGATTAACTTTGAAGGCTTATGTTTCAGTCCACTGATTTAAATAAATTTGGGGTTAAACCTGGAGTTCTAGGAGGACTAGGTATGTCATCTTTATTTCTCTTGGTTCTGGGTCTTACTCTTACACGTTTCTTTATAGAGCTCTTAAAATACAGACAAGAAAAAACTATGTTCAATTCTGGTCTTGATTTCCTCAATTTAATCCAATTTTCATTTAGTTCAAGGTGAAATTTTACAATGGACATTTAATTAGGTAATGAGGCATCTGTATTAATTTTAACCTTCACATTAGCAAAATAAGTTTCTCAGATGGAGATGAGGAAGTATATCTTCAAATTAAGACAAATGACAAAATGCCTTGGTTTGTGCCTGGAGATGCTTGCCAGCCCATCATAATCCCAAAAAGAAAGCCACTGATGCTGTGCAAGGTATCAATAAAAAAGGTATTTATCAGAGCCAGCACTACAAGAAGAGTGTAGGTGATCTTTCAGTCCCTTTAGGTGGTGTAGCATTGAATGGCTCTTCAGCTCCCGTGCAGCACACCGTGCAGACCCCATCCATAGCAGAGACCCTCCCTTTTGGGTCCTTGGAGCTACTGCTTGTTTTCTTGCATGGAGTAAGTTCTATGCATAATTTCTGCTCTCAGGCAGGAGAGGTGTTTGTGTGGGGACTTGGAGCTGCACAGCTGGGTGAAAGCAAGGCCAGGCAGGCAGTGGAACTGCCAGTATGAAGTAGGAGCTGCCGCTGGGTCCTCTGTTAAAACCAGCTGGTTCTGTTTGTCCTGCAGCCAAAATCTGGGCAGCACTGGCCTGAGGGCTGTGCTGGTCCTGCATGTATGGGATCATTCCTTCCATGTGCAGTGGTGGAATAGTCAGGACCACTGCACCACTCTCTAATGATATTATATTAGGTAAGTTATATAGTGGAATTGAGTATATGTGTGTTGATACCTCTGAACTTCAAAAGACTTTTATTTTTCTCTGCTTCAGGGATAATAGGAGAAAACAAGTTCCAAATAGGAAACCTCAGGGAAACTGCTTGAATTCCTTATTAAGTCCATAAGCAATTTGTTGGGTAAATAAACCTAAGCAAGTGTTCTTAAATCATCTATTCAAATACAGGGTGATTTGTAAAGTTAAAGACTGCTGATAAATTGGTATTGCAGAGCTGGTAAAACACATAATATATCACCAATTCTGGTATAGCTCCAATGACATGAATTCAATTACAGTATTTTACATTTCAAAAGCAAAAGAGAAAGAACAAGTCAGAGAGAAGAGCTAAAATGCAGGGGCGGGGGGGGTGGAATGTACTTAGGGCTGCTTATTGCATTTCCATTTTTTCCTGGCTTTTAACATTGCAGCAATAGGGGCTCCTTCTTTGCCCTCCAGTAGCAGAACATCAGAAGTAAAATTGTGGTAATTCATGAAAAACAGTGTGTACAAACATATAATAGAGAGTTGATTGGGATATTTAGTAAATAAGCAGTAGAATACAAAAGTAGCAGTTCCATGAACATTTCCTATTTCAGAAAGAGTGTGGCTGAACACTGTGAAGATGCATTTCAATTTGTGAAGTAAATTTCATCAGCTGTTTCTTCTCTACTAAAAACACACACAGTTTTTATATCTATCTGTCTTTCTGTCTAAAAGCACAGTTTGTATTACGATGAGAACCTCTCACCAGGCCTTCTAATACTGTGAGGTTTCCTCTAAATTGTATTCTCTGCATTCTCATCAAAATTTGTGTAGGCACAAGATGTTGTTCTTTATTGTATAGAAGTAACTCATACCATGTTTTCTCTCTCCAGTGTTTCACTCATGCAGAAGTAAGAGGTCAGTGCAGGACATTAGTGCTTTGTTATTTTCCATACTACTCACTGCAAGTAAATTTCATCACCTTGTGATATATTCTGCATAGAGTTCTGTATTGTGCTCCACAGACCCAATGACAAGAACAAGGCCACTGGTAAGTAGTCTGAATATTTCTCTGCATTTGATGTGGAAAGAGTGAATGCTTTCTTTTTTCTCCCGTTTATGCTCTATATAGTACATAAGCAAATAATTATTTTTCCTTTTCATTTCCATAGTACCCTTAATATATTTGAGCACTGATCAATAAAAAAGAATCTTTCCAAAAGCTCTAGATACTGAAAATAGGACTGGATAGCTTTTTTTTCCCCTCATAAGAAATTACTGTATTGTAGTGATGCTACATTAGAGTATGAGAAAACATACCCAAATGAAACAATTGTGCATGCCTTATAGAGAGTTTCCTGGGTAGAAGACAGGAGTAATAAACCTTTCATAGCTAATACTAATTATTTTGCTGAATATTTTCTACCAGACATGAGGCTAAATTGTAGCTGAAAACAAAAGGGGGCCTATGAAGAGCAGAATATGCTAAAACATGGTAGTCTTCTATGCTTATACTTGGCTTTATGGGAAAAAGAACTGATAATGTTCAAGATCAAATACAAAATAAAGGAATAAAAAAGGCATAAGCTGAAAATATATTTAGACTTTAAATCTTTACAGTCTGAAGGTTTTGTTCAATTAGACGTGATCTGGATTTCTGTATTTGTATTGAGGCAGCTTCAAATAGCCATTAATCCATCCAATTTCAATCATAATATTTAGAGGGCTTCAATGCTAGCAGTGCAGAGATTTACCTCAGCCAGCCTTAAATATGTGAAAGATTATGTTTAAGTCTGTACTTGTCACCCTAGTTGCTTTTGAAGTCAGTGAAAACTAATAGATGCTTTCAGAGAATGTCTCGTGGTCTATGGAGACCAGAGAGAAGTGACTTGTGCTGCGGCGTCAATCACCCTCTGGAAGCGCCTGTTTCTTTCAGCAGCCTACAGAAGGAACCTGCCAAGACTAGTTGAGATTTAAACCTTGAAGTCAAAATGAATGGATCTCTTTCCACATTACCTGTCACTGCTTGAACATGATGTTCATGCTTTCCGTGCAGTTCACACTCTATTTAGAAATACAGCTTGAGTTTTTAATAGATAGACAAGCGGAAGGAGAATGACTCCCTTTAGTTTAACAAACTCGTGCTAACTAAAAAAGTCAATTTCTTCATATTAAATCCTGGATTAGCAATGCTGAAAAAGTTAAAGTCATGGTGAACTTAAGGAGCTGCAAGGAGAAAAATCTGTGTATTCTATTAACTGATTGCAGAACAACATACAAAGGTGTTGGTTTTTTTTTTTTCCCCATAACAGCAGAATTAATTTGGGCAGAAGGAATACTGTAATGTCCTTGAATGACCTTTGTGGTTATTAATGCTGTTCAAGTCACTCTGCCTGAAATTTCTAACACTTTAGTATTATCTAACACCTATCACAGAAGGTGATTTTGATTTAGCTGTTTTCAATCTTCTCATGGTTTTTTTTCTTTGAATTTTAGAACGAGGTGAATTTGTCCGGGAAAGCTCTTAATTTTTTAGATTTAGATCTACAAATTTTCTCAAGTATTTTCTTTTCAAGGCTTTTAAGCAACTGTTTATTCTTCTAGAAGATTTTCAGCTTCAAATCTACATTCCAGTAGCAAAAATAAAATTTGAATTGAAGATGCAGAGTCTGATCTTTGAGATTTCTTTAAGCAATACTGATATCAACTAATAATATTCTATTTTATAGATTTAATATAATTTCCTTGTTGATGTCCCTACATGCTTGCATGTTACAGCCAAAATAGGTAAATTCACTTAATTTTCATGTTCCCTGTCTTCTAAAGTTATGTTGTGTTTTGGTTTGAAGAAATTCTCATTAGACTTTTGTGGTTTAATTTCATTTTGGGTTGGTTTACTATTTTTGTTCCTTGCTTGCATGTTGGTTGAGCTGTTACTTCCAAGCGTTATTTTATTGCCTACAATTACATCTTCTGCACACTTCCTGTGTAGTGACCAATGCTGTGGTTGTGTCTAAGCAGTTTTTTTCCTAAAACGAACTGAGTGGTAATATCAGTCAGGAAAGAAACATTTTTGATACCACTTGACATTATGTTAAAACATCAAGTTAAAAAGAAAAAAGTAAAAGATGCTTGGTTGTCTTCTCTAATGTTAAGTTTTAGATCTTCATGTTCAGAACACTATTTACAACTGTTGTGATATATAGTAACATCATGCAGAAAATATCATATTAATGGTGAGTTCTTAGAATCCATATGCTATAGCTCTCTGAATTATGCTTTAGTTTCCTTGCAAATTGCTCTTGCTTTCTATAAGTTTTTTATGATAGTAAAAAATGTATTTTTCTTGAGTTAGGTATTTTATTGCACATAAATTAACATCTTTTTATGTTCTGAGGGACACATTTAAATTTCCTTCACGTGTCTAGAAAAATACTGGTTTTTTTGAGACTCCCGAATATTTTGGTGTGACTGTGTCAGAAGAATGCTGTTCTATCAGCCTGATGGTAGCCACAATTTTGTTAACACTCTACTATTTTTATTTCTGAAAATGTTTGTCCCTTTGTATTTATCTATCTTGACAAAAGACACCCATTGCTGGCCTTAATATTCTTGGAATTTTTTCAGTTTAAGTTTGTAGGCAATAGTGAAATTAACCTTTGATCTTAACTTGGTGTCATCTCTTACTGTATAACCTTATACAATTACTGTTTTCATGTAATGTGTTTAAAATCTGGCTCAGAGCAATTACTATTAATTGGTATTTGGTCTATCAGCATTTTTTTCTGCTTTAGAAGTAATAATTAATGCTGCTTTCTTTCAGTGCTAATCCTCTGGCCTCCTTGAATATTTTATGACTGTTTTTATTCTTAAATTGCTTTTTGTCTGCTCCTGGCCATTGACATGTGCTTATTACAGCATTCATATTCATCCAATTCTTTTAGCAGCAACATCGTATTGTTGCAGTTACAGTTGCTGTTCCAAAAATTGACTTTCACAGTTTGTTACACCATAATAAAGAGCTTTTTAGAGCCCTGGCATTCCAATCAGCAATGCTTGCCAAGAAGAGTACATTGCTTGCTATGAAATATTTTTAAGGAGTACCTTGTTACATTTCTGTAACTTCTTTTTCTCTTCTGTTTTTTTTCGTATGGTGTGTAGTGCAACTCTACTTCGGAGAATCCCCGCCCTTGACCGGCTGTCCGTGTTGCTTTTGATGCCCAGGATAAGGCTGGCTTTGTGGGCTGGAGGCTCAAGTCCAGCTAGAGGATTTCACTTGTTCTTCCCTTATCCACAAAAGCTGTAACCACATTGGAAAAGGACAACTGATTTGTCAGACACAATTTGCTGATAGCAAAGACATGTTGGCTGTCACCAATTCACCTTATTTTCCTTGTGCCTTTGAATAGTTTCCAGGAAGATCTGCCCCAGGACCTTGCTGGGCACCATGGTGAGACTGCCTGGCCTGTAATTCCCTGGGTCTTTCTTTTTTACCTTTTTCAAAAATGTGTTACTTTTAGCCTTTTCCTGTCAGTGTGAACTTCCTCAAACTGCCCTGACTTCTCAAATGTGATTGAAAGTGGCTTGGCCACTTACTCTGTCAGTTACCTCAAGACCTGCAGATGCGTCTCACTGTATGCCATGAACTTGCGCACCTTCAGGTTCCTTAGATGTTCTCAGACCCAATCTTCTCCCAGAGCAGGTGATTCTTGACTCTCCCAGTGCTTGCCTTTGCCTTCTGCAACCTGGGCAGTGTGGCTGGAACACTTGCTAGTGCAGACTAGGGCAAAAAAGTCATTGAGTACCTCAGCCTTCTCCATGTCCTGGGTAACTAGGTCTCCCATTTCCTTCTGGAAAGGGCCCCTAGGATTTCATGTATCACCAATGTATATAAAATATAACATTTTGTTATGTATGCTAAATTTAAAAGATAGATCACATTTTGTACAGTTTTAATATCCCACTTTTCCTGCTGTGTCTGTATGCTAAGCACAGTAACCTGACAGAGGCCTCTCTGTAACATATGAGCTGTTTGGATTTATGGAATGAGACGTGTGTGCCTGCAAGCTCATGTATCTGTCACCTGATCCAACACAAAGCTCACACTCCTTCCAGTAACAATCCTGCTTCTTTAATTCCACACATCGCATTGGGAACCTCAGATAATCAGGGGTAGATTTGAACTGAGGGAAAAAGGGGCCTAGAATGCAAATATGTGTCTTAAATTCATTAATTTTATTTGATTTACTGGTTTGTTATAATATTTGAATGGGAATAAAATCATACCTTGACAGTTTGAGAATAATGTAAAATGTGAGTTCAATAAAGGCTTTTTCCTCTTGGCCACCAGCTTTTATAGAAACCCCATTTCACAAGTATTTTCTATTTTGCTTGTTCCTGTTTCAGATTAGACAACCCAAATGGTGAAACAGACATAAAAATGTCAGCATTTTACAAGACTGAGTCCTTATGAGATACATAGGTTTATATTTTGTGGTGCTAGAATGTTCGTGCTAGCTAGGTAGTTTTATTGCTCTGTTCTTGCAGACAAATGAATCAATAAGGAGAGCACTTATAAAAGCCCTTCAAAGTAAGTAAGATCATAAAATGGTGGATAGCTAGTTTTGGCATTTTATTTATTTCATTTTAAACTTTTAATGGTTTCTGTTACCTTAAGTTATTTTGAAAAATACCCATTTCACCCATCTTCCTGTTTGTTATTTTAGGTTAATGAGCTGATTGCGTGGAGAATGGAAATGAGCATTACCTGTTTTACAATTTTTTAAGAAGAAATGTGACTCAAAAAGAGTAAGCATGTATCATTTGCATTTAAATACAAACAAAAAGAGATAAAAGTAGAGAAGCTTGTGGGGAAGAGAGTGCTCCATCTATTTCATAACAAATTATATCCTTCCGTAAAAACTTTGCTATCTGCAGCAATTAGATGGGTTAATCGCTTCTGATCTAGGGGCACCTACTGACGTGATTAATTTAACTGTGTGCTAGCAATGCTAGAAAAGACACCATAAATAAGTGTATACATTCTGAGTGGCATTGACTTAGGATGTTTACCATTTTAATCCAGTTGTGGTTGGTTTTCCTAATTCTCTTTTGGGCGCTATTAAGTACTCTCATTACTTGCTGAAGTAGCTAGCTGAACTTTACTTCATAAAATCTAACATATGCAGTGTCTAATGTGTGTAACTGTCTTGAAGACTTGATTGTTAGAGAAATATCTAGAGATGTAAAAGTGTATTCTATTTAAATTTGGAAAGAATAGTAATCTGTGTGCATTCTAAGAACAAATGTTCTTGCTGATAAAAAGGTAGGACAATGTGGAGTGAGGAGCCATAACTTGATGTGTTACAAATGTGCTGCTTCTAGGTAGGCTTCTCAGATCTACCCGTGCTGAAAGAGTCTTGAAAAGATTCTCTGTACTGTGTCTTGTGTTTCTAATTGATTCATACTGGATGTCAAGAAGACAAGCCTGAGGTTACAGTACCAGTTCTGATGACAAGGCAAATTACAAAGCGTGCTCTCATCTGAGATCCTTGAAGAGATACAAGGCCCGCATCAGGGACAGGGTTTGAAAGCTTTGTTTACAGCGTTTGAAAGCTTTGCTCACGTACTGACTGACCTGAATCCTTCTTTCTGTTCAGCAGACTTTGATACCCTTGAAGAAACAAATTTTAACAACTAAATTGCCAAGACATAAGACACTAGTCTCCAATAGTCAGGTTTCTTGGATGGAATTCTGATTACCACTAATGAAAATATGGATTTGGTTTAAATAACTGTTTTTTTAAGAGAAAAATATTAATTGTAGGTGAAATGGGAATAATTCATGCAAAATCCCCGACTAACTAGTACTTGTAATTAAAGAACTCTACTCTTCACTGCCAACAACTGAAAAACAAACCTATTTGATCTGCAGAAAATAAGCCTTCAAAATCTTTTTCCTTCCAAAAATGTCTTCTTCCTCAAAGGAGATAAGCCTTAGATATCTCTGAGCGCAGCCTACAGACAAAGTGGTTTCCTAAAACTTGTCTTGCTATGAATATACTAGCTGCTGTATGGTTGAAGAAATGCTTCCATCTCATTTGGCATTATAATATTCAGAGATAAGACAGAGGATTGTCAATATCGCTAGGGTCTAATTTGGCCCTGATTAATATAAATATTCTGAGATGGAATAAATCAGCAAATCCATTGAAATCATTGTTCAGTATCTGATTTTTCCCCTTTAAAAAGGAGAAACCTAATTTTTTTGTGGTTTGTGTCCTAGTGGATGGAATGACTTCATGGTACCTTGCCTGGACCTAATGTTACTCCTACAGTAGTCCAGGTCAGTCTGTTATTTTGATTAAGTTAGCAAATTCTGTAAAGAGCAAATCATTGTTCTCAATCTGCAGTCATGTTCCATTAAAGGTTAAAGGAATCAGAACCCATGCAAAGATTACTACCAAGATATTTACTCTCACAATGAAAATACCTGCAGTGCACAGAGGCACAACAAAGCAGAAACAGAACTGACCTTTTTATTAGCATTGTCAAGGGTAATGTTTCAAAACACTCACAGCAGGAACCTAAATGATCATGATTACGTTATAGGGGAATTCAAATATTATGGTCCAATTCCCTACAAAAAGAAGGTAGTTTTTATAGAGTGAATCACTTTCTTTTTTCCGTTTTTAAGCTCTGTCTACTCTTTTCCCTAGCATCCTACCAGCTTCTGAACTCTAAAAATTAATGTATCCTTTGCAGAAAATATTTATTCCCTGCTTTTGCAATACTAATCAGAATGAGTAGTTCACCCTCAGTCAAGCTTGGTTAGCATTATTTTCCTATGTTTAATTAGATAAGAATCACTTTTTTTCCCTAATATTATAGCCTTCAAACATCCTTTAAACTGTGGTTTAGATATTCCTTCACGATGAGTTCTAATGGCATAAACATCAGATTAGCCAAATATCTTTGCCGTGTACTTTAGATTAAGGAGTTCCAGGAAGAATGCCAGTGTGTGCCAGACCTGTTTGCAAGCATGTTTTTCCTCATATTTAAAGTAAACATGCTTTTTGGCTGGCTTGTAAACAATTTTTTTTCAAAAATCGTAATATATTTACTATTCTAAGATTATATAACTTTGTAACTATAATCCTACTTCTTGAAAAAATGATGATTAAAATCCATGAAAAAACTATAAAAGTCAAACTGACTGCCTTCTGGATAGGACTGATCTTTTGAACCTCCCTTTCCTCCATTAGAAAAGGAGAGTAGCAATAGTTAAAGAAGGAATATTCCCAGAAATGGTGCAAACTTAAATTGGATCAAAACTGTTATTCTTTAAAAAATAAAATTGATCAGGAATTTGATTAGAAAATGGGTTGTGTTTGTAAGTGGTTGTTTTATGGTTTTTTCAGTCCCAGAAAAAGAAAGAATTTACGTGATGCGGAGAAATTTCTGGAGAACAGATGTGGGGCCTAGAGAGGTAATCCAGGGGGAAAAAAGGTAGGTGTAAACAGCTGACTCAAGATCATGCCTGTGTTGCCTGTTGAGGTGCAAGACAGCTCTTCTGTCCCTAAATCTGGTCTCCACTGTTCTGGAAGCCTGGTTCCACATTCTGAGATGGAGCTGAGTTTATACTATGGATAAATGGCACTTGTGATTTTGTTTGGGCTTGAGCACTGAGATCCCTTGTGAATAATAGTTGATTGCACATGGATGTGTGAGTGCATGGCCTCATCATTATAATTTCAGTGAACTGTGTGCTACCTAGCTGTGTGGGCGAGAGTGATTTACTTCAAAATGATCACTGAAAATATTCTATAGAATTTGGATAAACACAATCCATCTTGTGCTCTACCACGAAATTCTCCATCCCCTTTCAATTAGCATTTCAAATAGTTTTTGAAGCATAACACTTTTCAATACATACATATAAAATCTGTGGTTTAATAACATTGTGTTTATCTGTGCTGTAAATATTCTGAAATTTTTTGGGTTTTTAATCAGGAGAGTGTATATTAAGTCAAATACTTTCTAAATGTCTATTACGTTCTATAAAACCACATTTATGAGTCACCCTTGTAATCACACCTATGAATGAAATCAGTTTTGCTTTGTGAGTTCTTTCTTCCAAGAAATCATTCTGATTGGAATTAGAGAGATCTTTGATCTCCAGCTGGCTTCGGGCTTCCATCAAGTTGCTGGGCTTGGAAGAAGAAGATCTTGTCTTGCTTTTTAGGTTATCCTGTTCATCTTCTTCAATTAGCAGCTTCTTTATTAACATCTATATTTATTTTTAAACATGCCAAGAACTCACTGGTTTAATAAAACACAGTGTTTTCAGTACTTCCCAGACATCTACTTGAACAATTATGATGTATATTAAGACAAATAACACAAAACAGCTGATTAAAAAGTGTTTATTCCTAATGTATGCATTTAGCAATATTCTTAGGTTGAATCAGAATGTTCTTTTTGTGTTATTGTTTATTATTTTATTATCTTCATGAAGACTCATGATGGTTTGGGCTGAAAGGGGCAGGTCTGTTAAGGTCCCTCTGGATGGCATCCCTTCCCTCCAGTGTGTTGACCACATCACGTGGCTTGGTGTCATCAGTAAGCTTGCTGAGAGTGCAATCAAATGTAATAATGGATATATTCTATAATTAGAATTTCAGAATAAAAAAAAAATTACGAATTTTCACTTCCCACAAACCATATCTTTATGTTTCATTTTTTAAAAATAAGTTTTAATTTGCTGCAATTTGTGTTTTCATAATTGGGCAGACTTTTTGAAGCATCTTCAGAAAAAAAAAATTGTTATCTAAATATTTTTCTCAAAGCATTATGGGCTGCTATTTTAAATCTGTTCAGTAAATGTTTTAACTTCTTGAGTTTAATCCATTTATCAGGCATATTACAATGGCCAACATTCTTTCCTTATCAGAGTTTATGCAAATCAAGTCCGAAGTATAAAATTAAAGTTGCATGAAACCTTGATTTTATTTTTGATCAGTCACTCAAGTTCTGTTATTATAAAAGGCCTGCCACTTTCTAGACTAGAGTAAAAATGTGATTTTTGAATGAATGGTACTCTTCATCAAGAAGTAAATACCGGTCAAGTGTAAATGTTCATTATCTGGTTTGATTTTACATAGCCTGAAAACATGCCATGTCCTCTTCTCCCTTTAGACTGAGTGATTTGCACCAGCATTATGTGATGGCATTGATGGCATTATTCAGCGGACTAAATGTAACATCAAATTGTAAGGGAAATACAAACCACTCCTAAAATAATAGAATAAAAAGCTGAATTTAATATTGGATTTACTTTTACCTTATCTGAATTATTTTATTTTACTTTATAGTGAGCTTTATTCTGCTGTTATTTTTCAAATAAATGGTAAAATAGCATAAACTGGCTGTTATCACAATAAAAATGCAAACTTGAGAGTGTGATAAGAAAGGTATGGTAATTTTTTTGCTACATTAACAGAAGCTTGAATTTTAGGACTCATTATTTTTCGAGGTTTTTAGGTGATACCATGATTTAAGAGCAAGTTTTGGTTAAATAGCTCCATTGATTTAATAAATATGAAGTAAGACCTGTACCAAGTCGACATCTTTTGTACTCAGCTGACATTTTGTGTTCAGGGATGAAAGACAGGACTTTTTAAGTCTCCATAGATAAATGGCAGACAAAGAGAATAAGAAACTGTAATAATTTCTTTTGCTTTGCTCTTAATCTGACAAGTAACACCTCTTGACAGCTTCCTCAAGGATGTACTTGAAGCAAGGAAAGTTTACGTTATATCAAATGCTGTACATAAAGAAAAAAAAAAAGACCAAATCTCTTTTAGCTTTACAGCTACACTTTGTTGCACGTAAAGGAAACAAACCAGTTTTAATTGCATTAATTAACATGTCTCTATTCCTACTGTATTTTATGTGTCTAATGGATTGTCGTATTTATCACTTCATTAAAAGGATGACATCATTGCATGAAATAGAAAGGGAACCTTGATGATTGATTCAGACATTCAGCGCTGAGCAAGCTTCTGCTAGATACAAGATTTTACAGTGTTGGCTTAAATCTGTCTCTGGTAGCTGAGGAGTATGCCCAGTCAACATTGTCTAGCATTTGCTGAGTTAGAAGAGAATTAAGACACATTCCTCAGTTTTCCTGATGCCCTGCTTTTTCTTGGGCATCACTGCAGAAGATATTTATGACGGAAAACCTTTGGAAAGAATAGGATTGCTTTTTCTCAAACTACAAAGTGAGGATGCAGTGTCCTCAGAGAGCGTGGCTGCTCTTTGAGAGGGGCCTTAGCCTGGTGCTGGGAGCAGCCCAGTGCCCTGCACACACCTCAATCCTGTGGCACAGGCAGTCCGTCTGCAGCCCTATTTGCTCTCGGGAGCTTGGTCAAATGTCATAGCCTTGTCTTTCTGCCCAGCAGCCAAGTCTCCTGCTTTATATGACTGGACTTTCCAGTTGAACCCCAGACCACACTTACTGTTGATCATGTCTGAAGCAGCCTGCTCAGGTCTTGTGCGACTGTGTGCTGGTCACTGAACCTCTAGCTCTGACCTTCGCCTCTCCTTCAAGGAGCAGCCTTGCCATTGCTTCCCCTTGCCACCACCACCGACCCAATCCCTCTCCGGGGGACAGATACCTGACACCATGGCATAGTGCTTATGCCAATCAGCACTTTTAGCAGTGCTCTGGTAGTCTAGTGCATGAGTGCATAGAGCAGCATCATAAGGAACAAAAAGGAAATTGATATTCCATGGAAAGATAGTGCCCTTCATAGCTGAGATTCAAAACAGAACAGAAATTGGGTGGTTATCTTTGATATGTGATTATTGATTACTTGATTTCTACAGAATTTATCTCTTCTATCCTTATATAGAGTGTACAGAAGTGTCCAAAATATAAAGACTGATGGCTCCTTGCTCAATGTCACCTCAAATTAAAGTCAGATGGAAAGACTACAAAATTTGTTAAACTTGTGCTTTATCTTCTGGACCACATTGCTTCCTTTGGAAATGCACTGGAAAAATAATACAACAGTAGTGTGAGAAACAAGAAAATGAAGTTTTTCTGCTAAAATGCTGCTTTATAAGCATTTGAAATACATTAGTGACTGAATTTGGTTTAAAAGCACCAGTTTCTGTTTTACCTGCAGCACTTGCATAACCACTGCTTGTCTGCCTCGATAATAAAAGAAATGTTAATTGCACCAATTAAGAAGTGAGAATATGAGTTACGGCTCTTTGCTACTTTCCAGGTCAGAGCAGATGCGATAGGAAAATACATATCCAGCAATCTAAAGACAGCTTACTCTGAAATAGTTCTTTGCAATTTAGGCATTTAATTAAAAGCTTTAAAGTTTAATTAAAAATTTAAATCATTTGTCTGTTTCTGTGGAAAAACAAAACCAACAAAACCCACAGTGCTTATGCGTTTGGATCAATTATATAACATAAAACACAGTGAGATAAGTACTATTTTCTGGTCTGAAGTTATAGCATCTTTCATGCATAACAGCATAACACATAAAAATGTATTCATGGTGCTAGAAGCAAGTAGATATATTGTTCTATTAAGCATAGTGTGAGAGTAAATTTTAATCTAAAAAGGTATTTTTCTTTTTTTTTTTAATGATGGTACAAAGGCAAAAAGCCTTTTCTGACAGTGAAAATAATGAAGAGTAAAAACCAAGTCTTTTCTATTATACTTTAAACTTTCAAAGCAACAACCTATTGCATCTATATATTGGTAATAAACACTCAGACAAACATCAGGGAAGAATACTGAAGAATGAGCAATCAGTGGGAATTTTTTGATCAGCATATGAGGTTATATTTAAAAAATACTAAGTAGTAGGATTTAAAATTCAGAAATATGTGATTTAATCTCATAATTTAAGCCTACAATTTCAAAAGGGATGGCAAATAGACTAACAGACTTATGAATAATTCAGAAATTCAGAAATGCTCAGAACAAATACAGTTGGGAATAGAAGTAAATAAACTATGGCTAGAAGAAACTACATGCCTACCCAACATTCCCCTTTGAAAATAAGAGGAGGTGTTAGATATTATTAAAAGTAATTCTGTCCTTTAGTCATATTAATAAGAACAAAGGTCTTAGAAACTTTCATTTTTCTTGTTGGTGGGGAACTGTTCAATTTTATAGACACCTTTTCTCTGGAGTCATCTCCTAAGTCTCATCAAGTTGTAAATTAACTATGTTGATCTACCCAGACTAGCACTCTCTGAGACTCTTTTTCTCAACGCGGGGCCAATCCAAATTGTAGACACACACTGGAATAGATCCATGCACAATTGCATGGCACAATCCTTGCAAATAATGCAAATTTACTGGGCTGCATCAGGAAAAGACAAGTTCAGCCAACTGAAAATGTTATCCCATGTGCAGTTATCACGAATTCTAAGTACAATTCTTGTCTCATGTTTCAAAAGGTATGGAAAGAAACTGGAGAGGTCCAGGCAACAGCAATCAAGATGACTTAGGCCTAGGGCATCACCTGTGAAAAGAGGTTGCAGGATCTGTGTCTCTTTACAGTGCTGAAAAGGAGGCTCAAAAGTCGTCTAATATCTGCCTACAACTGCTGCAAGTATAGCTACAATGTTGACCAACTGTGCTTGGTAGTGCCAGATGATGTAACAAACTAAACCAGATATGAATTCTTGTTTATGAAATTCATAATAACTTTAGGGGAAAAAAAAACCTCTAGGAGATTGATGGAACAGTGGAACAGATTGCCTATCGGGAGCCTGAGCTAGGTGATGCCACCTGGGCAGTGGCAGGTGATTGCAGATTGGTCATGGAGATTGGACTCTTTACCTGAGCAGTGTAGAAAAAACAACTGATAGAGTGTTTAGTCATTGAAATAGGGTGTGTGCCGGACTCCTGGGAGGCATCATGGGCGTGACTGACCCAGGTTTAGCCCCTTCTGCTCTGTGTAATCCTGAGTCCCATCAGGCTGTATGCTCCTAGACTTGGCCGCCCTCACGCCATACTCCATTTTACTCAGTAAATAACTTCACTTGCACCTCATAAGAACATCAGTTTCATCTCTTGGCACATGACCTTCACATAATTTCAGACACTTTGGGTTGACTCGCTCCCACCCAGTCATCCACAATAAAAATGTCTTCTGGTCGCAGGAACTCCACAAAGGGCTCAGAGGGGACCTGGAGGCAGGCGTGGTATAGCCAGACTGTGCCACTGGCAGGTCAGAGATCAGTCCCTGACAGACTTTTGCACCTGATTTTGGCTATTGGCCCTGTCTTTTCCACATGATATTGGAAGGTGTTTCTTCCACTCCTTCTGCTACTTGAATTGCTTGTTTTCTGGCTGCCCAGCTGTAGTACTTTAGGACTCTCTGAACCAAAACTCATAGCTACAAATAGACAGCTGTTCCTTGAGCATCTTAGACTCAGTCTGATGTATTATTTAATGTACTTAATAGATGAGTAATGTGATAAATTTCTGAAAGTAGGCCCTTCTTCATTGCCTGTACCCAATATCTCTGTCTATAAAACAGAGTGATATCCTTTACCTTCTTCAAGCGACATGATAAAAATGTAGATTTAGTAATAAAAAACTCTATTATTAAGAACTGTAGAAGCATTTGAAAATAATTCTTGTTTCCCACAAGGCTTTAATTATCCATAGTAATATGCCAAGGCAGTATAAATACACAAATTATTCAAGAACAATTCATTAAGTAACTGTAAGTTTGGGAGAAAAAAAGTTCTGTACGGAAGTCTGTGCCAAAATAATGCATGTACATGAGTGGCCTGAATTAGGACTGCTAAATACAATGTTAATGATGTCATGTCCTAATTTTAAAATATAGATTGTTAACCATTGTAACATTTAGAAATGTAGTTTTGAGAAAATTAAAAATACGTGCTTTCTACTTTTTTTGGAGAGCAGCACAGGTATTTTTCCATAGTGGTTTGTTTGTTTGTTTGTTTGTGTTTTTTTTTTTTTTTTTTTTTTTTTTTTTTTTTTGTTTTTTTTTTGTATTGCTCAGGCTCAGTGTAGAGGAAACATCATATAAATTGCACTGAGTGTGCATACCTCAACTCGTGAAACTTATTAGACTGTACTTCAAAAGAATGATAGTCCTATACTAGTGGAAATAAAGGCTAGAGTAATCAGTACTGATGATGACTTTTATATGCAAAAGAATAGAATCCACTCAGATATTGTTGACTATGAAATGCCATGAATAGACTGTGAAATGTAGGTGCTGTGACAATAGTTCTCTTATCTGAAGGTAGTTGTAAAAATCTGAAACAAGTATTACTATGTGTGAGCTATAAGAATGGGATTGGATTTATAGAGCAGTTCAAGAGTGCATACATTTTATAGATGTTAGAAACATGCATGAGGTAAAAATGAATCACTTGTTTAATTTTATCTACTGTCAACATTAAGATTAAAGTTTTATTTTAAAATATTCTTCTTCCCTGTAAACCTGTGACTAAATGATTGAAGCTGGTTTTTTTATCTATCTAATCCTAATTTCTCTGCCTTTTTTAGGCAGGTTAATTGTATTCATAAACCTTTGTTGCATTATTCACTTGGAAGGCCTTGTTTATGCATTACACATCAGAATTTCATAACTAAACATCTATGATATGCACTGTACTCAAACATGAGGTGATGTTACTAAGTCCTAAATCTCTAAAAATATATGTAAATCATAATAAAAGGGGTTTCTTACTTAGAAATAATTTAACATTGAGGCAGATTTTGATTGTGTTCTATTACATAGTTCAAAAATTATTTTGCATAGAGTGCTCAAAGAAGAGCTGATAATGAAAACAATGGTGGGGATATCAACATACAGATTATCTTTCTGGGAGTTATATTAAAGAGAATATTTCTCAGTCTATCACCTAAAAACAGCCCAAGCTAAACATGTTTGGACACAATCATGCGGACTCTTCTACGGGATTAACACTTTCTTTGAATACACAGCAGTTCACAGACTCTGGTTTAGAGAAATTTAGCCTAGGGAAGTTCCTGTTAGATAATAGCTAGATAAAAAATGACCACAGCTGGGTCTGTGTGTAGGTAATAGGCTGCCAGTTTTCCTGTTCCATATAACAGTTTGTTGACTGGTCTGGCTATATGCTGAGTGCTGAGGGAGTGGGGGAAAAGCTTGGAGCCCAATAAGCACCTCACTGAACTTCTGGCTAACCCATCAGACATAGCAGTTTCTTTACTGTCATCATCTGTGTGAAATTTCTGGTATTTCATCATCTCTGGTGGTCTGATATCCTTATATTCAGACAACAGTATGAATGTATTTCTCCTGCTTCTTCTCTAAACACAGTTGCCTTGAACTGGTGCACTGAAAGAAGTCAGAAATTTGTGGATATTGGCACTCTAAGTTATTTATTCCATGGTTGACCCTGGAATGGTTTACCTACTATTCAATGATATATTGATTGCTCCAAAGTTGAAATGTGCTCATTGAACTTTAACCATGGAATTCAAGATTAGCTTTCTAATGGGTGTTCCTTTATTTGATGTAAATGGCAAGTAGTTAATGTAAAACTGCTGTACTAGGGCTGTCATGTTGTGGGGTAATGTGCTTAGCAGCCCAGACTAAAACACTCCAAACCCAAGACATATATAATCCACTTATACTTTTTCTCCTGATTATTATCTTCTTTCACATCTTTACTGCTTGCCTTTGAGAAATGCTTACTTTACCCGTATGCTAATTACCTTCAAATTTCAACATTACCTGTAATTTTAATTGATGTCATACGTTCTGATGAACTTGTAACTGGATGTTTCCATGTCTCCAGTGCTACAGGTGTCCTGTGTGGAACTTCATTAGTCCTTCGATGGCAAAGGAAATCCTGCTTGGTTGCCTGTTCTTTGCTGATTGAATTACTCAGGTACATCATTATTTCCGCTGCACAGCTGCTGCAGTTGGGCTGCTTTCCTAGAATTTCCTGAGAATTCTACTGCCATTGCCTGCACCTGGGCTTTCATAGATGAAAGCAGTAGATGTTGGACTTGGTCTAGAAGTAGATGGCAAACAGAGAGAAACACCTAAGGCAGACTGGATTACCTCCTACTGGTTTTCAGAAAAACCTTCAAATTCTGTGCATTATCACTGAAGCTGTTCTCAGTAGACTGAATTGCCCCACTGGATCAAAGCTATTAAAATTTTAATTTGGAAAAGTACCTAGGTTAGAATGAAGAAAAGCCGTGCAAATGATCTTTTTCTAGCCAAATCCAATATTTTAAATAACTATTAGTAACATATAACATATAGTAAATTAACATATCTTCCTATTAAAGCAGGAATAAGCGATAACTTTCTTTTGGAAAGACAAGCTCCTGAATTTACATGCCTCTTGTGAATTGCTTTTTGTTGTTGTTGGTATTTGCTTTTTTTCTGCATTGTGACTCACAGTTAGGATAAATATATATTTTCCTTGCTGTGCTCTTGATTGCACACTTGGTTTTCTGATAATAGGTGGTATAGCAGGATAATAATGGCAAACACTCTCACACATTCTGTGTAGGGACAATTAACTATCTGCACAGATAGGCTGTTGAATCGTTGTTCTACATGACTGCTACATAATCAGATATCTTACAAGCTAACATAGCCTTACCTCAGGTTAACAGCCACAAAGCAATCTTCTTAGCCACTGGGTCTTAACAATGTTTGGGCATGTGAAGCAAACAGTAAAATGGGTTGTATTATTAAGGGCTGGGACAGCATGAAAGAAAAAAATACAGTGGGTTTCCAAGAATCATAGGACAGATTGTGTGAAGTTCTTCTGTGCATCCAACACCTAGGATGTCTCCAGGAGGTCACAAGTTAGACAAAGGACAGCAGCATGGGTGAGAGCAGAGGAGAGAAACGTACCTTTCTCCTTCGTTATATCAGTGTTCCCAGTAACTGGCCATGCCTTTGTCCTTGCTTATTTTAGTGTTCCCAGTAACTGTTGTATCTCTAGTAGTTCATAGGATGAACTAGATGATTAAATTACATGAATTGAAGAGATTTTATCTCAGCTGGATGGAGAACAGTGATAATAACACCAAGGTCGTAGGTTTGATTCCCATATGTCCCATTCATTTAAGAGCTGGACTCAATCATCCTTGTGGATCCCTTCCAGCTCAGAATATTCTGTGATCTTGGGTTCAAACAGGCATTCAAATAAAGAAATTTGTCATTTGTATGTGGTTCTTGCCTTTGTCATAGAATCATAGAACGGTTTGGGTTGAAAGGGACCTTCAAGTTCCTACGCTCCCTCCTTGGGCAGGGATGCCACAGACTAGATCAGTTTTCTCAGGACCCCATCCAACCTGGCCTTCAACACTTGAAAGATAATAGGATCTGCGAAGTTCAGGTGCTCTTATCTTTTGTGCTAGTGACACTATTTTCAAAGTCAGCATTACTTGCTTTTCATTTATTACAAGCGCAGAAATTACTCTTATATCCAGGTTTTTAGGACGGGAATACAGATACCATGGTTTTGTGATCAAATTGAATGGTGGGTGAGGATAGAATTAACTGAAGTTACTAAGAACTTCAGTTAATTCTATCCTCAATAAAAAAGAGAGAGATAGTAATCTGGGGAAAAAAGTTTTTGAGACATAGCAGATACTGACTGCAAAATTGGATAATAAATGAGTCCTCTGGAAATGGGAAATACCTATCAATATGCTATCACTTTATCCCATATATATTTTTTTTGAAAACTTAATCTAATATCTTCTTCAATACATTTTTAAGCATAGAATTATGCTTCCATCTTTCACTGAAAATATTAGTTCAGTATTGCCTAAACATAGGAGTCGTTTTTGAGACATAATATCCTCCGTGATGTTTATAAAAAATTTTGTAACAGTGTTCATAGCAGGAGGATTTCTTGTTTGCAATCATCCTGTAGTAATTCTTCTCACAGCATCTCCATTTATGTCAACAGGAAGCCAAAGGCAAAAGAAAAAGATATCTCTGAAAGCTGCTGTGGAATCAGTATGGTCAACTAAGTTAGATACTCTGAATGGAGCTCTACTTTGTATATGTCTACCTGTTCCTCATCTGTAAAATGAAGTAACAGTCTTGTCCAAGCTCTTAAATTGAACATTGGTACATGAAAGTCAGGTACATGCTCAGATGTAGCAATAATGTGTGTCAGATAAATGGGTAGGCTCTGATTGTGTGGGCACATGCACTCATAGAGTCAGAGGATGCACAGCATGTTAGTGACTTTAATGGGATGTGCCTGGGTGCACAGCTGCCTTGGATGTCAGCTCTGAACCCATCATAGTGACAGTTCGATGACAGAATTCAGGCACTGAAGTGCTCCAAGGAAGAAACAAGGTGCTTTGGATGATCTCTGTAGGTAGTCAGCCTAGTCAGCCTAGTCAGCCTAGTCAGGCAGTCAGGCTTTTTCCTTTTTTACAATGAAGGTTACTAAATACATTAAAAATACTAATTTGAGCATTTAAAAACACTGTCACTTCACACACATTTTTTTAATGTCAGTTCATTGCAAAATTTAACTAGTAATTCATTAACGATTTAATTTTTATATAAGCTTCTAAACAACTGAATGGTGATGCTTGTAGTATGGCCTTTTGTTTGTAATATTCATAAAATTACGGTTTTCCTAGCAAGTCACACTTTTATTGCTAAACAGTGTGGAATTATAATTTTAAGGGATGTTTTAGAAATACAGAGCACAAATTTACAAAAAATAATTTTGCTTATAAAGTGAATTTTAAGCCTAATTGAAAGAAAGTTCTTTGGGGATAAAAAAAGGCATCATAGTGATGATTTAATGTTTACTGTCACCTATCCTAATTTTCTGGTGCTAAGACTGATGAGAAAATAGTTTTAGTTTAACTTATACAAACAAGTTCCGTTCTAAGTGTATATGCATGTTGCTAGCCTGAGCATCACTATACAAGGGATACTGCAGAAAGACTTTCCCTTCATGTAAAATGTGGATTCCCTTTGCTGAAAGGCATGTTGTTTAAATAGCCTTGGGTCACATTCAGAGACTTTTTGTAACATTGAGTATTTTCTATAATGAATTTGGTGGAAGATTGATAATAAATATTCCCAAGTCACTTAAAATTATTTGAGAAGCTGAAGGTGCGTTGTTCTTGATTAGGCTATGAACAGTGAAAATCTTTTCTTGAAACTGGGAACATTCAGGTTCAGGGTTAGGAATTCATCACTCCTACCTGACACAAGGAACCAGCCTAATTTCAAGGGAGCAAGCACTAGCATGGCCCATTTATTTCAGCTGCAGTAACTCTCAAACTAAGGGCAAAGATCTACTAACATGAATTAGCTTCCATTAGAAAGCTACACTATACATTACTAGTGCTCTGATTTTATCCAAATGTCAAACATCACATCTTCACCTCCTTTTCACCTTTAACTTATCATTTGTTATTTAATCACAAATGGTTCGTTCAGTTCCTTGCAGAGAAAAATGTGTCAGTTTTCCCTTGAATTGTAATTTTAACAAATGGATAGTGAAGTCTGAAACTAAGGTATCATTTGGTGGAGGAAGAAACACTGAAGTTCATAAAAGTAGGCTCAGCACAAATATTTAGACATCTAAAGTCTAAACATCTGCATCTGAATTAGTTATCAATATATTATATTGAAAAGAAAGATATGAATTTCTCTAAAGAAATAAAGCACCTGTCTAATTTTACTCATCTACTGTAACAGGAGATAGTAGCCTCCCAGTACCTGAAAGGGGCCTACAAGGAAGCTAGAGAGGGACATTTTGCAAGAGCATGCCATGAAAGGCAAGGGGGAACAGCTTTAAACTGAAAGATGGTGGGTTTAGGTTATATATTTAGAAGAAATTCTTTACTGTGAGAGTGGTGAGGCACTGGAACAGACTGCCCAGAGAAGATGTGGATGTCCCACCCCTGAAAGTACTCCAGGCCAGTCTGGAGCAACTTGTTGTAGCGAAACATGTCCCTACCCACAGCGCAGGTGCTGGAACTAGAGGATCATTTAGATCCCTTTCAACACAAAAAAAATTATGACTGTATTCTCCCTTTTTTCTCCATTGACACAAAGTGAGGTCTAGAAAATTCTTGGAGCTTTAGACATATGCAATATAGAAGTGCAAAGTTTGGTGACATGAATTTTGATCATTGCATCTGAGAAATGCTACTTTCAAATGCATGTATATTCCTACAGAAAGGGGCTTAAAACCAGATCTTTATAAATATAATATTGTTTGATAGTGTTTTGTAACCAAAGAAAATTATGAACGTTCCTTATTTGCTTTCTGTGGTATTAAATATTATGAAATAATCACAGAATATTCTGAGTTAGAAGGGATCCCTAAGGACCATTGAGTCCAACTCTTAAGTGAATGGTCTGAACCTCCGACCTTGGTGTTATTAGCATAACAGTCTAACCAACTGAGCTAATCCTCCGCCCATTTTGTGTTATTGTGGTTTAAATAACATCTTTTATTGTTCTGGCTCTAAGATATGCCTTTGCTAATTTTTCTGAGTAACAAGAATTGAGCACCTAGGAAAGCAACATAGAGATATGTGTAATGTTACTTTTAAGGATACATAAAGAAGAGGGCACAGTGTCTCAGTGGGGAGGTTAACAAGCCAGTGACAGTGAGTTAACTAATAGCTAAACACCTCTATATTGATTCAGGTTTTTAACCTGAAGCATAAGGAAATATCTCTCCACAGAGAAGATATTATTATATCTTTGAATATGATATAACAATTAACAAGTGAGATTTTGTGGATAAGCCAAAGAAAACAATTCGTTTAGTGCAAGGGTCACGTTGCATTCTGGGTGTAGGAGACACAGAACCTGTGTTAAGCTCTGAGTGTGTTAGAAATTCTATGAGTGTAAAGAAAAATATTGATTGTGACAGAACAAAAGATTACTCCTATTGTTATGTCGAAGATGAAATACTGGGTAGGAAGATGTTAGCAAAAAAAGGAAGAAAAGATACAGCCAAGAAAAAAACCCCAAGTATAAACCTGCACTGAATTTAACAGAAAAGAATAGTCTCTGATGAAAACAGTAGCAGGCTGCAAATGTGATTGTTTGCTTAAACCTGCCGAAACAACTGTTTTGTATCACAGAATTTATTGAATAGGACCAGCAGTTCTGACCAGTCCCGTATGTCCTCTAAACTATGGATACTTCCTAATTTCTGTCAGAGTATCACGGGAAGTTAATTTCAAGATGTTTCCTCATCCTTCACAATGTCGTTTTCCTCCATTGATTTGAGATCAATTTGGCACTTGGTCTGCTGATTCCTACAAGGCCAAATCTATGGCAAAAAGCATTTTAATTATCTCTTTCTAATCAGTGAAGTGGCAGGAGGTTGTTCAACTTGTCTTCTCATTTCTATTATTCTTCCATCTGTAGTTTCTAAAAGACTGGTATAAGTCTCTTGAGACACACAATCTCAAATTAGTCAATACACTGCAACATTGCTTTCTTACATCTAGCATACACTCTGTACCTTTCAGCAAGATTGATAGGACACGAGCATGAGAGTTTTAGACTTTGGCTCTTCTTGAGGGCTATAAATAAAGGAAACAACAATGTATTGTGTCCACTGCTCCTGTGTTAAAAAGAGAGAAGCAGAAAAAGTTGAGTGTCTACACTGCCAATGAATCTGCATATATTTCTATGTGAGAATGGGAAGCTGGCTATGCAGTGACTTCATTTGTGAGACCTAGATATTTGCCTTGTGGGCTACAGCAGACTAGATCCTCTATTTAAAGAGCAGCGCTCGAAAACATGGCTTAACTTTTTGCCCTACTGTGAATTTTTCAGGTGACCTTAGTTAAATAGCTTTTGGTCCAAATCCTTGAGTATAGGTAGATAAATAAAAGGCCGACCTTGAGGTGTGTTTTTTGCTCCCAATCTCAGTGGCAGATTTGTAATATAAATGAAAAGGCTACTTAAATGATTCCTGAATATGCATACATGTGTCACTTTTAAATTATTAGCTTTACATCTTCGTGCTTCACTTTGAGTAGCTGAAAAATGACGTAGTAATGATAGTGATAATAGCAGTAATAGTAAAACTTATAATGCAATGGTAACATGAAGTTTATTTTCAGTAATATTTCTAAACTCTTTTGAATCATATAGGACAGATATGTAAAAATAGTTGAACAGAGACCCATATCCTACAAATCATACCAATCCCACTGTCCGGGTGCTGGTTACTGGCCTGTCCCTGGTTATCTCACCCATTTGGTCATGGTTGCCTCTTTTAGAACAGCCTCTTGAACAAAATAATGGAGTAAGAGTAGAGTAGGCCTGAACAACTTTATTGCTCTGAGGCACAGCTGGCCATCATTGTAAAAGCAATTTTTGGTTTTGTAGTTTTAGGTTCTGTCTCAGTTTACATCCATTAAAACTCATTACAGGACTGTGCACAATGAAGTGACTCAAAGTGTGCAATACATGCAAAAGGTAGTTCTGATCATGCATGTAATTATTCCAATCATTCAAGTGGGACCATAATATGCATCTACATGACCTTCTGATGTAAAGCATATTTTAGCGCTTTTATTAAAGCAAAATATTTGCTGCAGTTCTGCAAGCCAAATGATGATGTTATTTTAGTAAGCTACTGTCTTCTAACTGCCTTGGTTAATGTGAAAACCAGTTCACAGCCTGATCACTGTTTGGTTCTTAGTGAAATTCTTATTCTTCTTTCTGAAATATAGCTGATTTTCCAGGAAAAAATAAGTAATTCTTTTATTGTGCTTTACTATCCACTCTGTGCCATGGTAACAGACGACAGGCTTCCTCTTTCTCCTCAGTGTTTGGGTTTGTCTTGAGGATTATGCAGTCCGACAAGTAAGAAAGCACGGCTAGAGTTGACTTTGGATACAAGATGCAAGGTCTGTCCCTGAGATCATCAAGGTTTCACACTTTCGTGTTTACAGCTCAGTATTTTCCCATGTGTTCCCACACTGTTGCCATTAAGCCAGTGCTTAATGTGCCTAATTAACACAATTAATTAACATTGTGCAGTGCCAATGCTTAAGTGCTCCTACTCATACACTTTTAAAAAAAAACCTCTGGTCTTTGCCTCTTTGCTCAACAATATCTCCTCTCTGCTTTGCAGCCTGTTTCGTAGGGTAGGAATTGCCCAGCAGAATTTCCTTTGGATATCCTTTTTCACTGCGATTCAGAGATTTTTTAGCATTCTGCAACAGGCTAAGAGGTTGGCCAGTCCTCTTCAGAGGTCCAAGGGGTGTGTTGTGTCTAATCCTTTTACCCTAACCCATGCCATTCTCTGCTCTCCAGAGGAAAGGAGGTCTTCCAAAAAGTTTACAGCTCCCAAACGAAGCTGTTAGTTTTGGATACTGTGATATACATGTATGAAAGAGAAAACAACATTTTTCTGGACATCTAGTGCGCTATTAGAGCTATTAGAGTGACTGCCTCCATACAAAAATTGAATATTTTTATGACACAATCTCAATTCTCTATAAATTCACAGATCTTACTTGTATGAACGTTCTGACATCTCCCTCAGCAACAATTTTTTCAAGGCAGTAATGTGATCTCTGATAACTGATCGTGAATGCATGGCAATTTAAGATATTACCACTACAGTAGTCCACCTTGCTTTTCTGCCAGAGGAGACTATCTACAGAGCAGGGCATAAAACCGAATGGATTCAGCTTTTTCAACTCATGTTCTTAGTATCTGAACACTAACCACCTTCACCTGCTGAAGTCTGCTAAGTTTTATGAGTCAGAGCATGAGCTTTTCGCCCCAAATGCCAGGAGATGCTAAATATGAATACTTAAGATATATTAAGCACTATAGTTGAACCACCCTAGTCTGACAATTAGTCATTCATTGTAAAACAATTACTTACAGTGAAAAAAAAAATATATTTTTGATTTCATGCAGTAATATAACTGTGCTTACAATGAACTTTAAAAACACTGCAAACAATGTACTACTGAATCCTCTTACTTCTGGGCAATGAAATTAAGACAAATGATTTAATTTTCTTCAGCCAGTGCCTCCAAAATCAAGCATAGACGAATTATCTTTCAATATCTCTCCAAATACATTCTGGATGATCTAACTTTTCTTTCAGGATGATTGATCCATAACTTTCAAGTAATAAAATCTAAAATGGATGGGCTGGCAGATGTGCACTCATAGGCAGGTCTGCATCAAGCAGTTATAGCAACAGCTTGCTTTGTTGTCCTTGCTTGAAGCTACAGCCGCAGGAAGATAACCATTGTTATGCTTAATTAATCTAGCTGATTTACTTAATACAAGGAGATTATTCAGAAGAATGATCAACCACATTGACAGGATTCGTTACCAAAAGCCCTCTTGCTATACAGAGAAGTATCTCTAAATTATCAAATGTGGCCAAATTGTGAAATTTGCTGGCTTTGGTGGCACAGCAGCTGTTGGCATGACCTCCTGATTGATATACTTTACTCATTTTCTCTCATATATTGCAAAAATCTGTGGAAATTGACGTATTTGCTAACTCATAGCATCAAACCTGTTCGATGGTCCTCAGTTTCTTTGACAAGGCTCTGAACTAGAAAAATGAACTTCTATTTAAAACACAAAGTTAACTTCAAAAACAGACTTGAGGAGCCACTGATACACGTAAGCATGTCATCTGTAATGGTACACTGTGGCAGACATGATGTCATCCTGCTGCCTGAAAACAATCTATTTTTCATATCTTTTTCACAACATCATTTCTCACACCATGCCATCATTTTTTAATGTAAAGGATGTGTTATCATGTATTTCACGTGTACAGCCTGCAAGTTAAAAATAAAAAGACTTGTCATTCAGCAGCAACGTGAGTCTTCATACACAAAGGCATTTTAAGACAAAGTTGATTCCGGAGTACCCTTATTCATAGTCTCCACACCTGTGATTTTCCACGTATCTAATTCTCGTTCGGTGCAATTAACTTTCAGTTAAGAATTAAGAGAGGAAGCCTAGTACCATGTGCACATTTAGTAAGCCTCTGTTTAACTAAGTATTTATAACTTGAACATCTCTGAGTGTGTTGCTTAATTATTGATACTTTGGAGTAATTTAAAGATTCAAGAACAGCAACTGTTATGTCACATTCTTGCACTTACTTGACTCAGACTCTTTTTAAAAATTCTAGTAAGAGAAAGTTAAAAAATAGTATTTTGCCATTCATTCTTTGTGGGTCTTCCCATGAAAACTTCACACCTTTTGCAGTGGAAAAATGGTTTTTGATATTGTTGGATTGTTGAAGTTTGAGGTCTCTTATTATTTTTTTCATGGAGGTATATATTTTATTTCAGGGCATGCCATAGTATAAATTAATTTAATGCTGCGTTCAATATGTATTAAGGTTTTGATTCAATATGTACTAGCGAAAGTCACAAGTTGAGCTTAAAACACAATTATTGCTAGAGAATTTGTTCTTTAATTAACAAATTTTCAATTTTAATTGCAGTAAAATTATGCTGCAGTATTTCTATTTTAAGAGAAATTTATTTTGGAAAATACAGCACTGATATGGGAAGTTTTTTGGGATACTTTCTACCATGTGACAGATGACTCAGTGCAGTTTATACCCAAATTCTCAGACTTCTCAGGAATGCAGTGAACTGGCCTAGTAACCAGAATCCTAGTAAACCCAGCTTGCTTGCAAGCATTAAACTAATGTGAGCCCTGACCACATTTT
The DNA here is from genome assembly GCA_013398015.1 of Oreocharis arfaki. Lineage (NCBI taxonomy): Eukaryota > Metazoa > Chordata > Aves > Passeriformes > Paramythiidae > Oreocharis > Oreocharis arfaki. The sequence goes on from VZRR01003882.1 coordinate 797,038, forward strand.
CATATAATGTACTTTCTTTTCATCTGAAAAAGCCTGAGAGTGATGTGTTCAGTATAAATGTTCTTCTCTGGAATACAAAGATTTTATCAGGGTCAGGAAGAGAAAATATTACTTTCTCACTTTTAGTTTCAACAGCAGAAGAATTTTGTACAAGAGAGACAGTGTGAATAGCTCTAAGGCACACTTCATTATTCCTTCTATACTTACATTTCTCCATCTATCGCAATAAAAAAATGCAGGGCCTGCCAGTGTGCACAGTCCTTTGTGAGCATTTGTGCCTTTCACAGCACCACAGAAAAGATGTCACACTCCCTAGACCTTAACACAAAACAACTATCTCTCTGCAGAAAATAACAATCTTGCCTCATCATTTCATTATATACTGATACAAGAGGAAAAGAAGCAAAGTTTTCCTCTTGAGTTTTGACTTCTGCAAGATGAGGCAGTTTGGTAATGCCCACACAGGTCATGTTGTTTCTTTGAGACAGCAGTCTGTGTATCTGGGAGGATGTCGGAGCTATGAGAGCCGAGTATTGCATTTTATTTGGAAATCTGTGGGCTGGTTTCCCTTATGTTTGTGACTTTTAGAAAATAGCTTATTCTACAAGATGGTGCTTTTCTGGCAGTAATTTTTCTTTTGCAAAAGTTGTTTTGCAGTTGATGCAAATGCGTATCAATATATATCACTGAGCCTGGGATGCCTGCCTGGATATATATCTGGATGTGACACATGAAAGGTTTTATTTGCACTCACATATTTTTGAGAAGTGCAGAATATGGAACAGGGTCTCGTGGGAAAACCTGTTACAATCTTCACACTTTGTTCAGCGGGGTGGAGAGGCCATTCCTTTTATGTCTATGAGGCTGTTCCTCAGGAGGCAGAAGAGCTTGGAGGCACCAGTGCCTGTAGAGAATACCAGAGATCACTTTTTCCTCTTTTGCAGACAAGTTTGAAGAAAAAGCATGCTTCCCTGCAATGCAATCTCTTTCAACCCCTGAGGCACTAGAGGTTTACTGCACCTTCATACCAGTTATTGTCTAAAAACCACAGTATTATTTTAAAGATGAAGAAGCTGATTTTGTTTGTTTAGTTTTCAAAACACTGAACAAATTCACCTTAGTGTTAACAGACTAAAGGAGGCAGAGCTTCAGGCATTTTCATCAAGGCTGAATTTAGATTTGTGGGAAATTCTCAAAACATGTTCAGAGGCACACAGCAGGTGTGAAGTAGTTATCTCTCACTGGATTTCTGGTTTTACTCAGAACAACCTTCTTTCTCATCTGAAAGTAGCCCTGAGAAACCTTCATATAATGTGAGTGTGGTATACTGTGAATGTCGCATATTTAATTCTATTTTTTGAATGCCCATCAGCTGTTTCGGGCCGTAAAGTGTAACTCTTGCTAGAATTACTTTTAAATGAATAGGAATAATTTTTTATCAAACCTGTAAAAAATACTGAGACACAGTATTTATATTTACCCCATGAGGGTAAATAGAGAAGGAAGATTGATCAGTAAAATATTTAAAGTTGACTAGACATGAGTGGGACCTCACAAATGGAAGCCGGTGAGTAATAGCAAAGGTACAATGCTACAAAGTGTGGTTGTAATTAGGGCATCAGCCTCACTGACAATGCTTCCTTGGATTTAAATTTCAAAGGACTTCAGCTTTTCAGTTTTCCTTTTAGAGGTATGCAACTGTAAGTAGACAGCACTTATTTGTAATGTGTAAATGGGCCTTCTATAGAAAACAGGCTTAAAGGCAGGTGTGGAAGAGACTGAGGGAACTGCTTTAAATCGTTGTAATAGGTGGGATGGAGCTTAATCTAATCAAATAATAAAAGGAAAGCTGAGGGCAAGTGTGTGACACCTTCTTCTGTATTCTGGTTTTAAGCACTGTGCTATCATCAGTCACTCACATCCTCTGTAGGACTCAGTGCTCATTGGCTGCTGCAGTCACTCACAGCTTAGCAAAACTGTGGTGCGAGTTCTTTCCTTTCAGGAGAAACAAATTAGGTGGTTAGCCACAGCATTAGCAGTCTTGGGGAAAAAAATATGAAAATTCTGATCTTCATCAGTGAATTTGCTATATCTAATGGAAAAAATATAAAATCTTTCCTACCCTGGCAATATTCTGGCCTTGAAGCCACAGAACTCTGTTCCCCCTTGCAGTTCTGCCTGGGATGTAATGAGTCTGCCACTTCTACAGAGCTGACTCACTCCAGTAATGCAGATGGCATCTACTTTACGTGTTTAGCAGTATATTTTTAACTTTGGAACATCATCTGTACAGGTTCCTCTACAGATTTTTCAGATTAAGGTTTTTTTTTCTGTGTCCTGTTCAGATTAAGGTTTTTCTAATGTGTCCTGATCAAGCACATGTAAGAAAAATGAGGAAAAACATTCAGCCTTGGCAATACTGAAGTATTTTGGAGTGTATTTCTTCTAAGCAGAGTTTTAGAGCTCGTAAAGTGCTGGTGTTCAAATCACAAAATATCTATATAAAAAGCTGAGCTAAATCTTCAAATGTTTTTTAAGATGAAAACGTCTTCAAATTTTTTATTTTTAATAAAAAATACAGTTTTCTTTTTAAACTTACCCCGATTTTGTACTGGTATAGCAGAACTTGGCTGACTGCTAGGCGTCCACCAAGCTTCTCTATTATTCCCTCTCCTCAATAGCACAAGGAAAGAAAATGTGATGGAAAAGCTCAGGAGTTGAAGAAAGAACAGGGAAACCACTTTCCAGTCACAGGCATGGGGAAAACAGAGGATTTTTTTGGAATTAATTTCATTTATTGTCATTAGCAGCGTAGGATATTGAGAAATACAGCAAGACTAAGAACACTTTCCCCCACACCCTACTTCTTTGCAGGCTCAACTTCACTTCCAATTTTCCTACCTCCTTCCTGAGTGCTGCAGGGGGATAGGAATGGGGTTTGTGGTCAGTTTTTCTGGTCCTTCCTCCTCCTGCTCTTCACCAGCGTGGGGTGTCTCCCACAGTAAAAAGTCTTTCATGAATTTCTTAAACATGGGTCCTTCTCATGGGCTGCAGTTCTTCAAAAACTGCTCCAGCAGTGGGTTGTTTCCGTGGTCTACAGTCCTTCAGTAGTGGATTGTTCCTATGAAGGTTCCTCTCCATGGACCACACTTCCTGACAGAAAACCCACTCCTGCCTGGGATGTAGACAGGTTGAAAATTCTTTGTGGTATGTCCACCTGCTCCAGGATAGGATCCTCCATGGAATGCAGTGTGGATATCCGCTCCAAAGTGGACCTCCATGTTATGGTCTTCTCCTACTGCAGGGAAATCTCTGCTCCAGCAGCTGGAGCACCTCCTCCCCCTCATTTTCCCCCTAAATTGGTGTCTACAGGACTCAAACATATTCTCCCTTCTGTCTCCTAGCTGTTGCTCAGCAGTTTTTTCCTTTTCTTAAATGTGTTATGATGGAAGAACCACCACTGCTGCTGATGAGCCCAGCTTTGGGCAGTGGCAGGTCCATCTTGGAGCTGGCTGGAACTGCCTCTGTCAGACACAGCATCACAGAACCATAAAAGGCTCGGGTTGGAAGGGGCCTTAGATATCCCTGCCCTTGCAATGTTTGAACACTTCCAGGTATGGGGCATGCACAACTTCTGTGGGCAGCCTGTTCCTGACATGGAGGCAGATCCCTATTTCTTCTCACAGAGGCCATCCCTGCAGACCCCCACTTGCCAATACCTTGCCAAACAAACCCAGTACACAGAACTTACTTCCATACAATTTCAACAGATGAAAAGCTAAGATTAAGAAGATGGAAATCAAGTCATAAATATTTTTATGTTAAAGCTCCCAGTTTTTAACCCCCATTAAACCTCAACATTTTATTTTGTGGAATATTTTTATGATTGTTAATGTCTTTAGTGGCTATTTGTCATTTTCTGCAGTCTGACTTGTGCAAATTTATTTCTCTGTCGATAATTTTAACTGCCAGTTACTTAGTGCAAGCACTGTGAAGCATAGAAGTGTATTTTATAGATTCCCTGTTCAGTTTGTGAAAGTGATTTGCCTGGTTGCGAGTGATAAGTAGGAAATTGCTTTCCAGATGTAAAGTGTTGTCAAATGACCATTTACAAGTTGTGGAAAGATGCAGTTTCATTTAATTTTCTAATGATAATAATGGATGAGCAGGACAAACCTTGATTAATTTCGTAAGTGCACAAATGCTAAATGGGGGATGAATCCCCCACTCTTAGAAGTGTGAGGAATTGAGGGACTTGTACACATTTAAATGAAAGGAATAAAATGTTGCTGGGGTGATATCGCTATACTTGCTAGTGAATTAACTTACTAAGTGATTTATTTCTCAGATGTTGCAGTGCCTATATGTTTATGCATGAGGAAAAACAGAGAGAGAGAGATGGTTTTCACATGAATGAAGTAGAGGTACTGTATTTGCCATCACTAGTGATTCAAATCAATCTGGGAATGTCTATTTGACATAACTGTCCATGTCATGTTATTGTGGGATTCCTAACCTGCCGGGTGCATGCATTTTATCCTGAAACTAATAAATAAAATAGACTGCACCCTCTGAAATTCTGGTTACAGTAACAAGCTACTGGAAGTTAAGCTGTTGAGCTATTAGACATTGACTCCTACTGTGCATAGTTTTACCACAGAGAACCACATAAGCTATGGTTACGGAAATCCCTTTCATTTATGCACAAGCTATCTTGCGGGGCTTGTGCATAATACTAGGCACCAGATCTCATGAGAGTAATTCTCACTCAGTGGTTAATGTCTCTTGTTTCCAGCTTATCTGATGCTATGATAATGTCCTTATACAGCCCCTCTAATTTCTTTGTATAACAGAATCAGTGTTTCTTCTCCAGTCTCCTTTAAGCTCAATTACCTCTTTTCGTCTTCACTTTGTTTTCTCCCACCTTTATGTCTTCCACTTATGTCCGCACACGCACACGCCCCCCCTCTCTATATGATTTTTTTTCATTAGGGTATCACTGATTGTGTGTGGTAGTTGTTTATATTGTTCTAGGTTGTTGAGCATACACCACTTTGCAGAAGAGAATGCAGATCAATACAGTAAGAAACTCAAATCTGAAAGAAACAGGAATACAGTGTGAAATAGCTGGGTTTGGGCTATTCCCCATTGAAATCTACCCTGCCTGTAACACTCACTCAGGATGCATTATCTATTCACTGGGGAAACTGTCACACTGAGTCCTCATTAAGATGATTTTTGGAAGGATTTTCTCAGGAACTGTGTTGCTTAGTATCTCAATTGCAGCGTAGTTTTGTGGTTGCTGCTCTTAGGTTTGCCCTGATGATATGACCAAAAATTAGGCCTCTGTCTGATGTCAAAAGCAAACAAGAAGTTGTTTTCTTTGATCCAAATTGCATGAGAGAGAGAGAGAGAAAGGATAAAAACCCTGGTAGACTTTTCTGACAATTTGAGTGTGAGGGCAGACAGCACGTGCTGGGATTACCTTTAACAGATGACCCCATAAAAGGTTTACTCATCTTTTCCACGTGTCTGAAAAAAAATTAGGAAAACATTGGATGTGTGATTGTCTTATCTGCAGCAACTGCTAAAGGTTTCCTGACCAAAGAACAGATTGGAGTCCTGTGCTCCACAGCTGGGGAGTTGAGCATAAATGTGATGGATCTAAAGTTTCTCTATGTTACATCTCTTTACAGACTCCGTCAGGAGCTATGAAAATATGCTACAATTATGCATAAAATCATGGCAAAATCATTTAATCTCTGCTCAAGTCTATATTTTGTCCCTCCTGGAGATAAAGACAGGAAGGAGATCATATACAATTCTGTGCAGTACAATATGCTATATAAATCTAAATGTTTCTTAAATATTTCATCATATTTTCTTGTTCTGGACCTGAGATTTACATAAATTTTTGGGTACAGAGTGGTTGAGTGGTAATTCTTAATTTCTGCTTTAAACATAGTTACATTTGGCAGTCTTTTAAAAGGGTGACATATTTGTTCTGATTTCCATCTCTCCTATCCTTGCCCTTTATTTTTTTCTACTCTGTATGTGATGTTTTATATTGTAGAATGGATAAGGGTTGTGTAAATGCTGTGCTAAAAAAATCTTATGAAAAAAAGTTGCTATTTATTACGATATCTGAACAACAGCTGTGATCAACACACATCTGTGATGTAGAACTAAGATTAAAGATTCTATTATATTACCCATGAATGAAGCTGAAGCATTCATGTGATAGTTACTAATTAAGACTTGACTTAGACCCTCAGTTCAAAATGACAGGTTCAAATACTAGAATAAAAGCCAACTTATCTGTAAGGTGCTGGTATCTTATGGGGATCACACTTGCAAAGGATTCACATCTGGACTTTGCAAACATCAATGTGTTATAAGGACATCCTGGCTTTAAATACGAAACAATAGCTTTTTGCTCTTTTGTGTCTCTGTATCTATGTGTGTCTTTGAGTATGAATTTCTTTTCACTGTCACATATTTATCTTTGTCTCACTGATCTGTGCCAACTCTGGTGTTTCAGACGTATGAGGCTGTACCTGCTTTTTTTGATACTTTCTTCCAGAACCTGCTAAGTCAGTGTCTTTCATTTTACACTCCTGTGTGCTGGCTTGTCCCCCTGGATGCTTCTGCATGCCCTCTTGGCTTTATTTTAGGATTTACTGTTTCAGCTCTTTTTTCATCTTTTTCTGCTCCCCAGAGAGTCTTAGTTTCTTTTCTCTTTGTCAATATTTTTATAATCATCAGATCTAGTCCCTGTGGCACTTGTTACATCTAATAAGGCATTATTTCCATGGAGCTGCTGTATGGGATTTGGAAATGTATCTTCCCAATAATGAAGCTGAATGTTTAATGTTCTTTACACTGACAGCATTTGGCTTCGTGTTGTTTTCTGTGAAAACCAACAGGAAAATATTGAGATAGAAAAGAGGAAATTACGGTGGAGGATTATCAGAAAAACACACAACCAGCTGAATTTTAGATCTGTACTCACAGTTTTGGAAAGAGTTTTGAAAGGTGACTCTAGGTATATTGTGCATGTTCTTCAGAGATATAGGAATTGGATCCTCTCTCTTTAATTATGAGTTCAGAAGCAGTCTTGTGACATATGTTTTCCTTGTTTTCCCTTACATATACACTTAAAAACCTCTTCAAAGCAGCAGCTAGTACTTATAAAGCATGGATCAGCTATTGCCCCTGCAGTCTTGCAAACAAAACGTGCTGCATTTCACCATATTTCTGTATTGGCCGTTCTCCAGACCCTTGAACTGTGGACCAGGTCTAGTCCTTTACTGGAAATTTTAAGTAAAATCTTACAGTCTACCCGAACTCATAAAATCCTTGTCAGACTTTAGTTGAAAATGTTACCAATGGACACAGAGAATGCATTTTTGGAAAAGGGAAGCTCTTTAGTCCATCCTGTATAGAGGGGAACCTGACCCTATTCAATGAGATGTAGTAACTAACAGCTCTTCGTGCCTCTCGAGAAGTAAGAGCATTAACTTACCATGACTGGGAGATTCAGTTCAGAAGTGCACTCCCAATCCAGACCAAAATTGTAATGTAGATGTACCCTTAGACTCCTAAATAAGGTGGTGTGGGTTTTCATGCTGGTGGCTAATTTCTCTGCGTTACAGTGCACATATTATGCATGAGGTATAGACAGTCTGAATCTGAAGATGTGACTTTAGCTCTGGTTTGATACTATGAAGCAGAATATGACTCTAAACCCAAAGGAAACCTCAGAGCAACTGATACGTCAATTCTAAATAGTAAAACAGGTTTAATATGGATTATTTAAATTGCAGTGTTGTAAACAGAATCCAGAATATGAAAAATAGAAATATCCAAGAAGACATCAAGATCTGTGGCTTATTCATCTTCCTGAAGAATTGGAATTGCTGTTTTCAGTATTTTTAATAGTGAATAAAGGTCTGCCACTCAAAGAACAGCAATAAAAATGGGGCAAGAAGATGTCAGTCATATCAGAGAGCTTAACGCCAGTTGATTTCAATAGTAATGAAATCTGCACGTTTTAATTTAGCTTTGGAAATGGTACAAAACTTCAATTTCTACTTTAATGCCACTCATTTGCTCAGTTCATAATTTTTAAGTGGCAAAGAACTGAATTAAAAGAATTTTTGGATTCACTGTATTTTGTTTTTATGGATGAGATGTGGGATCTCAGGAGCCCACACATACCTGCAAAACTGGCTCTCAACAGCTTTTGCCATATGGTGAATTGTTGTATTTTCATTATTTTTTCAATATTTTACATTTTTGCACAGTTCTGCCCTGAAAGCTCTTGATTGGCAAAATTATATTAATCTGAGCAATTTAAATGGATCTAGAAGACCAACGAATTAAGTTTTACGGTACATGTGTGTATACAAGTACAACACCTGCTGCAGCAAAGCATGTGAATGCTGCCAACTTGTCTTTTTACAGAACTACTCTCCAGGAACTACATCTCACTGACATGAGAAACATCAGCAGCGTAAAATGCGACTGCATTGTGTGCTGTTATGACCATATTTGACATAATCAGTATGGTTCTGGCTCCTGTGAGAAGGGTTTTTTCCTAGTTTGTTCACTCTTTACTGCTACAGGGGATGTATTTGTCTTGTATGAGTGATTTAAGATGGTTGCTTGGTTGGACAGTAGACCTAGCTAATATCTGACACCAAAACATTTACAGCATATAGAAAAAGCTGAACAGAAACAGACCATGGCTTGTGACTGGGGACAAGCACAATTTATTTCCCAAGCCAGGTCTTAATGCTGTGAAACAGTTATAATATATTGGCATTCTCTAATTCTTTCCTTTAATTTTTATTCTACAGCCTCAGCTTTCTTTGCTGAACTCCCTACAGGGACACACAGCTGGGTTGTCCATTGAGCAAAAGGTAAGTTGGCAGACTTTTTAGTGTGAGTAATAGCACTTATAGGAAAGATAATGTAATTTACAAGTGGAATCAGTGGAAAGCAGTGGAAAACTCTCAGTTACAATACTGCTACAGAATTTTACTTGATTCATGGTGACTCACAGGCAAGTATTTAATTACAGTTAGGCACAGGCAAAGAAACAGTAAGCAAAATTTTTTACCATTATTTAAATATATATGACTCTCTTCTAGATGGAATCTTCTCAATTTAACTTTATATAGAATTTAAATTATTTCTCTAGGCCAGAGACTACTGTCAGGTCAATAACTGCTTGGTGGCCTTTCTAACTGTAACTCTAGGGACTATTTTGCTGCTATTGTTTTGTAAGAAAACATATTTTCTATGATGAGGTGTGGTGCTGCATAACTTCAAATAAAAAGGCAGATTTTGTCTGTAGTTCTTGAAAAAACTCTCTTAGAATTTTTCACATATAAAGATAGGTGTAATTAAGTCCCCATAATAGGAACATTTCAATGGTTTTTTAACATTTCAAATTACCAATAATTAAACATTTAATACCTCCTTGTTAGCATTTATTTATCTTTAATACTTTAATATTTTCCAATTATTGTTAAGGTATATCTGTAATATGTGTGTAGAAACAATATGTCTAATCTCTAAGGAAACTACACTAAAAGAAGAATTTTATTTTTGTTGGTATAAATAATTATGTCAACAAGGGGCGGTTTAGAGTATGCAGTGTCACTAAAGGGATTTATAGAATTCGCTAAAAATGTCATACCTCAAAAGTGACTCTTAGTATGTGATTTCAACTGTGCTAAAATTAAAGCCTCTGGCACGACATTCTGCAGCTGTTTAACAGTATTCAGTAAGACTATAAAAGTTTAAGATTAGGAAGAAAAGAGAATGCTATGCCAATAACTGGTTTTTATATTTGTTAGCTGAATAAAAAATATTTTGGGGCCTGTTCAGGATTCATTCCTGATGAGATTGAAGTGTTTTGCTTCATGAAAAATAACTTAATTTTTTTCCCAGCTCCTTAAATATTAACTTTAAAACTGATTTCAAAATCTATGAAAAAAATTATTATGTTTAAAAAGGGCTGAAATTAAATTACTTAATTCTTTCTGTTGTATGTCTATTTTGCTTAATCTACGAGGTTTTGGTAGGTGTTGTGGTTTAGCTCCAGTTGGCAGCTCAGCCCCATGCGTCTGCTTGCTCACTGTCCCCTGGAGGGATGTGGGAGAGAATTGGAAGAATGAAGGTGAAAAACATGTAGGTTGAGACAAAGACAGTTTAATAGGTAAATAAAAATCTGTACGTGCAAACAAAGACAAACAAGGAATTCGTTCACTACTTCCCATGGGCAGGCAGGTGTTTGGCCATCTCCAGGACAGCAGGGCTCCATTGTGAGTAACTGTGGCTTTAGAAGAGAAATGCCATCACTCTGAACGTCCTCTGCTTCCTTCCTTCTCCTTCCCCCAGCTTTATATGCTGAGCACAGTGCCATGGTTGGGGTCAGCCAACCCAGCTGTGTCCCCTCAGCTTCCTCACTGTGGGGTGGCACAAGGAATAGAAAAGGCCTTGACTCTGTGTGAGTCTTGCTCAGAAGTGACAAAATCATCCCTGTGTTATCAACACTGTGTTCAGCACAAATCCAAAATGCAGCCTCACACCAGCTACAAAGCAGAAAATGAACTATCCCAGAGCAAACCAATTCCATTGGCACAACTGCCATTTTTCTTTCTGGCTGTCCTTGTGTTCATGCCTTTTTCTTGTCCTGATCTTGTGTAGGGTGCGTAAAGCACCTGAAACCAGATCCTGTCATTGGATCTGTGGTCCTGTCACTGTGTTCCTAGAAGTTTCAGCAACAGAGGTGACTGCTGGAATACAATAAAGTGCAGATCTCTTCCACTGCTCCACAAGAAGGCCATGGACAGCCTTAACTTATAGACAACATCTGTGACGTGGTGGAGCAGGTGCCTGATGGGCAACCCCTCCCAGCTCTCTCGATGGTACATTCCAGGTGTACAGCATCTTCTGTGCCTTTAGAATTTATCTGGCAATCCCTGTGCTATCACGTTCCTTGTCAGTGATAATAAAACCTGTCTTGCCTATAGAGGATTTCCTAATGAAGCACGGAAGACAATACAAGCAAAGCTTTTGTGCACTGATGCACCTTCAATAAATCACACTCATAAAAGGCAAGGAGGTAGCTCGATTTAAAAGTAGAGAATTCAAGTCTTTTATTCTGCTGTCGCTAATTCAGTAATTCCATGTGCATGCAAAGATCCCATGATGCTTCAAGTTGTTAATTTAATGCTGCCATTTAATGAGTAATGCAGTGGTATTGTACAAAACAGTGTAAATTTTGCCGCAGTGTCAGGCAAATTGCTTCAGGCTGATATGGTTTACACATACCAGACTTCATGAAATTATTTTTTCCCCCCATCCTTAAACTTGATGTATTTATGCACACATAGATTATTTCCCATATTGTGCTTTTCATGACTTTTAGAGAGGGGTTTTTTTGTGTTGCTTTCCTCACTCCAAACTGCTGCATGGAAATATCTCAAAACCAACTATAAATATGAAGGTGCCTGCACAATGCTCCTCCTCATGTCTTATGTATGGAGGCAGAGGCCTTAAAATTCCTGGCAGGATTTATAAAACTTAAGGAAACCCATTTCCAATACATCAGCTGGGGACTGACTATGGCATTCCTATCTTTCAGTGAAATTGAAAGAAATTTCTAAAATTGATGAAGTATTCTGTACAGTGCAAGCAAAGCGCAGTGTAGGGATGCTGCAATCATTTTTCCTTCTGTCAATTCCATAGCACTCTGCTCTGACAGATGTGCAGGGTTTTTTCTTTAGTCTTTTATGTCCTTTGAAAGTGAAGGGGAACAATTACTAACTGCACTGAAGTGTGTGGAAAAGACTCTAAAAACAGCAATTTATTTTTATAAAAATAGTAATTCAAAGTCTCAAATGAGTAGAATAAGATTGGTTCAGACAGGAGATTGTTGTGGGAGAATAATTCTTAGAAGTGAGTATTGGAACCCAAAACTTCCATCCTTACATTTTTCCTGAAAGACAACTAATAATGGAGTAAATTTGTATATGCTACGTATCTTCCATTGTTACACAAACTTTTGCCCCAGGAAACCTGTACAGAACTCCAATGTCATGGCAGCAGAAACAGAGAACTTGTGAGCAAAGTTCTTGAGATCTGGCCCACAGTCTAAAAGAAACCTTGCAGCTCTGTGCAATTCAGCTGAGGGAAATGTTTCTAAGAACAAGGGTTACCTTTGGGTATCAGCACCATTTAGCTGCTAGGTTTTCTCAGGCCTGCTGCAAAATTGCTCTTTTTGGAGCTTAGGAAAGGACTGTCTTGGGCCTGCTGCAAAATTGCTCTTTCTGGAGCTTAGGCCAGGACAGAGGGATTTAGAGAACAAATGGGAAGTACAGGCTGCTTTGTATCAGCTTCAGCATTTTTGTGTGCTGTACACTGTGGGAGCAGAGCAGTGGCTGTCATGCTTGCTTTTGACAACTTTTCCCTGAAATAAAATGTCTAGAAGTCACCAGTGCACTGCAGAATGGCCTAGTCCTAACACTTATCCTGCGGGGTTTAGTTTATCCACATGGTTTGTCTGGGCTCTTGTTCTTCCTGGAAGATGCGGGCAGCGTCTTTCAAGAGGGAAATTTTCCTCTACAATGATTTAGTCTTTAGGAATCATGCTTTTACTTAGTTTACTCATCAGAACAAGAGCTTATAGGAGCTACTTCCAGGGGTAATCCTCACTGCCTGTTGGGATGCCAGGTCCTAGGAAAAGATGTAAAAGATCCAGAGGAGAGATTTCAAGTACTTTAATTTATTTCAAGACTTCCAAGTTGCTAGGGAAGGGAAGGAAAGGACATTGTCTGAACACACTTTAAAGTTTTTTTCTGACTTGAGGCATAACATTTTTCTGCCTAACGGTAATGAGACACATAGGAGGTTTGAGTCTCTCTTGCTGATGTTGGCAAGTTCATCCTTCAAAAGCTTTGCTCTGCTGTTAGCCTGGGCTGCCTTTTGAGTGTGTGCTGCATCATCATCACCTCCTGATCTGCAAAACTTGAAACACTTTCTCTAACGAAAAGAAACCTGTATTCCAGCAGTGGCCTAACACGTTACAGCTTGCGGTTAGTGATATTTCTAGAAAAGGTTGAGAACTCTTTGAGATTAGTCTCATACATTTTCTGTAAGAAACCGATGAGAAAATTTGGTAATTAAACAAGGCTCAAGCAGTTTAATCTCATTTGATCTAATGCCATCTACCCCTCATCTCTGCGCTTGTGTTAGCACATACATACATAACTACATACATATTTTGCTCATTTATTTAGAGCCAATGTTACTTTTTTGCAGACTTCTCTCTCTCAGAGAGGTATTCTAGTTCTGATAACACTTTGTATAAATGAAGGCTGTTCCCTTAGAAACTGCCAGCTGAATAACCTTAAACTGCAATGGGTATAAATAGAGTAACTAATATTTGCTGAAAGTCTGGGGTTTGTGAAATATTCCTATACTTAAATCTATCAAGTGTGCTTCTGTGAATAAAGAGTGGGTTTTAAAATTATATATTATTATTTTGATATGCAGTGTAATTTGTTTACTTGGATTGAGGTGTCTTGCCACTGAATATACTGAGAGAAATTCTGAAAGCCAATATAACTTTTTCTCTTATTTATTTCTGATTTATGTCTGATTTTCAAACAGATCTTTACACCTGAAACTATTCACTTCAGAGGTAACTGCTGATATTACGCTGAGACACTAGCCTCTATTCTCTTTCATCACTTTCCATCAACTTACATGAAAATGGTCCTTACATTACCTGTAGGCCAGGTCTGAGAGAAAATACTTCCATCTTTTAAAGCATGGTAGTCGGGATAGCAAACTCTTATTTGACTTCCAAGCTCTTTAGACATATAGTGAATTTTACTCTACTGCTCACACTAAGGCCATGTTAAAATGAAACCTTGGGTTTGATTGCTCTTCGACACTTGTGTAACAAAGATGAATTATTAGGAAATGGTTCCGTTTAAGGGACAGGTTTCCTCTGACTCCCAGACTGCTGGTCAGTTGGATGTTGTTTGGCCTTCTGTCTCCTGGAAGGGCAAGACGAAGACCCTGTGTTGCATCCTAATTAAAGTGACCAAGGCAAAGGGGGAGCACATTTATTCCTCCATTACAAAATCCTGGTAAATTCTGACCAAACAGACGAGATAATCCAAACTTCATGATTCAGTGCAGTAACTGCCACTAATTAATTTTTCATATTAAATAACTTTTATAACATAGGAGGGAGCTGCAAACTGCTTAAAAAGCCCTTATAGATGGAATTTCTTGGGGAATCTTTCTTGGGTAGCTGAAAGACTGCTGAAAGGGCAGTACTACTGTGCTATAAAACTCAGTCCAGTAGTTATTATAAATCAATATGTCATATTCCCTCGCAATAGAATATTAGGAAAAATATGGCATGCTGATGCTTTAGAGTGATTAAAGGCTGTGTATGCAATAAAAGTTAGTATATACCAAGCTGCCCTGGGTTGATTCTTCTGGAAACAGGTAAGAAATGTGAAGTCAGAACAGAGATGATGAAGCAACCTGTGCTGTAGTTCTTGTAAAAATGCCGTCCCCTCTCAAGAAATTCTCCGAGGATATCTGTTATGAGCAATGAGCTCTGCTTTTATGGTAAAAAGGTTTGATTCGGGCTTTTTTTCTTCTGAAAATTGGGCTGTTCACCACTATTTTTTCTCAGAAGTGTTGGATTACTTTTATAGTAGAAATATATATTTATGCACACAGTGGGCCTAGATGGTCAATCATCTTGAAGATAAAGAGCAAAAACATTAAAGTGAACCTGAAATTCTGGGGAAACCTTGTATAGAAGTGTAAGAACAGTTCAGATGTACTCCTCAAAGGGTTGAGGATTTCATGCCTATGTATATTGCTTTGCGGCAGTCCAGGTAGAACATCACGAACCTGGAAACCAGGATGAGACAGAGACCCCCTGCCAGCTTAGAATGGAAATTGCTGCATGAGAGGCTACCTCCTGGCAAAGAAAGCTAATATTCTGATGGGTTCTTAAGTGATATTAAATTGGGAGTTTCACAACAATAAGTACCAGCATTATGGCACTGGTGGGCGTGAGTTACATGACATGAATGTAAGCAAAAGCTGGTTCATAGGAACAGATATAAGACAGTTAATTTATTTCACTCTGAAAAATCTCTTTCTTAATTAGGCTTCAAAACTCAGTCCCAGTTAGAATAATTTTCAGCTATAAAAAGAAGAAACAGGCTAAGAGCATAGTAAAAGTCTCTTTAGTAAAGAGACTGCTGAATATCACCTGTACTAACGGTGTCCATAACAATCATCTGCACTCCTGATCATTAACTTCACAATGAGCAACAGTGCTGATTTATTTAATGAACCTGCAGGTAATCGTTGTTTCCTTTGCTAATTACGTCAGGGAAATGAGACCTGTTAGCGCTGAAATGGCTTGAAGTACTTAAGCAAATCTTTCTGAAGGGCAAAATGCCTGGCTATTTTTCTGCTACTTTCTGTTCTGTGATAAAGCTTTTGTTATTCTCTCGTTGTGTTAGTTAGTGACAATTCTCTTTTTCATCCCTTAAATAAGTGAATCTTGGACATACTGTATGCTTTAGTATTCCAGGAAATGCCTTCACATAATTAGCACATAGTGCTTCTAAAAACTGGAACACTTCTACTGTTTACGAGGTAAAATTTTATTGGAAAACATTCAAAGTCAGTCTTAAATGCTGAAAGTGTTGAAGGTGTTTTTTTCAAAGTCTCTGCTGAGTGCAGTACAGCTCTGCTGTTCCTGCTGGTGAGGCAGGTCTGTGGTAAGACCTGCTGGGCTTCTATTTCACCTCAGAGCTCTGCACATGGAAATAGGGGGTTGCAGCTCTTCTTGGTTTACACAAATTGTGGGTTGTCATATCAGATGAGAATACTCTGGCCGCTCAACCTTAATTTTCTGAGAAGAAAAGAATTTTCTGCATAGAAACTTTAATGTCTGGCTGTACCTGCGTACCTACTGGTAGGCTTCTGAACAAGCTTCTTCTGTCTAGTAAGGAGTCCATGAGACAGCAATAGATCTGCTGTTTATTCTTGCAGTTAGAAATGCGTATCTTACTCCTAAACTGATTTTGTTTAACTTCACTTTCCAGTTGCTGAATATTTCTATGTTCTTGCCTGTTTTATCCAATATCACAAATTGGATTTCCTCTCAGGCCCCTTGTACTTTACTTACTACAGCGCCAATGAGGAGACTACTGATTTTTACCTCATTGTTTTTCAGACATAAGTTACTGCTGAGGACGTGCTCTTCTGTTCTAGTGGTTATACCAAAATTTGATTAGGTCAAAGAGAAGTGATCTAATTGCCGGGGAGCAGGAATGTCTGTGAGCTGAAATGCTTAGATTATCTGAGATATCAGTTTCAGTTACTGCTATTGCAAATACTTGATTTAATAGATTGTTGACTATTCGCCTAACATTAGGGCTTAATTCTTCCTATCTGAGCTATCAGAATTGAGAGTCATGCATCAATAGCCTAATTCCCCTGTAAAAATAGCTCACAGATAGTACACTTTCTGCAGAGGGGCTTTTTAAGCAAATGCCAGCCTATTCTGGCTAGATGATCAGAAGAGAAAGAGTCTGTGCAAAAAGTAGATCTCCTTATGATTTGAATTTTTAACTTTACAAATGAGAAAATTCAAAAGTAAGGGGTGGAAACAGATGAATCAGAGTGTATGTTTGAAGGGAGGGAAAATCAATAAAATCAGTTTCTAGGTGTCCACACATATCAAGGCAAATGTCAGGATCCAACTTTCTGAGAAAGAATCTCATGATTCTATATTCCCTAATATCATGGTACCAAATCAGAGAGGGGAGTAGAAGTCATCTTCTCAAGGCAGAGTTTAATTACATAGGAAGAATTTACCACATAATGAGAGCCACATCTTGGAAGAAGAACACTGACCACGAAGGTCTTAGCAACCTGCTGGTGGTATAATAACTGAAACAGAACAAGCTTCATTTCCACTTTAGTGATGGTGCTGATGTGAAAGAATAGAACAGTCTTGATGTTCTCTCATGATTTATAAAGATTTTAAGTTGGATGAAAAGTTCATCAGTTAGTCTTGTGTTTTGTCCCTTGCTCTCTTTCCATGCCTTGAGCAAATGATGATTTTAATTGAGTTGTTGGCTCTCAGAACTCTCTCTCTGACTGCTAGCCCAAGCCAATGCTCAGTCACTATTCTCGCCTTGCCTTGGTCTAAAAATGCAACATTTTCCTAATGATTTTCTTAAGGTCTGTAGTACATGTGTAAGTCTTAAAGACCCATGCTTTTTTAAAAAAAACCTTGTCTCTCTACTAAATTGAGCTATTTTTTAAAAAACTTGAAAAGTAATGACAGAAAAAATTAAATAAAATATTTGAATAAGCGTACAGCTATGGAATTAAAAATTGAAGATATGTCTGTACATCTGAACTAAAGAGCATGAGACGGGAAGGACTAGTTTCAAGGCATCTAAGATGTAATGAGCATCAGGTTCTGATGTGAATATTAACAAGTTAGCAATACCTGTGGAAATTAATAAATGTCCATTAGGCTTTCATTGAAAATTCTCAATCTGCTTTACAAATAAATATTTCCTTTTTTTTTTTTTGCAAAAATGGAACACAGAAAACTATGTCTATTTTTAAGGACACCATTATTAATTCAGTCTATACTGTCTCTGGGATTCCTTCAAATAGATTGTGATTCCAATGCCTTAGGGTCTTAGAAGGTAAAATGCTGTCTTTTACACAGACTACGTTCTAGTACTATTTGGCTAGTTAACAGATAAGTTGGGTCTTTATCCCCATTTTCATGACAGAGCTCTTGAGGAGCATTTTTACATCCTGCTGTGACAACCTGAAAGTACTTCCTTTCCTGTTCCTCTACTCTTATGCCTCTTTTTGTGGAGAATGTTACTATCATTCATCTCCTTATAAGAACAACAGTTCATCTCCTTATAAGAAACAGCTTGTCTGACTTGGCCAACATTGACATGGTCACTTCACTAGAGAAGAATTAAGTTCTTCTTCCTATGATACCCATTTAGAAGTAGAGAGCTATATGAATGAAGGACATTCCAGCACTTATTTCTTGTAATTCTTCACAAATTTGTAATCACATGTGGGAGTTATAAACTAATATAATTTCTATACTCTGTACCTTCTTCATGTGCCACCAGAATTCAAAGGACAGGTGGAAAGGTACAAAAAGAGCAGAAAATAAATCCCTCTGTGGTGAATTTCCAGGCTTCTACCTTAAGGAGGATACTTTTTTGCTCATCATCACTGGTAATGCCTGTCACTCTCTTAAACCTCTGAGCAATTAAAAAAAAGCAGTAGAGCTTGGATAATTAGAAAAAAAAAGATTTTTTTTTTATAATGGAAATGAACTTTACCGGTTTATGTAAAACTAGAAAATGTCCTCTTGAACTGATTTTATATGCTGGAAACC
This sequence comes from Oreocharis arfaki, assembly GCA_013398015.1. NCBI lineage: Eukaryota > Metazoa > Chordata > Aves > Passeriformes > Paramythiidae > Oreocharis > Oreocharis arfaki. Next base: position 815,549 of record VZRR01003882.1, read on the forward strand.
TGTTTGCATCAGAAGCCTTTTCATCCAATTAAAGGATATATATTTAGGGTCTTTACAAGGTCCATGTGAAAGATGCTCAAAGTATAAGACAGATAATTTAAAATTTTCTTCCGTGTGAAAAATCATCTCTGCCTAAGATAGGTTCATTATTACTCTGAATTGAGCCTTACTTGAAAACTGTACAAAGCTCACTGACATTTCCTTTGAAGTAGAACTATTTTTCAAGTTAATGACACAATGGAGTGATACACAAATCACAGCTTATTTTACATATCCTTTTGACTATTTCACTTTTCTGCTATGATTGTCTCCTTATACCTGCAGTACCCATAATAGATATTCTTATAAATGATGCTGAGAATATCGCCTTATAAATTTTGTCACATTCAGCAAAATCATTAATAATTTACGAGGATTATACCATTAAAAACATACTTTTGTGGATTGAAAAGGTTAGGAAAATGAAATGTCGCACACTATGATTTTTGTCTTGCCTTAAAGATCCTAGTGAGTTGCACAGTGCTCTAGAATGGCAGTATAAAAGAGAACAGTCTTCCTTTTTGATAGCTTTCATTCAAGTGCCAGAGTTTCACATTTCATGCTGCGTGTTATCTATGGAAAATCACTTGGAAAAGGTCACCATCTATCCTAGTCACTTCTTGCTTAATTAGGCACTGTAATATCACACATTAAGAAACGCTGTTTTAAGAGAATTCAAGGAAAGATGAGAGATCATCATGACAGTCTCAACTGATATTTATTTAGGCACATGAGATGTGCACTAGCCTGCATGTATACTTGACAACCAATGTGAATTGTAGACACAACCACTACATCACAGAAAAAGAAGTTTTGAGTTCCTGCTTTGCTCCTGGAGCGAAAGGGGGGAAACCTTGGGCTGAAATACGGATGCTAGAAAACTGAATGGACTGCTTTTGGCTACAGTATGCCCAGCTTCATTGAAAAATACCATAGCAAGTATGCCCAGTTTGAACTTGACTACCAAACAGAAGCACCAGTCTGAAGGTGTGAGACATACAGGTATTATTAGTGTGCTTCACAGCAAAGAAATTATTTCAGTTTATGTTTCAATCAATGAGTGTCTCAAAAGCTACAGGTTCAAACAAACTAAGAACAAAGGAAGTCGCAAGCATTTAGACTCCATTCTGCAACCTCACTTTGGAAATTAAACATGCCAAATGATTCAGAAAACTGCACAGAATATTTTTGGACAGTCTGAAGAGAAGTGGTATTTTTTCAGTGGAAAATACAGTGCTTTTTTACTTTGGAGGATTTTAAATTCTTTTTTAAAATCAGCTCTTTATAATATACCAGCATTTCAGTTGTAACAAATGCCTTTGTACATATACAGAGAGGGCTTTTTTTTAAAAATTCAATGGCTGCTTTTCACTGTTTTGGACACTTTTATGAATGTTGGCTAAGTGAGGAGTAGTGTAACACATCTCTCTTTTGCATGTATGCATGATGTAAACAAGAATATGTTTGTGCTGCATGTGGGCTATTCTGAGATACTCTGAGTGGAGTGCCAGGGAAGCTACTGCTCCAGCAACACATCTGAAGCTGTTTTCTGGGCTCATGATGAAAGTAAAACCTTCCAAGGTAATAGGGTTTGTGAAAATTGAACCCTTCAAAATAGGTTCAATACTCACAAGCCTCTGAAGCACACCTCCATTGTGCGCTTTAGGGTGGGGTGGGCATTTTCCTTTCCGAAACAGGTCATGCCTGGCTATGCAGGAGCAATACAGCAAATGGAAGCACTGCTCCTCAGCAGTTGCCCAGGTGGGTGCTGGTGTTGAGGGACAGAAGGAAGGTCAGGGTTTTGTCTTCCGTCAGTTCAGAATTACTGGTGGGTGAAGTTGTATTCACTCTTCAGGCATGAAAGAGGCCATGAACAGAGAGAACCTTTTATTGGCCTTTCCTTCCTATGGCAAACAATTTAGAGTGAGATGCATGGGCAAGAAGGGCAGGAGAGTTTGCACACAGGATCCTGTAGTTATCTGGTGTGTCTTCCATGCGTATGTAATAATGGAAGGATGTACAAGAGACATTTCAAATTCCCCAGAAATATATTTAATTAAATTCCTGCTTTGCTGAAACTTTTTTATTCTTCCAGCCAGTATAATGCAATTTCTAAGATTTAAAATTATGTACTTTTTAAGAGTGGAGATTTTAAAGTTTCTTTTATTATATTTCCCTGCATTCATTTCTCACTCTAATTTGCGCCATATTTATGATCAGTGAGATCCCAGTTTCATATCTGTATTCCTTGAATTGACAATTTGCTTTTATATTTAGGTGCTACTGTGGAGATAGTTAAGATTTTGAGCACACTGAGTGCAATATCTTTATTTATTTTGTGTATTACCTGGGAATGATAGTCCAGTTCCTGTCCCTATGAGCTCAAGGAACAGTTCAACCTTTTTTCTTTTATGTCTTCTGCATCTACGGTGTCTTGGGAGGTTACTTCCCTCCCTCCTGGTTTTCACTCTTTCTCTCTTGGAGGTATGCCTCCTTTAAATTTACAGGGTAAGTTGAAAATACGAGTTGCTTGTTTTTCCTAATCAGTTACTTCAAGCTCTTCATATTAACTTTCAGAATTTAAGTATAATTTATTTTCAACTCAACCCTTTCTGGCTTAATTGAACCCACCCACTTGCAAGATAGAAGAAATGCTCAATGCAGCTCTGTTGACTCTGCAGTCCAGGACCCTGCAGTCCAGGACAATCTTTCCCCATAATTAAGCCAGTTCTGTAACAGGCACGGTGACCTCTGCAAAGCTTCCCAAGTTTAGTTTGGAGGGGATTTTGAACAATCTGTTACCAATGTGGAGCGATAAGTGAAAGTACATCCTAATTGGAAAGAAAGATAAGTAACTAAAGAGAGTAGCTGAATTGCCCATTTTTCAAATATGGATATCCTGTTATCTATTAGCAGCATTTCAAATTACCTCAAGTGTATTCAAAATGTCTTTTTTTTTTTTTTTAATGAAGGGGATCATCTGATGTATTCAATTTCTGGATGTCTCTATGGCTCAGATAGCTGAAGAATATAGAGGCTCTAAAAACTTCCAGAGTAGAGCACACAGCATTCAAAGTTAACAGGTTGCTTAAGTGCGAGTCAGCACAGCTTTCCTGAGGTTAGTGCAGCTCAGCAATAATGCTTGGATCATCTGGGACCACTGAAAGTGGTTGGGTTTTTCAGTGGAATGAGCCAAACATATGTTTTATGTGAAAACACCCACATCAGTTTGAAAAATATGATTCATTTTCTTATAAACAGAAATGTAAAAGTTTAAAATTAAAATGTCAGTCACCAGATCTAGAAGGATGTCTTCCTATTTAAATCTGCTGCACGTCCAATGCAAAGTACACCAAGGCTTGTATCAATCCTTAAAACATGCTAGTGAGAGCTGAATGCCAAATAGCTTTCCACAAGGCCTGTTATGCTAATCACTATGGCAATCAGTTATTTATCATTCTTGCAGACATGTATTTTCCATTTACGCTAACAGGGTGGTTGATTGGATTTTGTTCATTAAATGGGCGCAGTCAAAACTGGTCTCATAAACTGCTGTTCAAGTTAATTAGTGAGCATGTGTGTACTCAGAAGCAGAAAACTAAGTTTTAAAATTATAACCTGTATCAATCAGGCCTCTTTACTACATTATATCAAAATCATTCCACTTAGTGTATTCGGTATAAAAGAGGAAGTAAAAATGCTGCATTTTCATTTCCTCCAGTCTCTGATGGTCCGGCAGTAAATGTGATGTTGTTGGTCATAAAAAAGTTGGAACAGATATTGGCTTTTCCTCTGCTGCCTTACCTAAAACTCTACCAGATTCTGTGTATAGCTTAAAAAATGGTGCAGGGATAGGAAGACCCTAAAGTTTGTTTTTTTACAGTCTTGAGTTGATTAGCTATTAGCAGGTAACACAGATGGTCTGCAAGAGCTACCATGAGGATATAACCCAAACAGTAATAATTAGAACAATAACAATAAAGACTTAAAGGCAATCACTGGTGGCAATGCTAGACTGTGATTCTGGAAATCCAGTTTCAACTCCTACATTTTATGTCCACGTGGGAGGGATGGTTTCGTCAGCGTGGGTACGTTCAAAAGTTTTTCATGCATACTTATGAGTGTCCCTTTGTAAAACAAAGGAAGACACATTTCCTTCTTCTGTCTGCTGCAAATTATTTAAAGATCCAGCTGAGGTTTTCACAGATCTCAAATGCCTTTTCTTTCTAACTTGTCTCACGGGGAGTAGATTTGATTGCTCTGGCCCTGGGAATAGGCAGTATTCTGAAACAGCATCTTTTCAGAGTTGGAGCTTTCTTTGTGCGTACTTCAGTATTCACTGGAGAGGTAAAGCAGGATCTTGGAATTTAAAGCACGTTTTCTGAACAGGAAGCAGAGGAGGTTCGGGAGTCAGTCTTTCACTGGTCTCTTTAGAACTTTGGGGTATGATAGCTTATTATTCATTGCCCTCCTGTCTCCAAATTGAGGAGCTCTCGTCATTTTAGCCTTTCCCTAGGTGGCAGGTGTTTTAGATGACACCCTTGGTCACTCGAGTTATCTTTCTCTTCGCTATTTCTATTATGATAGTTCCTGAGCTGCCAAGACCTTGAGTGTACATGGTACCAGCACTGTGATAAAATCAAAATTTTGTCTTGCAGAGAAGTGCATTTTTAAAATCTTGCTCTCAATAATCTTCCTGATGGCACTCAACTTTTACATTCTAGAAGCTACTGTATGGTGAGCCAAGAGTTTCTGACTCCCTTTGAGATTATTTCAAGTCACCTTTCCTGGGTTTCACTTGTCAGTTCCACACTCAGCCTTGGGTTCGCACAGTTTAGGTTTTCTTCATCTCACATTTATAGGCATTGAAAGAACCTGCTGCCTATTCTTCCCTCAATCAGAAGTTGTTATGGCACTTCAGATATTTCCGTATTTACATTCAAGAAATTAAATTGGGGTTGCAGGGTGATAGTCCCCCACTCCCTCCCCCACCACTAATCTGGATGGAACAGGGTTTTATTTTGGGTTTGGTTTGCCTGCTGGCCTATAAAAAAAGACCTACTGGATTTTGTGGCTTTCTCCCCCCATGTTTTTAACACCTTTTTTAGATGCTTACAGATCTTAACAGCATCTTAACAGACGTACTGTTTGATGAGAAGTAAGAAAGAGTTAGAAGCCGTAAAGGAACAGAAATACCTCACTGTAGTTCATGAAGGTAATTTTTTTCTTAGTCGAGGGAAGAACTGTGGAAGTAGCTATGCCTTGAGTATGTTTGCCAAAATGCTGTCACACCAAGGTTTAAGATGCTGGAGATTTCTTAGGCTGGAGGACTTTCAGTGTCTTAGCTCTTAGTATATCAGAAACTTTCAAGAGATGTTTGAGTGCAATAAAAAATTGTCCAAAAGGAAGAACTACCATTTTTGAAAGCAAACTTGCAGAGATCCAGCAACTCTCAAGTGCAGAGAGTAGAAATCTGACAAAATTTTTGCAACTGCAAGCCTGTTTCCCATGATGCAATAATACATTCAGTCTGCAACCTGCCAAAGTTATCTCCTGCATGAAATGGACAAAGCTTTGTTAAGAGCATTAAAGACTGATATTTCCTATCGTGTGTACCCTGGGCATCCAAGAGGATTTTTTATAGGAAAAATTTGTAGTGATGAAATTCCTTTCACTTACCATTGAAAAGCTGTGGGATTTGCTCCTATTCCCATTGGAAAGTCAGAAAGTGTTGACACAAAGCGGTGGAAACCTAGTTTAGTGTTTTGGATAATCTAGTGCAGGTGTTCTCAGATGAGTAAAAATGCTTCCTCTCTGGTTTGGAAGGTAAAAGACTCACTATTCCAGATGGCTTGCTGGAAGGCAAACACTGCTAGGTCAAGAGGCGGGGTTAATTTCATGTCCTCCTTTCGAGAGATTGTGCCCAGGGACTTCCTCCTCCTTTTATTTCTCCTCCCCCCCATCCCTCTCCATACACACACAAACCCTTTGGAATTTTGTTATAGGACAGGGCAGGGGAAGGAAGGAGAGTCTGCCCAGAAATTTATAGGACAGTGTGAAGCACTGCTTCTTCATTTCTGTAACTGGAGCAAAAGGGGCACTCAGTGTACCGTGGGTAATTTGGCTTTTGCTAAAATGACTTGAAATAAAGGTAGTATAGCCAGAAAACATCAACAGTTTGCTTTTGAGTCTTCTCCAAGTACTAATGCCAGGCTCAAGCCTTACCTCTACTGATCATCTGGGAGCCCATGCACTACAGTCTGGTGGTCAGAGCAGGATGGATATTGAGTTATTTTGCCTAAAGCACATGTGAAACTTGTTAATTAGAACAAACATACACATAAACATCGTCACCTAGAATGACTCTCTCCAAAATGATAGATTTAGGTGTATATATTACTCAAGAATAAGGGAATGAGTTATACAAAGTGAGGAGCTGAACTGGGGCTTCTTTACCCCAGTGTAGTCACTCAGTCACCACACATGAAAAAATTTTAAAGAAATATCAGGAGAACTATCCTGTTTTACTACCCCGTCTTAAAATGTCCCTTTTGTAGAAGATAAGAGATGGTGTCATTATGAAATGGAAATGCTTGTTCAGCCGGGGAGCAGAGCAATGCAGCTTAAAGTAAAATTGTACTTGCTAAAGCTTTGACCCAGATATGCCTCAATTGCTTTCAGTGTATTTTTACTCACATGTGTTCTGTTATGGAAAGGAAATTGATACATTTTTCCATCTTATTTTCTGTACAAAAAGCAAAAATGCTGAATAACTTTATTTGTGATTAACACATATGGTGCCTGCCTTTGCTATTCGTCTCGACAACTGTATTTTTCAGGAAGACTCTCATGTTTTCATTCTATAGCTTTTTTAGATTTCATGAGTTTGAGCATAAAAGTGAAAAAAAACCTAACACCAAACCGTACCAAAAGGGAGGGTATTTTTGTCTAGCCTGACATACGTATTTCATCATAATAAAAGATGAACCAAAGCATCTCAGACTCCTTTATCTGTTCCTTCTGATGACAGAGAAGGTTTCTGTTACAGGCTGGGGTGCTAAGTTAGTAATCTGGCAGCAGAAAAGTAGCACAGGAACCACAAATAGCTGCACATCTAAACATTTTTGCCAATTTTCTCAAACAGCTGACTTGTAAGAACCTTACAGCTGACCTGACAGCTGTAAGAAGTAATGTGACTATTGAAATTGTACAATTATACATAGATTTCTCTTTTAGGCTTTTGATGCTTTTATTTATATACACTATCATTACCTTGTTTAAAGTATTAAAAATACGAACCACAATAAAGACAAAGTCAGGTCTCTCTTTACTGGAATTGAGGGAAGAGTCTTAGAGCAAATTCAGGACCTGTATTTTTGGAAGCAGCCTGTCTGTCAGGATGCTTAGTGAGGGTGTTTGTAACAGCCTAAAGCCAACTAACCTATGGTAATAAAGTGCTGTTCATTTTCTCTTATCCTTGGCATTGTTTTGCTCAAAAGCACAGGAAATAATTAAGAAGTAAAATGTCTTTCATCTTCAGAGGAACTGGGGTGATGGCCATAAAAGGGCAAGGGTGAGTGGCAGTTTGGTAGGAGTTCTGATGGGATATGCATTTTCAGTATGCGTAGTTCTCCATGTCAGCAAAATCAGGTCATTACAGTTTTCTGTGACATTCATAACTAATTTAATGGAAGTCCTGATATAATATGCTATTTAAGCCATACCCATTTTTTAATTGAAGTCTCAGTTCAAATGACTGTGGCAATGTATTTTGATTTCCAGTAGGGGCTTTTTGACTTCGTGCGGTGTTGCAAAGTAATTTACCACTATAAATATTCATTTCATAAAGGACTGATTGGGGATTATTGAAAGCTCAAATAAAACTAATAAAAAGAAAAATATTTGCTGTAACTGGGTAATCCATTGTTCCATTTTTTTCTCAAAAGGGTACGCGTATTTTTGAAACTTATTCTATTGTGGTTAGTCACACAAAGTATTTCAAATATAAGACAAAGCAACGAAACTTTTCAATTGAACATGAAATGACCACACTGTGCTTTTGTGCCTCCACAGCCATGGGGTACGAGTGACACTTGAACATTACAGAGAGGTCCCAGAAACTGCGTAATAATTCAGTACATAGAGGATTGACCTTGGTGACTTCCTTATAAAGCACTTCTTTTCATAGATATCATAGAATGGTTTGGGTTAAAAGGGACCTTAGAGATCATCCAGTTCCAATCCCCCTGACATGGGCAGGGACACCTTCCACTAGACCAGGTTGCTCAAAGCCTCACCCAACCTGGCCTAGAACACCTCCAGTGATGGAACATTCACAGCTTCTCTGGAAGTCTGTGCGTGTCTCACCATCTTCCCAGGAAAGCATTTATTCCTAAAAACTAATATAAATCTCTTTTCTGTTTTTTTTTTTTTTTTTTTTTTTTTTTTAAGGCAGAAAACCTTTATCTCTGATGCTAAATTGCAGACTTACATTGTAATTTTTGTTAGATATGGTTTCATTTTGAGAATTCGGGCCTTCTTGTATCTTTCAGTTATTTAGCTATTAAAGAAATACCTACCCAGGGAAACCAAATTTAGTATAAATTAAAATGATGCCAAAAATTACTTGGTTTTAATGGCCACATTGCCCACATTCAATATCGCAGATTCATCACTTTCTTCTTCAAAGTCATGTAATTTAGAGGTTCTTGCTGCTGAAAACCAAATAATTGTGTCACCTTGTATTCTACAAACATAACTGAGGAGCTGACAGGAGATAAGATAAAAGTCAATAAAAAGAGAATAATTTATTAAAAAGATCTAATGTTACAAGAACAGTACACAGAAACTATTATATTACTGTGTCTTCCACATTGTATATACCATTATATATAGCATATATACAGATTGTATACAATATATCTAACATTTTGATATGGGCCATAACAGTAACTTTCTTTTGGTCTGTGAAACAAGGTTTCTTTCTAATTTTTTTTTTTTTTTGAACAGATCTTGTGACATTATACAAAAATACAGTCTCCTCAGTGACGCCAGACTGCACTATTACAATCTTTTACATGAAAAAGGAAAAAGCTTTCCCTTGCAACTAAAAATGTCATGATAAGGAAACATCTTCTACAAAGTAACAAATAGGTAATACATAGGTACTTAAACATTTAAAACATGTTTATTAATATATTTAAGATGCAAAATACATATTCTGTTCATGTTGAATATAAAACATACCTCCTTTTGTCCCTGCAATACAACTACATTACCTGATGGTATGTTCAGTATTTCTGTTTGTATCTTCATACTAGAGAGTGAGATGTGTCTAGATGGAGCTCTGTCTCCTTATCAGACTTTTATTCTTCCTATAAAGCATATCAATTTATTGTTATCAGAAAGTTTAACCAAATGCCACCAGCAGTGAATGTAGCCTTTTTGAATACTCTCAAATAAACTGCATTGGCAAGCAACTGTATAAAAAATACAGGAAATTATGCATAACTAATTTATAAAATAGCCATTTGACTTTTTGGTTCATCACTTTATTCTTATTTATTTTAACCTTTTGGCAGATGATGGATTGCTGATGCAGGTTCTCTGCCCAGTAGCAATGCTGCTGTTCTACAAGGGCAATAACTACAGTAGGTAGTTATTCTCTATGAGTTTGCTCTATCAGCAAGGTACATTACACCTCCCTTTGATCTTTGTTCTCAAAGGCTTTCCAGAAGCAGAGATATAGAAGGCCTCTTTCTGTATATCTACAATCTACTCTTAGCTAGCTATCTTGCCTTTGTTTTCCGAGCAACATGGTGACTAAATAAATTTAAACACCATTTTCTAGAAAATTATTTAAAATATTAGTGGGTAATAGAGACTTCTCTGAAAAAATTTACTAATAAAATATTCAAAAGCAAAAATGTTTAGTCATCAGTCAGCTTTTCACCTTCTTATCTCTGTTGTGCTTCCTTGGCTACTGTTTTGAAACAGCTGAGAAAGAGCACAGTTAGAGTGTATTAGCTAAATGCCAAAAATTATTTTGCTAGCGATTTGGCAAAATAATAGCATTTTGAATTGGGAACCCATCAGCTAAAACAGCTTTTCATAGAAACTTTTAGAGGGATGGACCACAGGAAGAGCCATGCTACTAGGACTTTCATGTCAAACATTTTTTACTTGATTGTTCCCAGGCAGTGAAATGTTCTTCCTAGGCACGATCTCTAGACATGTTAGCACAATGCCTTTTTTTATAACACCCTGCACACCATGATTGTACAAACATGCACACCATCTTCCCTGGGAGTCATTTTTCCTCAGGTGCCAGTACATGAGAAGGCCTTCCAATGTAGAAAAATTGTCCAAATTGTCTATTGAGCAAAAATTGTCTGGTACAGCAAAAAATGGGGATTAAAACTGATAGTACATGCTACCCACAAGAATAATCTCCAGTGAGCGTTAGAAATAGAGCCAACTAGATAAATAATTGGAATGATGCTCTGTAGCACTTTTCCAAGCACTTTTTTCTCAGAAACAAAATTCTCCAAAATATATCCTACTGCAGTCTGTATATATGTAGATAATTAAATTCTGAAAAATGTTAATATTCTCTCCATAATATGCTTTCATGTATACTCCAAATTGATTTCCAACTACATAAAGCACAGAATGCTACCAAAAATTGGACTCAGAGTAAAAAGAAAGTTACAACTGAGAAGTGGTTGGGAAAAGTATCTCCTTTCATTGTTTTATTTGTCCACTTAGTAGCTTAACCTAGTATCACGTTTAAACTCCCAGGGGAATTTTCATTGTCATATGCAGTAGGAATTGATTTCTTATTTTCTATTGAAAATTTAATTGGACATGAAATCTTGTAGTATTTGATAAAAACTGACTGGTTTCCTCCTAAGTTTGTGTTTAACAATTTTCCATTTACCTGGTAATAAAATAAATGGATTTTCTCCATTTTGCCACATTATGGGTAAGCTGTTTAGTATTTAATTGACAATTCTTTTTGCTAATTGAATACATATTATATATTTTCAGAACAAGTTGTTCTTTACTTTTACAGTGGTCTTTGTATTTAAACTGTGTTTTTCTTCCTTGTCGGTAGGAACAACCATTTATTGGGGATGCAAGCAAAGTATTCAAAAGCAATGCTGTATCAAACTTTGTTCTGCATTTAAAAAAAGATTCTCTACCCAAACCATACAGGTGTACTGTTCTAGACACCACCATTTAAACACCTGATGAGAGATGACTGGGCTCACCAAATCCAAACATATTAAAAAAGGAAAATACATTTGATGGAAATTACCTTTGCTTACAAAAGTTTATTACATACAATCTGCAAATTTTTGGGCCAAGAAGGGTCTCCTCCCCAGAGGACTTTTACAAATAAAGAAGAGATAAAAACCTGATGAATTATTGACCGTGTCTCCAACACTCCTCTAAGTGTACCACAGGCATTTCGATGGGTCTTTAAGCATTAGCTTGCATTTTCAGTTTCTCCACGGACATAAAACTCCATCCCTTGGTGTCATCAAGTTAAAGCAAACAAATAACAACAACAACAAAGTCTGCAGCCTTCACCATGAGGTCGAAGGTACCATTAGTGCCAAAAGCAATGTTACAGAGGATGAGGAAGTAGACAACACATGTAAGGTGGGCTGAGCACTTGTTACTTTTCCCCCTGAAATGAAAAGCGAAGTAATTAAGAATCAAATGATGGAAATGGTTCTCAGTACAGCTAGATATTAGCTTCTGCCCAAAATTCATATTTTATTTCCCTCAGCAAAATACTAATTTTTAGGCAATGGATTACCTTGTGAGAACTGTAGTCACAAAATGGGCTGCCTACACAGACAGGATTTTATGATGAATACCTACAGCAACTCACATTCTGGATCCTCATGTTCAGTCTGCAAATTAATAAGAAATTCCCAAAGGATATATGGTTTTGTGCCTCAATCTTCAAAAAAGAATTAGGCTGCAGAAGCTGCCCTGAGTCACAAATCTCCGTCCCAGAGCAAGGAGTGAAAGCCAGCCCTTGATCCCTGTGTTTGTCCACAGGAAAATGTGGTCTTTGGCCTGTTAGTCCAGTGTTGATTTTTGGTCACAGCAGTGCCTTAAAAGGCCATGTTAAGGGGAACTCTGCTCTGGGGTGGTAGTGGCAACAAGATGGGAAGGGAACCAGACTGGGTTTCTTTGGACAACAATTGTCCTAAGTGAAACTAATATGATATGCATAGTTTAATTAGATGAAGGAGTTTGTGGCCTAGATGAATGAAAGAAATATTCCATGGAGTAGGAATTGCTGTCTTCTGCATCCTGGTGATAGCACTGTGGTTTGTGACCAGACTAGAGCTGAAATTGCAGTTCTAGATTGAAGTTTCAGGCTCACATCTTTTGGTTAGTGCTCCTTAAGGACTCAAAAGCAATATTTAGTAAAACTTTAAAGTGTTAGCAGAAGATTAGAATTAAAATGCCTTGTTGTGTTTAGGCAAAGACTATGGTTTTTTTTTGTTGTTCTTGCCACTAATCCTCCCAATCCCTTACTTACTTGTGTAATATTGATACTTTAAATTTTGTCAACATATCACAGTAACTGAGGAGATAGCAGCAAGACATCATAATTTACCTAATGAAAATATTTAATGCTGCTATAAGTTAATAATTAAATAAAATAATAATTGTGCAAGGGAGTCACTGGAACTTTCAGAGATATTCAGCTTATTCTCAAGCAGGCACATACGCAGGGTTCAGCTACCTAAATACATGCCATTTTTAGTTGTGTTACATAGTACACCTCTCACTGGTGGTACAGAACGAGATGTGTATCCCCTAAGTCCCACATCTTATCTGCCAGTTCTGTCTGGGATGCATTAGAATGCTGTAGATGTCCTTAGGTGCTTATGTCTTAAATTCAGAAGATTAGCTGCATTGCTTGTAAGGCCACACTCTTGGTCTCTGTGGATTGCATCCCAGCTGACTATATTGCTATTTGAGACACCTAATGTGCATATAAACATCTACAGCTCAGTTAGGTTTTCAGATGTTATCCTCAAAAGGGAGAAGTTTCCAATAAATCCTCTTCTGTGTTCATCAGCCTCACAGGGTTGCCTCAGATGCCCTCAAAAATCTCATGAGACACTAGAAACCTTTGTTTCAGCATAAAACTAAAGACTCAGATCAATGATTTTATGTAATAGCTAAAGAATTGTGAGAACATTGTTTTTCAGGTAGAGAATAATATAGTTAATGAGCACTGCTATAATCACCACTCTTTCAAATATAAGTGTAAACTTACCTGAAAAAGACGGAACTCTGATCTGAGGACTTGCAGTCCCATCCCCTCCTTCACTGACTGCACAGACCTCGATGATGTAGACACCAACATCAGGAAGAAGTACCACTGCAGAGGTTTTCTGTGTTTCTATAACTTGGCTGTTGCTCTGGCCCTCTTGCCGAAATAACACCTGTGGTGGATAAAGGGGTCACAGTGGTCATTCAAGCTCTGTACCAGACATTTTGTGTAAACAACACAGTCATTGCAATGTTAAGTGTTTCATGCTTTTGTTAGAGATTTTCTGACATTGCATTTGAACAGACATCTGCTTTACTCTTCCCTTCCTGCAGTGGCTTCAAAACAGTAATAGCAAAGTATAATAGCAATTAATGAATGTGGAAGGACACAGATTATGACCTAGAGCAAAGACAGAGAATTTGCCCTCTCTAGCATTAGGTGTTGCACAACATTATCGCCAAAGTTTCAAAATGTATTTTGAATTCCATTTGGTTCAAATTCTTATCCCAAAATTCATGTTATTCACATTTTTGGCTCAAGAACCCAACTTCAAATGTAAAGAAAATGTCCTGAATAATGTATTTACTGCGTTTACCCTAGCTGGTTAAGTCAGCTGAGAAGAGTTCAGATCTGTCCCTGCATTTCCTGTGAAACTCAATACAAACTTACGGTGTGGTGGAGGAAAACAAGTCAGCACGTAGCTGTCTTTTTGGTGTTTCTGCATAAGAGTTTCTGTTCTCAAAGCAAACTGAAAAGGTCAGAGAAGTGTGAAAAACCAAAGAAGTCAACTCAACTATTTCTGAATATCAACTATTCTGATAAAGGTTAGAACAGTTTCTGGTTTATTTTCTTGGTGATATTTCCTGATGCATCAGAGGAGACATGATATTGTAGTCTACAGAAATGATTTGATGTGGGCTTCAAAAAAAAAATTGACCCCACATCTCTCTAAAAAAACTGAAATCATTCTACTTTGATTAAATGTATTGCAGAGAATTTTGGTTTTTATGACTTGTTATTTAAGTGTTAATCTGGATTTTAATCTTTAAAACTCCATCAATTTAAATCCCGGATGTTACCATCACTTCTGTTGAACATCACAAACATGATCACAAAACAAACGGAAGTATATTTGAGTCTTCTTCATAAAAATATTAATTTAATGTAGATTAAAGATGTCTCATTATTCTGCATTTCTCTAAATACTATTGCAAACACAGTTGAGTTAAAGAGTTATTAGGAATTTCATTGCAGTCTGATATTATTAATAGCCACTGCTGATTCAGATGATGGACTGACCCCCTCAGATAGAGGGGAGTCAGATAGAGCTCAGTATTTGAAAATCACAACACAAAAATATGTTGAGACATTTCTCTCATTTTAATTTTATTTACTGCTTTTCATGGTGAACACTGATTGGAGACAGTCTGTATAGAATGCTTTACTTGCACAGAGGAAAAAGAAAGGGAAAAAAGCCAACAAAGAAGAGGCGCAGTTGCTTGGAAGAGACAAAGGTGAGCAAGGAAGGGGAAGCACTGACCTTGTATCCCATTACATCAGATTCATTAGCCAGAGGTCTGACTGGCTCCCACCCAAGGGACACATGTGAGCCATCCTGTATCCACATAATATTGCCTGGTGCTTGGCTGGGAGCTGAGAAGAAAAAATAACATGTACATATATGTATTTTTATAGGTAGTTTCTTTAGAACCAAAAGAAAAATATTTTAATCTTTCATTACATTTAAAACTGGTAGCGTTAGCAGGCTCCCAGCTCCAGATGGAACCTTTAAGATTTTTTTTTCATCAGTAGTATAGTTTAGTAGATTATAGTGAATTTATTCCACCCACCCCATAAATTCCACAAAGCTTATGAACTTGAACTCTTTTCTCTCCATTTGTACAAAATACCTTGTTTTCTAGGAAAATAACTTCTGTTATGAACGCAAAGTATTATGAATTCATGTCTAAACATCAAAGTAAAGCCATGAATCAAAGCTATACACGATCCTTGATTATTATACACTCTTATTAAATAAAGCCCAAGGGGACAGAGGTTCTTCCCCGACTTCTCCTTTTTAGCAAAGGTACTGAGATTACTTACGGGATTTCTTGGTTGCTGCATGCACAGCAGTGCTAGGTGGTCCATACCCTGCAGCATTGTATGCCCTCACTGTTAGGTGATATAGTGTGTTTCCTTCTAATCCTGTCAGGAGGATGGATGACTCATTTCCCTCTGTTTTGACCTTTTCTGCTGCTTCTTCCTGCTGCATGTCCTTCCAGTAATCGACCTGCCAACAAGGAACCAAATGAAGGATTAATGTAGGCACCTGGCAAGCTCATGCTTCCAGATGCTTATACTTGTTATCCTGCGGAGGGTAATTTTGCCATTTGCGCCTTTTTCTGATCATCAGGCTCCTTAACCATATGGGATTTGCATCTTGACCTCAAGCCATGCAGTGCTCACTTCTCCAAAATGGCAAGGCTCAGAATATGGTGGTGTGGCCTGAAGCACCTGGGTACTGGCTCAAGAAGAGGTTACTATAAGACAGAAGAGCAGGGGGTGACCTTTGGCAGGGAGAGCTCATCATTGAAGGAGACCATTCAAGGAACGCTCGTCCTCTGGTAGGTCACCAGAACATCAACCCTCACCCTGGAAAACTCTGACAACATAAGTTAAGAAGCGTTGCTAGAAATATTCTCTTCCTGGCCTGGTGCAACTCAAAGCCAAGAGATTTCTGATCAGTCCAATGAATAGATAATCACAGAACAATGACAGAAATATTTCAATCATCAGAAAAATCTTAACAAGAGAAAGAAGGAAGTGGATTCTGTTGTAGTTCTTGGATATGATCAGGTTTCTGGTAAATGAACTTTTAGGATGTTTATACTCTTCCTTTTCAGACTTAAAACGAACCCCTAAATGATCTTGGTCATTCTTAATTCTTATTCTCTGGTACCTTCACTAAATTTATCATGATCTCAAAGAAGTTATCAAGCTGAGCTGAGAATTTGGCCAGTCTCTTTCCTTAGGGACCAGGTATTTTCAGGGTGTAACTGGAGAAAAGCAGTACTCATTATTTTGAATGTATCTGTGAGAGCTACATGAGCAAGGTATTTCTCACTGGGCCCTATTTTCCCTAGCAGGAGATGTCACTAACATGCCATTCAAAGACCTATATTCAGCTTACTGTTATTCGTGCCGAGACCTACTTGCATGTCTTCCACATTCTGACCTTTTGTGTGAAGCTGGTTATTTCTTAATAAGTTATTTACATTGCATCTGGATAACTTTTCCTCTGAGATAAAAGGTCACAGACAGTACAGAACTCTTGAGAATGTCTCCCAGGAAATGGAGAACCAAAAAACCCAAGGGGTTCACAAGAGAATAAGACCAATGAGCACAATGCTGACCTTTTATAATTGCACTAGGACTGCCATAAAAAAAATCTGAAAAAATCCGGTTGCAAAAATATACATTTGAAGTCTTATCTTCACTTGAGAAAAGTGCCTCTGTTAACTTTGATTGAGGGAACATCAGTTTTTGTAAGCTCACAGTCCACCCTTTCAGCTGTAAAATTCAAGTGTCTTTTGTGTGTGGGTGTGCCTACATTATCTCATGTTAAAATGCTGTTGCTTTAATTCTTAGATGAATTACAGCTCAGTTCACAAATCTAGCAGCAGTCACCACTTGTTCTGAAGTAAGTGTCATTCACCGAGGTATTTTGCTGGATTAGTACTTGACCAAAGCTACTGATATCTGAAATAACACCAATTCAGAATCAGTTTTCTTGTCTTGAAAAGAAAAAGGAATCAACAACCATTTATTCACATTCTACTATTGAATCGCCAATGCTTGGTATCTCTTGGGCAGTCAGATTCCTTTCATTTTACTTATGATGTATCTTTACACATTTCATGCTACAGTGGTGAGAACTGCACAATATTGAGCCCTGTATGAACAGGCAGCGAGAGAGAACATGTTCTGGAGACCTTATCATCCAGACAGAGCAGTCTGCTGAGGATCCAACAAGAAAATGATCAGAAAGGAAAAGTGAGTTCACTAAGCTTACACAGGTGAACAGTAGCAGGGGTGGAAATACAACTAAGATTTTCTCCTTTTTTCCAGAAAGCCAGGAGCAAAATTATAAGTAGCTGTGTTTATTCACAGGACACACAGTGTTTCATGTTAATGAAATGTTCATGAATTAACTTTGATCTCGATTTTTTTTTCCTGGTAACATATGCATCCATTTGTTGATGGCCAAGGGAACTAAATGAAGAAGTGGTTATGAAACAGAGAGATTTCCAATGATTGTTGACTGAGGTAGATGGTGTGGGAATTTACATTGATTTGAACTGAAATGAAGATACTTCTGATGTTTAAAAGTGCAGGACATATATCTTAAAACAGAGAGTTTGTTTATTTACACTTTGCCTATGTTGGTTCTTTTTTAAATCTTATTTTCTGTAACCTTAACTTATAGTTCTCAGAAGGGATCTATAACAGGAAACAGGTTTCCATTAATGATAACTTTGAATATAGATAATAGAAAGAAGCATAAATCACAAAAAAGTAGCCCATATTTGAAAAATGAAAGAAAAATGGTGGAAGAAAGCATTTTGTCTGTTTAATGCATTCTTGTTTGTGAGGTTTTACATTTTTGCTGGACTTTCTGTTGTTTTCAGCCCAAGAATAGTAAGCTTTGATACCTGATTCCCAGAGACCCATCCCTTTGAGCTGGAGAGGAGCAACCTGCTTTTCTCTGACCATGGGTTAAGCAATAGTTAAAAGCAAATC
The DNA here is from genome assembly GCA_013398015.1 of Oreocharis arfaki. Lineage (NCBI taxonomy): Eukaryota > Metazoa > Chordata > Aves > Passeriformes > Paramythiidae > Oreocharis > Oreocharis arfaki. The sequence goes on from VZRR01003882.1 coordinate 833,697, forward strand.
TTGGTAAAAAAAATATTTCTGTCTTCTGTTACAGACCACTTCCTTGAAGTTTTAGGTTCAAAAGTATCTTAAATGATACTACTGTTTTCCCTAAGTAGGTTATGCATTCTTTGCCGTAACTTAATCTGATCTAATTGCAGGTCCTCTTCACTAAATGCAGTGAAGTCGGAGTTATTGGCTGGATATTCTTTCTATTGACCGCAGAAAGTTAAAGCTACAAATAAAGCATATCAAATAAGAACCTAAATTAAATAGAATGAATCAAAGTAGACGAAACGCACAAACTTTCTGGGGCTCTTCAAGCAGTTATCAACATCAGCAGCACTGGTGTAATTGAAAATGGACTTGAAGAGGTCTCAGAGTATAGAAAGTACTAGGGCAGAAGGAGTAGTGAGCTGAAAGAATTGCTGCTAGCCCTGATAAAACCTACACTGTGATTCAGATTTCATAAAAAGTATTTTAATTAGCATTATCAGAAAAACAGTAAGTTCCTTGAACTGGCAAATGGAAACCATGAAAATATTGATGCAACGGTGTCATGATCCGCTCACACAAAGCGGGAATCGTGATGGTTTGTTAACCGGGATCTCAGAGCGCAAAAGAAACAGGGAATAGTATTTTTTTTAGTTCAAATCAGAACCACGTGTTTATTGTGCCTACGCACTGTATTGCAATCAGGAAAATGTGTATATTGTGCCTACGCACTGTATATTGTGCCTACGCACTGTATTACAATCAGGACAATGTGTATATTGTGCCTACGCACTGTATTGCGATAGAGAGGGAGAGATATAGGAAACAAAGGATAGCAAGAAAAAGATGTGAGGAGGGGTTATAGCTACCGACGGNGGTGTGTGTACAGAACAAACCATTCCTTTCGCTTCAGCGCCGTCCTCGCCACCCTTGGCAGCAAGACCGACGCGATCCTAGGTGGCTTGTACCAGTCCCCAGCGGGCACACCTGCACACAATACTTGGCAGACATCCCACCTCGGCCAGGCCCAAGCTTTGTGTAAAGTCTTTTCCCCCCTTGAGGGGGGGATTCAGTCTCAGTCCTTCTAGATGATTGTGAGACAGATGAAGGGTCTTCGGACCGTCTCTTACAGACGGTATGAGGGAACTCGTAGGACACAAAAGGGGCTTTTTTGTATAATTTCAAGACATTGGTGTGACTGTCCTTCAGAACAAGATGAGAGGTTCCTGCAGAAGGTCAATCAACCTCAGCTCCTTCCATCTCACCAAAAAAAATTGCTGATTTAAAAGAAGAAACAAAACACTGCGCAGTACTCCTGTGTTCTGGAGCAACTTGCATTCTCTACCTCTTTCCTCAGGTACTCTGTCCACATGGTCCTGCAGACCCATGGGATGACAACTGATATTGTACCTCAACCTTGAGGACCATAGTCAAATATCTAGTTGCATTTTCTCATAAAAAATTACTAATTATCTAAGTTTTGTGATTTCAGGTAATAAAACCCCTGAACAGTTTACGACTCATTGATAATCATAAAAATCAACTCATGATACGGACATTGCAAAGGATATTGCACTCTTGAAGCCCTCATAAAAGATCTGGGGTGTGATCCATACTTTTAGGGCATGAGAAGCAGTAGTACTGCTCTGCTATAGACTCCTGATTCGAGTCTTCAGGACTTTGGAGGGGTTTGAATCAGAATAAGAGTAACTACATAGGCAAAATTGACTTGTACATAAACCCATCCAATTGTTAATTTTATGTTTGGGAAAATTCATTAATTCCAAGAGTGAGTCTGGTAAATTGGTATTCAGATGAGAGAACCTGAGTTCTTTTTTTTCTGTCTTGCTTTTCCAGGCTGCTGTAAAAATATCCATGTGCTGTTTCTAAATTACCTCAACGTGTACTTCATGAAAAAAAAAAAAATCCAGTGACACATAGATACAATTATCTGTTCCATTATAAAATAAGATAAAATGCAGCTAAGAAACAGCAAAAAGAAAATTTAGTAATTCTCTTTTAAAAGACACAATATGGTAAAATAAGTTATTATGTCAAGTAATCCTCTCTGAAAATGGTATTCATGATTTATTTTTTCTTTCATTTAAAAAATTTTTTTTGGTTATTTTTGGTTTTTGTTTATTTGTTTGCTTCAATTTGATCTTTTGATTATATTAGCCTAAGTCCTGTCCCTTAGAGGAATTCCAGTGAAAAAAACATGAGCTTTGTCATTTATACTTAAGTATTAGCCTTGTCTTTCTGGAAAAGAAAAAAGAAACCCAAAATATCTCTTCCTCCAGTCAGTTATTCTTTCTGTTTTCCTTCCTTACCGGTAATGAACAACAAAGAAAATATTGCCTGAGGCTCAAATAGATTTTATAACCTTCAGCTTATAGATTCCAAACACTAAGCATGAACAACACACTATATTTTTCCACAATTCCGACAAAGTTTTTGAGCTACTTCTATTTTATCAGGCTGCAGCTGGCATATATTTAGTAAGGTCGGGCGGGCAGCTGACAAACCTGTACTGAAGTCAGGAATAATATGTGCTTTGGAAGATGCAAATGAGTGCAGCAAACCTTGCATAAAACTCATGTGACATAGCAGTTAACACTGCCTTTCAAGGATGACAACGTGAAATCGGACAAGTTCCTTTGCCTTTCATTACTCCTTAGTACAAAGTGCAAACGGGGCCAGAGTGAAAGTGGGTCACTGTGAACTTGTCCACATGCAGTAAATATTCTGTCACTTTTGTTGATTAAAGCCCAAACATTCAAGTGTTAAGAAAATAGCTGCCCCTTTTATAATGTTGTTGCCAAAAGGCCAGAAATGTGAAGACTGTGTAGGAGGTTGTCACTGCTGTGATGACCGCAGGCAGAATACAAATTGAGACATGAAAACAGAGTGGCTAGTCAGATTGTTTTGCATTCAGTTTGAATTGAAGGCAACTCTTTGCTTCGGGTCCACAATAATTCTGCATTAGGAAATAATTAAAAAACTGAAAAAAGATAATTCATTCATACTTTTATACAAATTACTGGATTGCTGTACACAATCTATTTACTGTTTGTGGATTAAAGGAGTACTACAGGCTTTGTTTTTCACTGCACTGTAAAAATGATGAACTTTCAGAATCAGTTTTGAAATAAGGAGTCTTCGCAACAAGCGAGAGAGACTCTTAAGAAAGTAAATCATATGGAAAAGATAAAGCTGTTCTGTATTTCAGGGGTTTTTTTTTTGGGGGGGGGTGGATTTTAGCCCCAATGTCTTCCTACACAAACTCTTTTCCTTTTTGCACCACGGGGATGCTTTAAAGGCAGACTGGCAGTATGTTAGGAAAATTGGGCTGATAGTGTGGACTTAGTGTACTTAAGTGAATATTGTAATTCATTGACTCACTACACTGATCCTAGAATTCATTACCTCCTTTTTGATTAAATCCTTCCCAAAAACGGAACTGAAAAGATCTAGCAATACCATCCATGCATGGTATTCTCTGCTGCTGAATAATGCAGAACAGCAACATTTACTTTTGTGTTTATTGAGTAAGTGCTGCTCAGATTGTAATTATTCCTGTGAAGACAGAAAAGAGTAAACTACTCCACGAAAGATTTGTCTGTCAGGAAGTGGGCAGAGGAATTCTGGCTAAAGGAACAAAGATGGAAAGGGCAGGATGGGGGCAGGTGGAGTGTGGAGAAAAAACCACCCTCATCTGCCCAGATAAAAGTAGCACCATAAAAGGTACTGCTATTTAGAAGGCTCCTCTAATTCCTCCGTGGGAGGAGGTAGAAGGGAGCAGTGAAGAATTTTTATATTTCATTTTTTTGTTATGTCAACTGCAGGTCCTTGGTTTGAAGTATTTACTCTGTAATCTTCATGCTAGAATCCTAAAATTGGTATGCAGCACAGTGAGGACCCCAATTATTAATAAGGTTCACTGTTAATATCTTCTTCTGAATGCAATGAGCATTTTCAAATTCATACCTGAGAAATCCATGAGAGACACAGAACCGGCAAGTATTACTGTTTGGGTTAGGGTACACTAAACTCCAAAGGTCAGAGAACTTTCCAAGTGCAGAAGACTGCCTCTGACACAAGGCAAGCCCACTGTCCTACCTGTGACAGCCATCTATTGCTAGGACACACCTGTAGAGCTGAGGGAAGTGTTATGTGACAAACAGCTAAATGCAAAATCCAGTCACATTATGAAAGAATAAGTTTCTAGGGAAATAAATTTCAATTTTAGAAAGAAAACCTATTTTTTATATTAAAATAAGTAATGAAAAGTTAATAGAATATTTTGAGAATCATTTTGATTGATGGAATGAGGATAAGAGTGAAAACAGTACATATAATTTAAAAGATGTTAAGATATCTGAGAAAAAATAACAAACCAGCCACCTTTCTGAAAAGAAAAAAGACAGGGTGCAGCAAATAAATTATTTCAGATGATAAAAGACTGGTCTCAAGATTGAAGTCAGGTTAGTAACAAGTGGAGCACTTCAACATGGAGAGGAATAGTATTTGCAAGATGAATATCATCTCTATCAGATACAGTTTTGTTCTCTTCATAGATAGCAGGTTTAAAGGTAAAATGGTCAAAAATCACTTTTGCTGCATGAAGCATACTATGTGCAAAGGAATAGAAACATATTTGACATAAGGAAGAAGTGGGAGAAAAGAACAATGAAAGAAAACTGACAGAGGGTTAGCAGAGTTCAGCACAGAGACGTAGATGGGAAAAAGACATGAACAAATGCTAGACCTGAGGGGACATTCCAAAGTCACAGCCCATTTGGACTGTGCTAGATATTAATAAAGATATTGCTATCAAATATATAATCAGGCTACAGAAACAGGTAAAAAACTGTTAACTGGCTGCATCTGAGCTCTGGGGTAAATGCGCTGTCCTGGTCATGGCTGCCCGGCCTGAGGCTGAGCTGGAGAATGTGTTGGCTCTGGTGCTGCCCAGACACCTACACTTCCTTCATAAGGCTATCAGTGATGGTCACCAATGCCTGGGTTTGCTCAGACATGCTACCAGGGAGACACCCTGTGCTAGTACATCACAAGATATCTCTAGACACCCACATGATTGGTGTCTTCCTCAGACCTACATGCATACCCTCTTTTCAGCGTTACTGTAGAAAATCAGGAATGAATCAGCACTGTCTAAAGGTCTAAAGCAGGACAAATAACCTGCATCTGAAAATCAGTTAATTTGGTTTAGTTGGACTACTCCATGAGGATCAGCATAGCCTGATCCACAAGGTCAGGGTGGGTCGTGCTGGCCTGAAAGATTAGACAGGTGTACTGCTAGATCTGATCTGTTCCTGGAGGTTTGGGTTGTAAACTGTATCCAAAAGTGCAAGCGGGTTCCTTGCCAGGCCTGCCTCACTCTCCCAAGCCAGGAAGGGCTGTCTCTAAGCAGAGCTTTATTTAAGGACTGTGCAGCTGCTGCTTCCCCTCCTGACATCCCGTTGTTACGGTCTGCCCAGCAGATGTCCCTCGGCCACTGTGGGATGAGAGCACATGGATGCAGAGGCTCTCTCCTTTCTCTCTGCTGATTGCTGTCAGTAAATAACAAGTTTGAACTGGTCGCTTAGAGCTGGAAACAGTCAATACCTAATTTTCCCCAGCCTGTGAATGATGCATGCTGGGTCACTTGCAGTTCTTTCAGCTCTTTTTGAAGTGACAAAGAGATGTTATAAGAGCTGATGTTGAACAGTTTTCAAGCACAAATAAATAAAAAATGTTCTGGTGCTACAGCTGTGACTGTTGTTCCACAGCTAGTGGTACGTATGCTAAAATGAGCATAATTCCTATTGAAGTTTCACTACTGCACATGTTAACAGAATGCAACACTCGCAAAAGCAACAAGACTTCTCATTATGATATTCGGTGTTCATACCTCGAATCCCTGTGGTCTTCCTAGACTTTCTTTAATATGTTTCCATGCAACAAGAATCTCTGATACAGACAAACTCGTAGCTTTGACATCGATGGGAGCAGCGGTGGGTTCTGTATTAAGAAAAATTGAAACAATAAACCTCCACTGTAACAGCTTGTATTTATCAAAAACACTCCGTCTGAAACTGTCATTTACTTCCTTTATTCTACCTTAATACTCACAAGAAGGTATGACACTTAGGGGGAACATGAAAAACTGTACAAGATGAAGAGATTATTGTTGTTGTATTTCTTTATTTGTGTCATGCTACATCAATATCTCATCACTGATGATGGGTGCAGCAAACTGTGAAAGAATCTCGTCTGTGATTTTTTAAAAAAGCTTTAATATTTGTATATATGTCCCCTGCCTCCACACACTCCTTTCATAGCCCTGACTGCAGCAGTAAATGGGGCATTCAATCCATTTGCGGCTTCTTAGTGCCATTCTGCCAGCTCAGGATGAGCAATACCTCGCTGGGGTGCTCAGTCGGTCCTGCCCTGGGACAATATCGTGTAGGAGGCGATACCTAGCGCTGTAGTGAAACACAATGTGAAAGAATTTTTTGAGGACTACATTATTATGTCCTTGAAGTCACAGGCACAAGTGTTTGGGATGTCCCACCTTCTCTCTGCTGTGAAGGATTTACTGTTTTAGGCCCAGGTGCATGTTTTTATAAAGGCACTGAGACCTAAGGTTTGTCCCTCTGATTACCTGTGTTGTTACCATTGGCCCTCTGTCCATGTTTCCATCTCCATGCTACTCTTAAGACACTCTGCAGTCCTGACCTCCTGATTATCTGGAACTGAGGACCCTTCCTGTGGTCCAGCCAGGCTGGGTGTCCTTTGGTGGTGCTGGGGAATGGGCAGGATGCTCACCGGAGGCATAGGGCTGTAGGATGCTTTATACACCACACCTGCCCAACAGTGTTGTCACAGGCATGTTTGCTTTTGTACTTTCACACCAATGAACATTTTATAGAGGCTCAGCTTCTTTCAGTGGTTGGGAAGTTGGGTAAATGTCCCCAGAGATTCGCCGTGACAGGCTATTGGGCACCCCACTACTCACTTGTATCACCTGTTACAGTACACTGGGAGTGATGGGTGTCCAAAAATTTTCTTGTTTGAAACAAGGACATTAGTCAAGAAAATCTGGTGTGTCTTTTGGGTTATTACCTAAATATGACTGAAAATTTTCTTAAGACAAGCTGTGGAGGCAAGGCTTGTAGTTATAGTGCGGTGGACACCATAGGGCATTTCTCCACCTTTCTGGTGGAATTCACTTGCTCAGCGAAAACGTGAATTCACATTCCCCTATAGTCACAGAGCCTGCGATTTCTTCCTTGGCCTAATGCTCCTCATTACATTTCTAATGTGTTGATCTGTTCCTGAAGGGCAGGCAGAGGTCCTGGTTTTATGTTATAGGGAGACACATCAAAGAGCTTTCTGAAAAATGGGTTTTTTGGAACTTGTTTAACAGGGTTAGAGAAAAGGAGTTTCCTTGCAGAGCAGTAAGGAAAAATGATGTATTTGAGATAAAATGATATATTTTTCTCAGTGATCAAACCACCCAATATGTAAGATACCCAATATCAGCATTGACTCATTAGCTACCCTCTTTCCTCTGATCATATTGCAGCCATTGTTCTAGCACTGTTGCCCTACACATAATTTTGACATGGCTTATACAAATTTCTCATCCTTTTTGATGTCTGACTTTCAATGTTTGTTACTCTTTTTTGATCTCCTTTTTTATTTACATCTGAAGAAAAGAAGTAATTCTCATGTGATCCAAAGTGGTGTTTGCCAACAACGAGTATTACTAATAAGTATAAAATATGTTTGGAACTTTTTAGGTAACAAAGAATAAAAAAAATGGATTCAGGAATAAGAGAAATGATCATTTAAATTCAATCCTGAAAGAATTGTTCTATGAAGAAATATATTGCTCGTAATATGATTTTCTGTTCAACAGTTACATCCTGCTTTCTATTTTATGTACTACTAAGATTTGTGTGGCAAAAGCTATTTTCTAGTTTTTGTATTATTGAAGCAATTACCTTGTTGTCAGAAAAGATTGCAGTGGGATAAATAATTTGAGATGTACCAAAATGTTGGTTGGCAGACTTTACATTTCCTATAAATGCAGGTATCATTTCCTCTTCATAGCATTCACTAGGAGTGGCTTATACATTGCTTGAATAGAAACATAGAATATTTTCTGATATTTTTGAAAATCATTTTCAACAAATGGAGCAGAAATAGTTTGGATTTTTTTTATGGGAAGAAAATGTATTTCTCACATTCAGAAATAATTCACTGCAGTTTCACTGATATTAGGCACTGAGAATAGTGTTCAGCAAACCAACAGAAATTATATACTTGGGAATAAGACATTATGACTGTCTGAAAGTTTTTGGAGACTAAACAGCATTTTTTATTGATTCAGATACGATGAGGACCATATAATTTCTGGTGATATAATACAGTCTGTGGTTCACTCCAATGTCATGCTTTATTCTCTGCATCTAAAACTAATGATAAGTTTGATAGGTTCATTAGTTTTTTCTATTATGGTCACTGATGTTATAATCATACTATTTTCTTCAGATCTTGTCATTATGCTAAACCTATAGATGTCTACCTAAGGTCATACTTCTTGAAAAAAGTAAAAAGGGCCAACATATGTAATAGTCCCTTTAATATTCCCAATTTGAATTAAAGACGCAGTACAACAAATTCTCATAAGGCTGTGCGCAATGTCCATGAAACATTGTCTTTCCTTGTGCTGAAAGCACACTTTAAAGAAACATGATCAATACATAGGTCTTTGGGACGGCTGTAAAATGGCAGGACATGCATTTACACTAATTGCATTGATCAAATGTTCGAAAAGGGAATCCTGAATTTTGACACTGAAAAGCAAAGAATGAAGACTCAGTTACTAGCCCTCAGTGTGTTTTACCTATTTACGGCTGTAAACTGATCTGTTCTTCTGAAATATTCATCCTAAAGGATTTCCACACAATCTACCTTAAAAAACAAGTCTAAGAGCCTACTGAAATTTATGTTGTTTTAATTCTTCTGTGGAACAGAGCCTCAGTCAGGACTACTCAGCCAATCACTTCATATCTGTTCAGTTCTTCTTTTGATTCCAAAAAGGATTTTTACAAAGTACTCTTATTCAAAATTCAAGCTCTCATTTGAAGCTAAGAACTTCAGTCTGAGAAATTGCATTGTGACTGCAGGCAGTTCTTCATAGTGGAGATTTTGGGATTTCAGCCAGGATCTACTTCTGTGATAATGCCTCTCTGTGGAAAAACCCACAAGAGATATATCAGAAGGAAAATCAGGAAAATTCATCCCTCTTGTGTCAACCTGTAGGTAAGGAAAGTGGTAGCATTTGCTTCCTTGCTAGAAATAGGCACATGGGCTATCTTCCAAATCAGAGAACCTTCAGTGAACTTTTTCCATTCCTGAGAAATGGGGGACTCCACCAAATCTGCAGTGAAATGGCTGCCTGCAGGATATGGAACTTTCTCCAGAATCTTGTGCTCAAAAGGGAAAAGATGTCCAATTTCCACAATAGCAGAAACAGGATTACTGTTTCCAGGACAGGCCTTCGGACTTCTCACTTTTCCACAAGTCCTTTCTGTTTTCACCTTCTCTCTGACCAATGCCTTTGCAAGGGGCTTTAAAATAGAGAAAAATTAGAAGAGTGTTGGAATGAGCTAGCAGTGAAGACCTCTCCCCTGAAGCTTTTTGATTTAGTGCTGAAATACTCTTACTTGTTGGGTAGAACTTCTGAAGCCTTCTCCTGTAATGATTCTCTCCTGCACACTTTCTCACAGTGTGCATCCTGCAGTGGCTCTTCCTTCCCTATAGAACAACCCAGATGTGTTACACAGCAGAATGTCACCTGGGAATAAGGAGCTGCCTTATTCCACGAGGACTTTACCAGGGGGGTGTTGCCACCTTCATGAATACAAATGGTTCATTTCCATCAAGTGACATGGCAGACAGAGTTACCCTCAGCACATGAGGAGGGGATGTGCCCATTATATTGATTGCACGTCTGCCTTCCCGTGGGGCTTAGTGCCATTGATCAGAGGAGTGCTTAATAAACTCCTGCATGTCAGGATTGTGATTTCATTCCTTAAAAAGTCATTGGAGACAGCTCTAGCTGAGCTTTCACAGGATGTCTCAAGACAGATCATGTAGCAGAATCAGGAAATAACCCCCAGTAATTTACAGCTAATCTGTGAATTTATTAGTTTTCATGTTCACCTAAACCCCAAGTAGCTCAGTTTTAGCTATGAAATGAAACACAGGATTTCACTTCATAAATTTAAGATTTTAATAGATGACATTGAGGCTGTATTCAAAAGTGTGTAATTGAATATTATTTCCTCTCAATGAAAATAAAATAGTAATGTATTTATCTAAATATGGAGGAAAAAAATTGCAAAGGCTTTTGTACGGTCCTTTGTCTTTCAGATAACTGGGAGCTTTGGATCTCCATCGGCTTGGTGAATTACCACAAATCCATACAAAGCCAGAACAAAACCTCTGTGCAGTATCATTGCATCTTGTATGTATTACTGAACTACATCTGTGGTCCCTCAGGAGGTTTTAAATAGTGAGTATGAGAGTCTTCAGGCTTTAACCTGTATTGCTCAGGGCTTTCTATTTCCTATATAGAAGGTTTTAGTAGTATTCACTACTCCATTTATCAAAATTATAGATCTTTCAATTGTTGTGAAAATAATTCTCTCAGGTGCCTGAAGGAGAAATTAGATACTGAAATGAACAGAATTGATCCTGTATCAACCATTGAGACAATCATTAACAAAGAAACCCCTTTATAAAAGACTTACTTATCTTGAAACTAGTTGGGTTCCTTCCTTCTCCCAGAAGTTTATTTCTATTTCCTTTTATATTCTCACCTATTTCCATACCGTAGAGTACTCTAATTCATATTTATCCTTGTGCTTTTAGGCTGCATCTATACTTGCAAACTAAATGGGGACAGAGAGACAAGGCACCATCCTGATCATGGAGAAACAGCTATTTGCAGCATTACATTGTTGGCATCATCTGTGCTGTCTCTGGGCAATTTGGGCTGCTCCAGGATGCGACAGTTTTATCAGAATAATGTCCTGATGCAAATCAGGTAGAACTTTCTAATGTGTAAGTTCTACCATGCATGGAAAAACAGGTTCTACCATGCAGGAAAAACAGCATCTCCATGCATGGAAAAACAGGTTAAATTTTATTTATGGAAATAAATACATAATATGGAAATAAATGGTACATTTGAATAGAAAATTCTGCTTTGTTTAATTTGGAAAGGGTTGAATTTCTGACAATTGATAATACGAGAAGTTTTCACTACAGATGAAAAAAATTTTCACTTTCACATTCTTATTAGCTCTCCTGTACCTATAATCTTATTTATTTAAAATAAATGATAAAGTTTTTCATTATTTTTGTCCATTCCTTGGTTATTTATAATATCAATGCCTTATTTACTTCACTTTTTAATGCCTTATAAACTTTCCTAACTTTAAAAAAAACCCAAAAAAACCTCCACCCTTATTTTTTGTCTATACTTGCGTTATTTTTATCCTTTTCATTACTTGGATTGTATTATGTATGCTTTTTACTTATTCTGAATATCTTTTAGAGGGTACATCTATAGATCCTCAGATGTAATGTCGTGTTTTAGAAATGTACCATTTCTTGCAGTATTAACTTCAAATATCTGTTACACCTTTGGCTTAGAAACATCCCAAAACACTTCTATTTTCAGTTTCAACCGTTAATTCCGGTTAATAAAATAATTACCTGTTTTTTAATGATGACATGTTCCACTGTTATTTGTTATGATCAGCCTTTCTATAGTGTCTTACTTATTCATCAGAACAAGGCTATTGTACTGTTATTTCTTCTTACTTAGTCACTACTGGATAAAGAATCCGCTAATTAGCACAGCCAGAACACAAGGTCATTAGTCCTTACTAATTAGTTTTTACTATCCAAACTACACGGAACAGCTAAATTCTCTCATAAATAACAGCATTCTGTAATATACATCAACAACTAGAAAGGTCTTTCTCAGCATCCAAATTGATCAGTGTAATAAGCAACTGACCTCTAGCTTGACTTCTAGCTTTTTTAATTGCCCTTTTCCAAAATTACATGGAGCCCAAGGTTACTCTGTTTTATCCAAACACTGGTTTTGTATTTCCTGATGCATTATCACATCATCAGTGTGTTATGACATCCAACTTCTTACTTTTATTTTATCTTTCCTATGTAGCTCGCACTTTGTCTAGCCATGCCTACTAAAGAGAGCCAGCCTGGTCATCACTGTTATCAGCACAGCCTTTTCCATCTTCTTGCCACGGTACCTTCACACTCCTATGTCCTTCTCCATTGCTATATTTGTGATTTTCCCAGTTTTCATTTCCCAGTGAATTAAAGCCACACATAGAGATTGCATATGGTTTTCTCTGATACTGAAAGCTTGTATTAGTAATCTTGGAGTTCTTAGCACCTCAGCATTTAACTGGAATGTAGTCATCAATAAAAAAGAATGCATAATTATTATGTTATAACAAACAGCGCTAACATTGCTTTTGTTCATTGCTTTATTTTCAATGTCTAGTGCCTTAGCAATGTTTTTTTTCTGTGGATAAAAATCATCTGCACCTACACTGAATTTCAGTGCTGTTTCAGTATGTTTTAGCATGAATCTGATGCCTTGTTTTCCTGACAGAAAGTACGGTCAAAAGATTTCTTTCTGTTCTGTTCATGATCCTTTTCAGCCTCAGGCCTGCACACTGCAACTTTTCTCCTGGCAGGTAGCCTAATTTGCTGTGCTGTCCGTGTGGTCTCATGTCTCCTTATGTTATTAAAGTTTTCCTTCATATAAGGTTCAGGCTTGTCCTTCCCTGGTGCTGGGAATGTCTACTGTGTCCTTCTCTCTGCCTTGTTGTTGAAGTAATTATGCATCTTTTTTCTATCCTTCATCTTCTGAGCATCATCCTCATTCCCTCTTCAGAACTGCATCCTGGCTCTCATCATTCCTTCTTATGTCACTACATGTGACGTCTATTTTTCTTCCTTTCTCTTTGATTACTTGTTTTTTTTCCTTTCCTAACGTTTCTGGGAAAGGCTCCTCCTTCAAACTTTCCTACTGAGTTAAGCCACCTTTTCCAGAGAGTCACACACTTATTTGCTTTTTTTCCTCCATGAGTTATATGTCTAGTTTTGTACAACCTTTTTAACTGATTCTCCATTCTGTTCTCCATTCTTCCATTACATTCATCTACACTTTTAGCTCCTGGACAGTCTTTCCCATGAACTATAATCTAGTGATGCTTTTTATGAAGTCAAAATACCAGTGAAAGACGAAAAAGGTCTTAAAATATCTCTAACAAGTTAGACCTTCTTGCCTCTTCAGCTTTGGATCACATCTATCATTGATGCTTCAGCAACAATTGGTGTAATTCTGTCTTCTAAATACCTATTGGCTCTGTGTCCAGGTGGAGGCTGGTGACAAATGGTGTCCATCAGGGCTCTGCTTTGGGACCAGTGCTCTTCCATATCTTTATCGATGACATGGAGAGTGAAGTCAAGGGCCCGTGGGAACATCATGAGGTTTAACAAAGCAAAGTACAAGGTCCTGCACCTGAGTTGAGGCAGTCTCAAGCACAAATATAGACTGGGAGAAGAACTAATTGAGAGCAGCCCTGAAGAGAAGAACTTGTGAGATCTCACGGATGAAAAGTTGGACATGAGCCAGCAATGTGCACTCACAGCCCATAAAGCCAACCACAACCTGGGCTGCATCCAAAGCAGTGTGGGCAGCCGGGTGAGGGAGGGGATTCTGCTCCTCTACTCTGCTCTGGTGAGACCCAACCTGCAGTGTCATGTCCAGCTCTGGGGTCTCAGCACAGGAAAGATGTGGACCTCTTAAAGCAGGTCCAGAGGAGGGACATGAAGTTGATCACAGGGCTGGACCACCTCTCCTGTGAAGAAAGACTGGGAGAGTTGGGGTTGTTCAGCCTGGAGAAGAGAAGGCCCCAGTGAGACTCTCTAGTAGTATTCCAGTATTTAAAGGAAGCTTATGAAAAAAGGGAGAGCTACTTTACACAGGCAGACAGTAACAGGACAAGGGGGAATGGATTTAAACTAAAAGAGGAGAGATTTAGATCAGTTATTAAAAAAAATTAATTACTGTGACAGTAGATGAGACACTGAAACAAGTTGCTCAAAGAAGCTGCGAATGCCCCATCCCTGAAAGTGTTCAAGGCCAGATTGGATGGGACTTTGAGCAACTTGGTCTAGCGGAAGGTTCTCTGCCCACGGCAGTTTGTTAAAACTTGATGATATTTAGGGTCCCTTCCAACCCAAATCATTCTATGATTCTATTATATGATCTAACTTAATAGACAGAAAAATATTAGCCACTCATTTATTTACTTCTGAAAAAGTGGTCAGTGTTTTGGTCAAAATTTTCTGAGTTCTATTACTCAGAAGGCAAAGTTTTAAGCCTTTTGCCTTAGACAATCATTTATGTAGTGAGAGGGCAGTTTGACTTTGTGTTCACTGAGGGAACACCTTACTCAACACCACTTGCCAAGTTGCTTGCTTAAGAACTACTCAGAGCCACTACAAAAGGGCTCTTCTGAATGTGAATCAGATAGTAGACAATATGATGTCACAGTCATACTAAAGAAGGAAGTACATTCATTCTTAACAAATACGGGAATTCTTCATGGTTCAGAATCTCTCATGAAAACTCTTTGTTTTTTCCAGTGTGCTTAGCAGAAGCAACATGTTTTAGACTTCCTTAGACAAATTTGTTACACCATTAAACAATTGTAGATCCACTGGTAGATGTGGGAAAACTTGCACTATGCAACATAAAGACTTAATTTCTAATAATTTTATCCTATTGCTTTTTCTAGATGTTTGCTGAGTAGTGAATTGAATGTGCAAAAGCAAGTAAGCTAAGGGTTTGCTGGATCAGCCCTAGGGCCACAATATATAGTGCTGTCAATCGTTATTTAATATCTACTCTTCAGTAGAAATCCTTGAAAAATTGTGCCTTCAGTTCTTTAGCTCCTTTAGCATGACAGTCCATACCTCTTTCAAAAGCAGTTCCCCATTTTCATAGCAAACTGCAATGTCTATTGTCCTCAATCTTCATATTGCCCAGAATTTAGCTGTAATAATCTGTTTCATTACTCCTTTAAATTCTCAGTATATTACCTTGTGCTTTTCTGGAGAAAAGCTTTTTATAAATTAATTTTGTACTGTAATGTCACAACATCCCATATTTTTCCCAGAGTATAAGTCCTGTAAAATATTTAAGCTCATAGAATTCCTCTTACAAAAGACAAGTCTAATGTACAGACACATACAGAGACTGAATTAGCAAAGCTATAATGGGTAGGTACTTTCAAGTTACTGAATTAATATCAGACAAGTTGGTTTCTAGAGAAAGTTAATTTTAATATTCTATTAAGACCATTTGTAAAGTTCGTATTTTAAAATAACTGATAAGAAGAAATTGTTTATATATTACTAATTATTCTGTTTCCAGTCTTGTCCAAATAACAAGGAAAGGTATAAGGATGCATTATTACATAATTCAGCATTCAGCTTTTGTTAAAATTGCTTTTGCTACATAAAAAAAAAATTGAAGTTAAGTGTCTGTCTCCCTTCCTTTGCAAAACTTTGTTTGCAATGAACTTTCTGCTTAGAGTGTGAAATTATTAAAAACCAAAAACATCACCATTGGCCTCACAGTATCAATTTTCATTGAGGAACAGGGAAGTCAACTGTACAATTTTCAAGTTGTACTGTGCAAATTTTACATTTTAAAATGAATATGTTTTTATAAAAATATGACTACTTGGTAATCCTGATTCAAAAAGTGGAACAAAACCAAATTACTGGAACTGCCTTTAGCAAAACCAACAGCTCCAACCTCTCTAATTACTCTGAGAGAGTAGTAGTAGACAGTGTCTGCTATATCATGATTCCAAAATTATAGATTTATTGTGGGTTAATATGAAATAACACTTAATGTTTTCTAGCTTCACATGAAATAGTAATATCTTCACACTACTTTTTCATAGAGAGAGTATGAAATTCCTCTCATCTGCACTAGGACTCTGCTTATTTTATTCTGTTAACAGGAGACAGTGGAATAACTCAAGATAGTATAGTAAAGAAAAGCGGAAGTTTATGAATTTCAATAATGGAGCAGCTCAAATAATTCTTGTGGATAACATTTGCCTTTTTTGTGCATGCCTTTTTTTCCCATGTACTGTGTCCTGTCAAAACAGAACAACTTCTTTTACTAGTACAAATTAGTGCTTGTCGGTTGTTTTTGTTTGGTTCTTTTCTGTCCCAAAAAATACTGTTTAGAATTTATATCCACTCTCAATAAAAATTTTCAAGAAATATTTTTCATTTGTCCATGAAAACTATTCCTATAATTCACATTGAAGACTGGGACATTGATGCACAGTCAGAACTTTTCTACTAATGAAATAAAAATTAGAACAAAATTAATTTCTGTGCACTTTTAGAATGCATTAATCAGGAAATGAACATCCATAAGTGAATTTATTTAGTCTTTGAGCTCTTGTCCAATTAACCCATCAAAAAAAGGATCATGAATCTCAGAAACATCAGAAAATAGCATCCTTTCTTTGCTCATTGTTTGAGAAACCATGTCTAATGTTCAGGCTAATGAGCTCATATTAAGGATGAACCTTCATGAAATAAAGGTTGGTTTGTTTGGCTTTTTCATTGGCTTTTTTTATATTATGACTGATGTGGCTTGAAGTCTATTCCTAAACTTTGTAATTTACTTTCTAGGTAAGCTTGGCAAGTTAGTTCACTTCCTTCTCTGCAAAACCTGTTTAATCTTATTTAGCAGTTCTGTAATGAAATTTGTAATTTAAGATTTAAAAAGCATGTTGTAAGAGGATGCATTATGTATAAAAGGCTTAATATTGTTCACAATATGCAATTTAACTTTATGTTGAACTGACCTCCCTCAGCTGAGCAGATGACCACAATAGGGCTGAAGGGACCGTCTCCTTTGTTGTTGTAAACACCAACTTTCACTTCAAAAGGAGTCAGAGGTGGCACACTTTCATCTCTGTAGATGAATTTTGAGGCATCTGAAGATGTCACCATTTTTTCCTTCCACCCACGCGTTCCATTGGGTCTGAAGGCTACAATATAACCGAATCCTTCTCCACTCTGAAACTCTTCTGACACTGGCTGAAAAAATATGTTCAGAAACTTAATTATGATCAGAAATTGTTTGACTAATCTAGAAAAAAGTCACGGTTGCATTATAAGATTTTACTTACTACACCTGTCCTCATAAGGACAATTGCTTCCAAAGACGAACCTTCTAAGAGAGTTTCCTCACCTAATTGCCATAGTTAGGTCATGGTCCTAAGACTGAACGAGCCCCTGTGCTCAGAAAAATGCTTTCTTTTATATATCCCACTCTTTGGTTAATGCTTTAACCAGTTATCTGTAGGTGGAATAGCCCCTATCAGTGGCCTTGTTAAAAACATAGAGCAATATATTGTGACTAACATGATGTGCATGACACCTGCTATGGTGGGACTCTTCCAGGTTTTAGGTGCCAGCCTGTCTAAATTCTGTTCCAAATGAGGTGTTAAGTCTCAGAGATTTAAGCCCAGGGTTCAACTGAAGGCTTAAGATGCAATGTAATAAATCTAAGTTGTTCTAATGCTCAAAAAGTTTTTTACTTTTTTATCGGTTGGAAAAAACTTATTTTCTTTTCTCTCCTTGGAGGACCTGTGAAATTAGCAACTTAAATTGGGGCTCATCTGACATTAGCAGGCAGTTAGAAAAGGGATTTATCTGTTTTAGAGTCTGAGCACTGCAAAAGCTAAGACTTACATGTCCAACTCAACGAATGGAACTCTTCATGCTAATTAGTAAATTAACAGTAGCTTCCATTTATTATGGAGTCAATGGACTAGTTTAGAGACTACGTTATATTTAACAGCTGCCTGCATATTAAACCTATGGGAAATGTCCAAAAATGGGTGTCTAAACTCCCTCTCTTGAAATGCCCATGATAGACATGCAGCTAATGGATATATTAATCAGAGCTGGGGCACAGGTGACACTGAATCCTCTCTCCTCCACATTTCAAGTGAATGTCTCATCACCTGCCACTTCACTTGCAGACAAAATTTTCTACCCATCCTTCTGAAGCTGTGCACTGTGCATCCCAGAAAAAAAAAGAATCCCGCCTCCATGGGCAGAGGATGCAAAATTAAGAGAGACTTTGCAATCTAGTCTCACCCCTGGGTCTCTGGTTTCTTTTGGAAGCGAACTTTAGACCTTGACAGAGTGGGAGTTATAACACTCTCCAGTAATCCCCCAACCCAGTCACCTGCGAAATGCTACAAAGACACTTAATATGAAGACTGCATACTAATATCTTATTAGGGACTGGGATTAGGTTCGTTCACATCAGATACAGTTCTAGCTACCCAGTATTTTTGTTCAGGATTCAGCAAATTCTCTCCTAGTAAGAGAGATGTTGATATTTATCCTCATAGAGTATAAAGCAAACTGAAATCAGCTCTGTCTCAGCTGTCTTTGGTAGCTGATGCTGGAAAAGGCAGATGTGCCAACAGAAGGCAGTTTCTTTAGATGTCCTAAAATTTGCCAATTGAAACAATTAGAATTTGGTGTATCTCTTACTAAGTGAATCGCTCCTCAAATTGGCATGAATATATATATATATGTGTGTGTGTGCGTGTATGAATTTTTATGAATCTGAAAGTGTTCATGATGAATCTAGAAGTTTTGAAAACTCCTTACGAAAAGTCTCTGTTCTACTGTTTCTTATGATTAGCAGAGAAAGCAACTCCCACTCCTCCAATTGCCCACTGGCATGGCCATACATCTGTATTGCATCTTGCACCACAAATATGTTCTCAAGATTCTCTTTAGTTTCATATTCTTACTCAACAATTAAAAATAGTTATTTCTAATTGAAGTTTAAAAAATTTTACAAGGCTTTTCTTCTCTTCTCTTAGCTATTATTTCATCTGGTGTTTACATAAGATGCACAAAAATCAAATAAGCCTAAGCAGTAGATAGGAGGAAAAGCCTGATGAATTAGTATGAGCTGATGCCATAATGTCTTCTACTCAAATCTCATGAAAATGCACAGTACTTTGAAATTTTAGAACATATTTAGAGCAGTATTTTGTGGTAATGTGTTGACAAGATTTTTTGTAAGGAAAACCCAAGAGAGTACTCTTTACTTTGGCCTTAAAGAAGTTAACATTAAACAAAACCCGTAAACAAAAAAGTCCCTTACCTCCCATGCTATTACTAATTCATGTCGTCTTCCACTTCTGCCGCTTACGTTAGCTGGAGGTGTCTTTGGAACTGTGTTCAAAAATGAAAAACAAAACCAAACAAAACAAACCAGAAGTTTTTTATATCCAAGTTATTGAAGTTTTCCCCATAGTAATAAGTTGCTGCTGAAGACATGAGACTGTTAAATCAGAACAGAAATAAAAACATAGCGCTCTGTGGTAAAGAAAATTTGCTCAAGCTTCATTTCAGAGAATTGTACACACAAGCTAGAAAACTCAAACAAAGCGTATGCTGAGAATAAATATAATATTGGAATACAAAATTGCTTAAGCCCTAGGTCTTCTGCAGATTGGTAAAAATTTCAGTGTACAGATCACGTAAGAGATAAAACAGGAATTATCTTGTTAATGTTTGTAATTTTTTAACAAGCAACTTGAAATACCAGGAAATCTGACATATTTCAGATTTCAGATAAAATCTTAGGACATAATTAATAATGTTTCTATTATTTTTCAGGTAGTTATTGATTTAGAATGTTTTCATTATTGTAAATCTATTTTTCACTGCTCTACCAGGGAGACAATTTTCAGAAATTTTAAAGGAACCAACCTTACGTATCCCTCATTGCTTCTTGCAAAATGCTGGAAGCAGTACTACCCACTGTTCTTGAAAAACTGAGCTCATCATCATAGCTTTAAAGCACACGAGCAGCTGATGAAATTCTTTAAAGTAAATTATAATCGTCATCACCATTTCGATTTGGATTATCGTATTTTGAAAAACCAGAAATTTAAATTGTTCCGTTGGAATTGTATGATTTCATTTACCTAGTTTAATGCCTCTAATTAAACTCCTCAAACGGCCAATGTCTTGAGTTTATTTACTGTGAGGAGGTAACACTTGCATTCTCTATTTGATTAAATATGTCCTAAGACATAAACTTTTTCTTTTCTTCTTTAGAGCAGTACATAGGTCATTGGTAGAATTGTACTGTGAGCCTTTAAGTGTTTAGGCCTTACTGCATATTGTTTAGCTTATTTAGTGAATAGCACTGTGCCTTTGAACTATAAAAAATAAAATGCATTTAAATAAATGTACACAATCCTCTCTGTCTCCTCTGTTGGTCATTGATAGCTTAAGTTCAATAAAAAGGCAGTTTTTATTAGATCACATCAGCCCACCTAAGACTCCAGAATTCATTTGTGTAGTCACTTTTTGAACCCTGAGCTCCCCTATAAAGTACATAAGCCTGATTCTGCTTTTCCTCAAAAATGAAGCAACTCTACAAAGCATATGGATTGATTCTGATTTATACTGTTGGAAATGAGGCAGGTGGTTCTTTTATCTGTGGTTCTTAGCACACTGATAGGGGAGATTTCTAATGTGTTTCTCTCCAATAAACCTGTGTTCATCTGGCAAACATGGTGCCTTTGACTTCCTTCCTTCCTTCCTTCCCTCCTTCCCTCCTTCCCTCCTTCCCTCCTTCCCTCCTGCCTTCCCGCCTGCCTTCCCGCCTGCCTTCCTGCCTTCCTGCCTTCCTGCCTTCCTTCCTCTTTCCCTCCCTCCCTTTGACATGGCAAAAATGTGATGAAATTTTCCTTTCAGAAACAGAATTTCCCCCTGGCTTTAAAAAAGGAGTAGAAAGAATACAGTCAATGTGCAACAGTGTGACGAATGTTCTAGCATGAAAGATGCAGATGAAGACTCATCTGACAGCTAATTAACATCCAAAAATTATGATGCCATCTCTAATGGAGCATATTTAAACCTTGTTTGGCATCCATTTTTCTCTTGCCTTTCTAAGGTATTTCTGGGGTAAATTATAGAGACAAATGAAGTTTTTATGTAGGTGCCTGACACATTAGAAATGAGAGAGTGTGCTGTACTCCTTTGAAGCATCCAACATGATGGACTTATTTAACCTGCAGCATCCTCTTTCTAGAGTTTTCTTGTTAACAGCATTGCAGACTGTGGCCCTATTTAAATGAATAAACGTTAAAAGAATAAAACTGTCAAAACGATGAATTTCTTTTGCACCAAACTAAAATGTACACTCACACAGTGAAACTCTTTCAAATGAATAACCATTAAAAGAATAAATGTGTCAAAAGAATAAATTTCCTCTGCACTGCAGCAAAGCAGAGTATACACAGTTAGAGGGAGACAGTTTGAAATGAGTAACTATTTAGTGAAGAAAACTATTAAAAGAAAACATTTTTTGCCAGGCACCATGGCTGTACATCAGCCACGCTTTCAGCGGCATCACCTTTATATCAATGTTATATCTGAATTTACTCACTCATGGCCTAAGTTTATTGCTATGCAATTAATGACTTCCCAATCTTTAGGCTGTTAATTCTCAGCAGTGACACTCATGGAGATGCACTTGCCCCAGACACGCAAATATGATGCTTATATTTGGCTCCTGGAAGCAGGATACATGTGCCTGGAGAACAAGGACATTAAGACCTCTTTTGTTTAGGGTTTATCAAAGCTGAGAAGTTTGGTATTTTTTCTTCTGAGTAAATACACCCCAGCTCTTTGCTGTATTAATATGTCTCCTTGAACTGCAAGAGGGAATGTCACCTACTGGAAACTGAATTACTCCTTGGCTTAAAACTGGTGTTTAGGTTCATAAAATGTGGCTGTGCTCAGCTAGATCATTTGTCTAATTCTGATCAACAACTTCTCATTAGCCCCTTTGCTACCTGTTCTCACTTGTCTCTTGTTTTATCCTTGGACTGTAAGCTCTTTGGGATCAAGCCACGGCTTCTTTCTTTCCTTTTTTCTTTTGTCAGCCACTGGTAAGGTTGGAAGTTAAAAGTCAGGTCTCTCCTTCATTCTGGTAATGTGAACAACAAATAATACTAAAAAACTGTGTTCTGAAAGATGTGGTGACTAGCTGCAGTTCACGGTAAAAAAAACGGCTGGATGCTGGCACAAGTTGATGTTGAAACCTGCACTTAACACAAACAAACAGAACTCTTGAAATTAATGTCCCAGGAGTTTCATTCAAATGCAAACAGCAGGATTTTTTTCTTACTCTTTTCCATTTTCATGAAATTACTGTGATATGGTGGAAATGAAAGTCAAAATAAATTCTATTACAACTTATCTCCTCTAAACCAAACAAAAAAACCCATTAACATTTTCTCTAAGAGCAGGCATGGAGAATGTAGCTCTCACCAGTCCTACAAAGCATTTGACAAGATCTTTCAGATATAAAGGAAGAAAAGGTGATATGGAAGGATAAAGCTTATACATGTAGCCATGGCCAATTGTTTAATAATTCATGTGTATCTTATCATTACAAGCTAAATATGGATGAAAAGCAGAGGGTTTTAATTTAGGACAAAATATATGCACAGAACTGCTGTTGCTGAGGGTTTTGTGTATGGGAACAGTGGTTATAAAGTGCTTTAAAATTCTGACAGTCTCACCTATACATTTTAAACCTATATTTAAGTGTAAAACATTTAAATGGGGAAGCTTTTGAAACGCTGAGTAAAACCATAGCTATGAAACCAAAAACATATGGGCTAGATGTTCCCTTTTCTTCCAGACTTCCACTGTGTCTAAAATTTTTAAAACTGCTCTATGCTTTAGGGTGATTTAGTCAGATTTTAACAATTCCCTTCTCTTCAGTCTGCATGGCTGATGAATTATCTGTGGCTTTTTTTTTTTTTTTAAGTTTAGGTTTTTTGTTTTTTTTTAAAATGAAATGGTGGACTACAAAGATGAGCTGATTCAAAGATTTTTGGTACTCAGCTTTGGGCAAAGTAGTAACACATTAAATATTTCATTTTGACATTATAGCAGATGAAGCATAGCAATTTGATTTTGAAAAAATGCATAATTTTTATTTTGCTTCAGTTTTTAAAGATAGAAAAATTAAAACTAGAAGACAGATGAGAGTATTTCAGCTTAAAAGAGATTTTTCATTTTAATCCAAAATTATTTTAGTTCTAATTTGCTAAAGAAAATAAATAAGCATTTTGTTCAAAAGCAGTTTTACACTATGTGCTTTTATGTCAGTGAGTGAACTAAAAATTTTGAATTAGCTCTAGATTCCTTTCCTAACAGAAAGGAAAATAAAATATCACACTGAACCTGGAAAAGCTGAAAGTACTTGTAAGCCAGTTCATGCTCTTTTTAACATTCCAGTCTTGTAAATAAATTTTTTAAAATGCTATTGAATGAATAATTAATAATTTTAAAGTGCTTTTCTGTTTTTTGTTTTGGTTTGCTTGCTTTTTTTTCCCGTGGAAATATCTAGTGGCTTATTTCAATTCTGTTAGTTTTGGTTATTACTTAGAGAAAATACAGATTCTTAATTTTGTAGTCTGTCTTAATTTTTGGGCAGAATAAAAGTATTTAGCAGTCAAAATTATAATTTATTACATTACATGACATTTATTACATTACATGATCGCATTATTGCAGGAGAAATCTGTATCTAGATGCAGTCTCTATCTTTTAATAGAGAATAAATGAGAGAAAAAGAAGTCAAAGAGAAGAGTCTTACTAACCTCCTATTTCTGGACTAAGAGGTGCTAACCTGAGTTGCCCAAATACACAGTTTTCTCACAAGCAATTGAGACCAGATTCCCAAATCCCAATTCCATACTTTATTCACAAGGTCTTTATTACTCTGCTTGAATCCTGTATTCTTTAAGACATTTTCCGCATGGATATTTTTTCTATAAATTCTGAAACTTTTCTCAAATAAAGAAAAATTAAGGAAAATATTGATATTGCTACACTTTTTTGGGAGATAAATTAAACTTGGCTCTAGTCCTTAAGAAATTACTGGTACCTTTGCTCAAGGAACAGTTGCTGTTACTTATTTATTTTAAAGCATTTTATAACTTCAGATACAGGTGTAGTTTTAAAAGCAACACTTTTTAGCTGTAGAAAAGGTATGGGCGGGGGAAAGAGGGCTTGTCACCAGCTTGGCAGAACTTCTTAATGTGAGATCAAAGCTATAACATATTCAGTTTTTTCTCCTTGCATTCCGTTCTCCATTCTCATATGTAAATATGTACATCTGTGTGTGAATCTCTATTTATCTCCTGCAGTACACATCTAGGAAACAGGGGGGTGTTAAGTGAAAACCCTGTCACTCTGTGAAAGACCAGGCCTCAAGCTGTCACCCTCCCTGAGTAACAAGTCACATCTCATCTGCTCAGGAGTGAAATGTACAACGTACCAGCATCGCAGAAGTGGATGGCACACATATTCAACTGCTGGAAAACAAGGATGCCCCTACTGGTTTCAGCATCTGAAACGTTCTTCTGATTTCCTCTGTATTATTAATATTTGTGATTAAGTAGGAGATTGAATTCAGTTCTATTCACTGACAAGAGGGTCAAATGTGATTGCAGGACTCTGCCTGAATAGTCTCCAACTCACCACTGCCTATAGCACTGAAATCCTGAATGCTGTGGCACTCTTATATGCTAAAGGACCAAAGCAGGTGCTTTTCTGTTACATCTTCTAGTAGCACACACGTTTGGATTCCGTGTCAATACTAGTTTGAGCCTGCAATCCAATGTCTAAGTAGCCTCCAGTCAATGATTACAGACTACTTTCTCCTTTTGTTTTTCTTAATGGAAAACACATTTTCTGCAAAGGCATTAGTAGACCATGCCATCATCTGCAAATGTCCTAGACACAGAAGGTTGTCCATTTTTTTTTCCAAGTTCAAAATTAATTATGATAATGGGAAAAGCTGGAACTTCTTTTATACAAATCATAAATAAAACAGTACCCCCAACAACAAAAAAATCCCTGAAAATAAAGCCGGTCTAAAATGCTTACGTTTTCCTTGGACAGAGACATTTCTTGACATTCTGTGAGAATAAGGGAAACTTAATGGAACATAAGGACTTATTAAAAATAAAGCCAGTGTACAGTCTGCTACTAATAGAGCGCATTCCATTGTTACCTCATAAAATCAAGTTTGCATGCATGATTAGCAGGTTAAACTTTGATTCTACTCCATTTCCCTCTCTCCATGTTTCCCCATGAATAGATAATGTAATTGATGCTTTGCCCCCAGGCTTCAAACACCCAACTGTCTTAGTGGAATGCCAGACATGTTTAAATTCCTGTTATTGGCTCTTTGCACCTTGTGGACCTGTAAAATATGTATCAAGGCTAGAACTGACAGAAATGCAGCAGCTGGCTGTAAGTTAGATGTGCCAGAAAATTGCGGTATTATATGTTCCAATGGAAGTAGCAATGAAAAGCAATCATGTTAACTAAATATGAGCTAAGTAACAAGATTAGAGTTTAATTAAAAAATTAAAGCAAGTGGAAACCTGTTTATTATTCTGTTGGTTTCCTTACACCATCTGAATCATTATTTTCATAGGTATTTTTAGATAATGGACTAATATAAGATGTTGTTATCCTGGGTAAGAAGGGATAAAATAAGTGAGGTGTGGGGATAAAAAAAGTCTTTAGTCTCCAGTCAAATTTTCTTGTGCCGTTAAACTACAGATGCAGATTTCCATTTAAGTGTAAAATAATGGAACCAGAATCACACATTTACTGCCTCTGTGGGTCATCTACACAGCTACCATTCAGCTTGATGGGTCTCAACTCTTATCTGAATAGGAGTCACAGTCACTTTCCCAGCTAGGAGATGGATATTTCTGGATTTCCACCCAGCGCAGAGGCAACCTGCCTGCTTGCACTTGCGGGCCACATCTACCATCAGTGCAAATAGCCAGGTTATTCTACCTGGGTCATGAGTAGAGACTCATGCCATGTTTTTTCTGAAATATGACCTTCTTTCACATAAATGTCCTTTAAGAATTGAGAACTATGATACCAGAACAAGGCACCACGCTAATAGACAGTTTTTCTTGAAGCTTTTGGATAAAAAAATTCAGTAATAAAGAGATTATGAAAAATAATGGATCAATGGGTTCACTGAGATAGGCAATGATATGCTAATTTGAAAACCCATATGAAAACTGTTGTAAGCCAATTAAAACTACTACTGGTTTCCTCTCTCTTTGACATCTGAAAACTATATCAAGGGTGATAATTCCCAGAATCAGCGAAAGCCATTTCAGAATACAGAAGCAACTGTCTCTGAACTTCAGGAATATATGAAGTTCAGGAAAAAATGGCTGTCTGAATGAAGCAGGTCATGAAGGCTCCGACATTTCAAGAGTGCCAAACATACTATGGACGGTATGCCATTTTTCAAAGAATTGTATGTGTAACAGTTAGTGTTTTAAAATTTATTTTGTTCTTTATTTAAAGCAGGGTCCATTGTGTTACTGTTCCAATTTATCAACTCTGTGCAGATTCTAACAATTTGGAAAGTTTTTAACTTTTCACACTTCCTCTATAGAATAAAAAATGGAGGCTGCATCCATTATTTTTATTAGCCATCCCACCCCAAATCCCAAACCATTTGCAACTGAAATGGAAACTGAACCTTTTCTTGAAGAAAGGTGTTTTGAAATTGGGGCGATAGCAACAGACTTCTGCCGTACCATGCCCTATTAGGCGGGCACACTGAATAAATTCAGCTTCTATTTCTTTGAAAGCTGTTCAGTTATTTTACTGGCACCTGTCTGGAATTCAATGCCATGAATTGAATGGCACACTCCTCTAACATGACATTTGTGCAGCTGTAACTGGTAGCAAGAAAGGTATTCCTACATGGGAATATGAAAGTGCAAGTAAGCGTCTATTATGGTCTTTTTCCTGTTTGAATTGATATGTTACTGATTTATTATCTGAGAAGACCTGCATTATTATTACCTGCAATGTTTTTTTTCAGGAGAAGCCCCATGTACTGGAGTTCAGATCATTGTTTCTTGAGATAAAGACTCTGTTCTTTATGACAGCAATAACAGTGGAATGTTACCCAGAAATGAATACCAAGCCCTGGATGAAAATTCATCACACACTGCATGCTTTGTCTTTTCTCACAATTTTGTTTTTGCTGATCAGTATTATGATTTATCAATTTATTTTTTACAGAGGTAAAGTTGTGAAGAATATTGAAAATGAATATGAATGAAGAAGAGTTTCACTTGAATTGTAAGAATATGTCTTAGCAAATAGAGGCTTAATTTGTAGACATGGGACAAGAAGGAGCTTAAGAACATTACAGCTGGATGAAATTTAAGATTTTCAAACTTTAGTTTGTCAGAAAAAATTTAGCTCACGGTTTAATTACACCTGGTCGATTAAACAACTGAATCATCCTTGTAAAAACAGGGAAAATATTCCTCAGTCCGAAACAGCGTAATACCAGGGGTGCAACCTATTACAGGATAAACTTTTTCCAGAAAGTTTTTTTCCTCCCTGATACATATCATCTGAATAAATAGAAAAGGTGTTCAAACATTAGGGTCCAGAAGAATTTGCAATGCCAATGAAACACAAAATTAAGGAAAGAACAATGGTGGTGAAAACAGGGTGGGTTTTTTAAAAAGAATTTGAGATGAAAGTACCGTGTACTTTTTATTTCTTTTTCATTTCCTCCTTTTCTTAATGGAATAAAGTATGGACCATCTGAAGCTTCTGCTATCAAATTATTGCATTTCATACTGGAGGGAACTTGAAGAAGGTGAGGGGGAGAGTTTGAATGGAAGCATCTTTCAACATGCATGAGTGGGAATCAAATCACTTCAGTGCTGTTCTGTGATTGTACAGTGAAATTTAATATCAGCCAGCAACTACTCAGTTATTTAAAGTAGAAAAACATAAATATTACAACAGCAGATAGGTTTGTTAGACTTCATCTGAAATACGGCATCCAATTTTGAGTGCTGCAATGTGAAAGACAATGATCAACTAGCACAAATTCAGGGGAGGCCAGTGGGGTGGGGGGACTGGAGCACTTGCCTCGTGAGGAGAGGCTGGGGAAGCTGGGCTTGTTCAGCCTAGACAGGAAATGGCCTTGGAGGGACCTAGCAGCAGCTCCCAGTGCCTATGGGGAGGTCACTGAGGAGGCAGACATGAGGTCTTCACAGCGGTGCAATAAGCTGCTTAAAAATTATTCAGCTGATGAAGCATCAAAACACAAAGTAATCTGTCTAGGCATTCTAAGTAACAAAGAAGAATGAAGAATAATCTGAAAGTGTTCTCACATGTAGTTCTCATCTGAGGCTTTGTCCGAATCTCTATCTCTTTCTGCTTCTTAAGCATGTCTTTCTAAGTGCCTAGGTATTTTTCTCACATGCCTAGTTCTTCTTTATCTCCCTTCACTCTTCTCAAGTTATTGTCAATGATTCCGAATCTTATGTGTCCACTGTAACTTTCAAGAGACCCAAAGAGGATATTTGGTTTTCCATGTCTCCCACTGTATCATCCTAATTAGAAATGCAATTAAATTTATTAAAATTTAGTAACTGTTCACAGTAGAGTGTGCAGGACAAAGAAACTTAGAATACAAGGTATTTTAAATTAAGCAGCTTTTTATGACTTCCCTATCTTGCTGAAAAAATTCCATGCACTGTCAGGAGAGAAGTTATGAAAAATATGGGGGAGGAGGTGGCTTAGAAGTTGTTTGAAGAGACTGAGAGGCAGCCTATTTTAAGAGCAGCAGAAGTCTATCAGTCTAGCAGAGGGAAGGCTTAAGTGTAAAATGAAAAGTAAGGCAGCTCAGATAGAGTAGAAGAGCAGGGAATAGTTTTATTTGAAATTTCTGTAAATTAAACAATATTCCGGTAATTAAAACTGGCTCCCCACTACAAAGAATATCACCCTGGAACAGTGATGACTGGACACATAGATGTGTGCCAGTGAAAAGATCATGTCTAATTATATTAAAGAAGTTCTTGTTTCTGATAGTGCTGTAAAAATAACTTTTTAAATTCTTTCCTTACCTGCTTCATTGGTTCTGATCACTCGTGATGGCGCACTTGGGTCTCCAGTCCCGATTTTATTGGTTGCTACTACTCTGAACTCATACTCCACCCAAGGGTTCAGTTCCACAGCCATAGCAGACTCCATGTCACCACTTATCAGATCTGGAACTGCAGACAGTAAAGAAATGTATAGGTCACTCAGAAATCTGAAGCTGACCTGAGTATCTCAATAGAAGGTGGACTTCGTGACACAACATGGTCATCAGAAATGATCGACATCAAGGATCTAATGTGTCAGAAATCGTAGCTAGGTTTTTGGCACCGTAGTATTCCTGAAAAGACACAGATTGAAGGATTTAGGGGAGAGCTTTCTGCTTATTGAGAGATGCATCATGGCAGGTGTCTTTGTGCTGTCCTTTCAGAGCTGTTGCTAAGTAACACAAAAGGAATAAAAAAATAAAATAAAAATCAGTGCTTTTAATTTGTCATTGTTTTCTTATGGGTATTTGTTCCTGTAGTTGCCAGTGGTTATTATTGTTATGATCAGGACTTTTGAACAGTCTACTTGTGCTGTTTGAAAGTTTTTCTCACCTGTTTTTACGGTCTGCCAGCCAAGAGAAAATGGACTGCGTGCTTGCAGGTTGTAGAGGGAGATAGGGCTGTGATTGTCTGCCCCAGGACTCCAGGAGAGTGTTGCTGTTGTGTCTGTAATTTCCTCCACTATTACAACCCCTGGGGGACCAGGAGGACCTAGAAATAAAGTGGAATAATCAAACAGACTACACCATCATCGTGGATGTGCAGCAATAATATAGGAGATGCATTCTGCAGGGACCCAGTGGAGTTCAATACCCATGAAATAAGAGAGCTAAGACACACAGTACTACATCACGGAGATACCTCATTTCCACGATTTCTGATGGTAAACTGTGATTGCTGCTATTCTTTAGCTGCTGTGTAGGTGAACATCAATTAACTAGTCAGAGTGACAGCAGAAGAGCTAGAAATAGAAACACATTAAAAAACACTCCCCAAACTCCATTATAATCGTTCTGAACCTAAAATTAGAAAAAAAAGAGGAACTTTAAGAAGCATCCAGTCTAGTCTGAACAGTCACATCTTCTCTTTGTGTGAGGCTTGTCAGTGGGAAAGACAGATAGTAAGCAAAATGAAGCACAGGAGAATGTGCATCATGAAGAACAGTAATATGACTAATACCTGAATCAAGAACACAGTACTCATCCTTTTTCTCAAATTCACTCATGCAGTGAGCCACCTGGATTCCTGCTGGAAGTCCAACTGTTTGATTAAAACCTACTAAAACTAAAATTAAAACCCAAACCCAAATATTTTAAAAGCTGAAAATTACTAGGGGACCATTAAAAACAAACAAAAATCCCACGAGACTTCTTAATTTGAAAAGTAAAGGATTATTTTTTCCATTTGGCTGCTCTAAATGAGAATATGCTAATCACCATTTGTATCGGCCATGTGACTGCTTCAATAAGTGAGGTGTCTGGTAGAAACATGACTTTGCACAGAAAAATGTGGCTATAACATCCCACTCCCAAACACCATTTTCTTATTTAATTGTTCTTGATAATAGATATGACTGGTGTTTGAAAACATCGTCCATTTACACTTGCCGAACTAAATTGGAGCCAAGTTTGTCCTGGTTCAGGTTTCTTCTCCACAGCTGTTTTTAACCAGCTATTTTGGGGAAAATGTGTGTCTCTGTCATGTATACATGCAAAACAAACTTATTTCTTGTGCTTTCTTATACTTAAAAGGCTATATAAGTCTTGGAGGACAGAACTTGATACTTCCATAAGATATTCATATTAATAATATCTATAATTATGTATGGAAAATATGTATTTTTTGTCATCCAAGGCCCTTCTAATTGTTTTCCATCCTATTGCTATTGAAGGCTGATGTTTTGCTTCTACTCCTACACAGATGGAGGACTGTGAAATCAGAAATGCCCTAATGGACACTTTCTCCCAAAACGAAACTGCAGAAAGGGTGGTGAGGGAAACAAGACTTCATTAATAGAAAGCCAATGCAGGTACACTTTTGAGGGAGACCAATGCTGTTTGAACATATCACAAGCTGTACTGGAGTAGGACCTTTGAAAACCTCCATTCCTCTGATCTGGGGTGAGTGGTGTGGTTCCACTTGCTGAACTGTCAGGGCTCAGCACCTGCAGATCAAGGTGGCAAACACAAGGATCTGGTGCCTCCATTTGAAGAGGAAGTTGCATCCAGTATTACTGCACTACAGGGTTCAGCATTTTTATATTTTAGTGCTATTTCATGCAATCAAAGCTTTTAGTGGCTAGGTTTCTTAGTCCAAGAGCAGAAACAAATTTATCTGAACATCAAAGGCTAAAAAACCCCATTAACTGAAGTATTTGTATATACGGTGATTTTTTGTCATTTGCAGCTGCAAACAGCTTTATGTTTCCTCTTATGATATGCCTTCAACTAAAACATGGTTACATGAACTGTGACAGCAGTAGGATCAGAATTTTGTAATAGTTGTACTCAATATCTTCAGAGTGAAAGAAACATTGAATCCTATAAATCAGACAGCAAATTGTGCTATTCACTTGCCTCTATTTGCTTGGCAATGATCTACAAGCAACTAATTGACAATAAAGTGTTGGTACTGTATGGCATTTAGCAATAATAACAACAAGAAAGAGAAGCAAATGTTTGAAATCCAGAAGATTCAATTCAGTACACTTTAGTACTATGTATGTATGATGAAAGAATATTGTCTTCATAACATGTTGCAGTCTTCACAGGAGCTCAGAGTATGGCTCCGGGCCATAGGAAGAGCAAGTTTTCCGCTTCCATGGTCAATGAGCAGCTTCATTGCTGGGAATCTCTCCTCTTCCCTTGCTCTGCCCACACACCAGGCTTGACTTTGCTGCTGTCAGTGGCTTTCATCAAGCTGCAGACAATGACTGGAATGAGACAGTGCCACCCATTGGGCACCTTGCAGCTCTTGGCCTTCTGGAGTCCCATTTCATTTGCAGTGGAAGTGTCTTGCTTTTCTTCCTCGGAGAAAACATGGCAGAACTACATGTTCTCTGCACTCCTGCCTTCCTGCCAAGTGTTTGCTGTTCTTTGTTTGGAAGCAACAGGTCAGATCTTTGACTCAGAATAGAAAGTCCTGCGGCTAATTCAATAAAATAGGGTGATTCTTCAATCTCCATCCTCTACTGTTTCAGGCTACCTGTTGATGTAGGAAAATATTAGTGAAATTTTTATTTGTAGCCATGAGGGAAAATTTAGAGGAAAGCCGGGATTTTGATACAATCGTATGCTTTTACTGGGTTGGAGCCCTAGGCCCAGAATTATATAATGGTCCCAAGCATAAACAAAATTAAGGGGAAATACTTAAGTACATTTCCTTTATGACAATATTTCTCCTATGCACTCCAAATATTTTTAAAGAGTTTCTAGCCGCTGTATTATAACTAAACAACATGCACCTTGCTTATATTAAAGGATGTAAAATAATATTTATGCAGACATTGCCTGCTAAATTCTCAATATATTTTGTTGTCAGAGTTCTCTCATGTTTTTTAAATGTTTTAAAGGCATTCCTAGGCATGACAATGTGTCATTATGCTTTTGGAGATGTGTGCTCTTACAGTCTGCAGGGTGACTGCTAAAAAGCATTTAAATTTCCAACAGCAGGCATTCTTGAAAGTGGATTAATAAAGGACAAAAGCCTTGGTGATGACAAACGTATGACAGTTAGCCAGGACATGAGTGCTATGCAGATGTCACTCGTTTCTGTAGAAATCTCATTAAATTTGATGCTTGGATGTAATCACTCACGGTGTCAGTCAGATGGCTAATGCAGAAAGGCTTTTCTCCCAAAGGCTGTGTTATTGCTCAGGATCTCTAAAACAATTTTTTAGCTGAGAATAGCCAATTGAGGAAAAAATGCATGGTCTGTTCAAATGCTTATCTGGAAACTACACAGAAAATGACTGGTCATAAATGCACTATAGTGCAGTCGACCTTCATGAAGAAGACATTTGGGGCTGTGATAGGCTCTTATACAACTCTAGGAGCACTGGGAACCCACTGTCAAGGACATTAGTCAGTTATCTCCTTTCAGAGCAATTCTGTAGATTGATACTTCATTTCAGGACATGCATGACTGCATTTTGGCAAGTTTGTTTTATGTATCTTTTTATTGTTGAAATGATCATCCTGAGAGGTTGTTAGATTGCTTGCCATGATACAACGTTAATGTGAGAGTTCTTGAAAAACAATTACCAATAATAGCTGCAGTCATTCAGTGAGGCAGTGCCCTTTCCTGTGAATCCCAAAATATGCACTGATTTACTCCACTGCTGCCTGACCAGGAGAATTCTTACTTTTACCAAACAGCTAAGAAGCCTGATATGTAGCTGTTCACAAACACAGATTTCTTGACCTGAAGATTTTTACTTTATAAATGACAAGGTGCACTGGCTTGTCATCAAGAAGATGAGAGGTCAAGAAAATGAGCATAAGAAAGAGGCAGTAGCTACAGAATAGTGGAAAAGGCACATAAAATTGCTGCATGACGCAGGAGCTTGACTGTTGCAGTACAAATCCCTTTGCTGTACCCAGCTATGACAGACGATGTGTTCCCACATAGTGGAGGCCATGATGGAGAGAAATTTGGCTGTATAGTAGATTCTAGAGACACTGGTTTTAGTGGATACATCCATAACCCCAGTCCTTCCATGTGTGTTTACTATAAGGTACACGAGGGCTGTGGGCAGATGGAGAGGTTATAATCCAGCCAGA
Source organism: Oreocharis arfaki (assembly GCA_013398015.1). Lineage (NCBI taxonomy): Eukaryota > Metazoa > Chordata > Aves > Passeriformes > Paramythiidae > Oreocharis > Oreocharis arfaki. The sequence continues at coordinate 867,697 of VZRR01003882.1, forward strand.
GTCAGGACAGACAGGAAGGTTAGGCTCAGGGTTGGCATGTGAGAAAGAAGACATTGATTGACTATTTCAGCCTGAATAGTCTCAACTAATTTGAGGGACGAGGGTCAAAGGAAGTCCCCGGTGAAGGCCTGAGAAGTCCTTTAGTGGTACATACGTCATGTTGTGCCCCTTTGCTCTGATGACTTTTCTGCCCTGTGCAAACCTAAAAATAGTGAATTGGGATGAGGTAACCTTGAGAGCTGCTGATTTTTGTGAGCTCAGATTCCAGACTGCAGTCCAGAACCTATGAGCTGGATTTTTGTGCGGCAGCAGTTGTTGACACAAATGTAGGGTCAGTGCAGGGAACTAGAATTTCATCTAAGGTGTAAAAGCACAAGTAGGCTATGAATTGATCATAGATGACATCACTAGCAGGTCCCAAATAGAGTAAGAGACTGAGTTTTGGTAATGCCTCTTTTTTGGCATGGCCTGCTGACTACCTTTAGTGCTGTAGGGCGTCCCTTGCCAGCTGTCCCAAGCCTGGTCCGTGGTGTTTCCTTCACTCTCTGCTGTCCTACTGTGGGCACCAGCACACCCAGGACTTCATGTGTCTGTTTCAGGCACTGAGTTAATAAACATTAACAATCTGATCTCTAATTCTGTGTTTGTTCCTAGGCACTTTTTGACTGAAGTAAGTTCATACCTATAAGTGAATGCTTATGAAAAAGCTTCCTAGAGCAAAAGATCATTTTTAAACTCCTGAAAAAAAAAGATTTTTAAATGTATGAATCTATTTCCCCTTCATATCATTAAAATACTAAAAAAAAAAAAAGGTCCTATTACAAGATCAAATTGCTGGAAATGTTTTGGTGTGGTCTGTGGGCTAAAGGGCTGATTCTCCATCAACAGCAATATACTATCTTCCAATGTTATAAGTGTGTCAGATGATACACTGAAGAAGGCCAAAGTACATATCTGAACTCTGGGCCTTATCCTGTCTGCTCTTATGCTGGCAGACAGACCCTATCACAATTCCAGCCCTGTGAGATTATGACTTTTCCAGCCAGTGCTTTGGCACAAATAATGTATTACTGTGGGCTGAGGCAAATCCTAACAGACAGTTAGGCATGCCCATCCTGAGGGGAGGGGGACTGGGAATGTAGCTGTGTGAATGGGAACTCTGCTGTACCCACTGGCCTCAGGGAACAGTTCTGTATTATGGACATATTCTGTGAGTCCAAATAATGGGGTCTGTGCTCAGGGCATCTTCCTGGCCTTTGCTACAGCTCAGATGTAATTTCAAGGACCAGCAAGAATCTGCTGACCTTGTTTATGTTCCATTTAATAATGTGTTTGAAGGCCTTTAAACCCAAGTACTCGTCTTTAAGTTTTATTGGCAATACCACAACAGAAAAGAGCAGGGTGGTCAACCTAACCAGCAGTTCCAGTGTTATATTTGCTCCAGGTTACTGGGGTTCAGAGGAAACATTACTTCTCAAAAAATAAAGCGTAACAGTGGATTTGTTGCTTAGATTGCTAGTTTTGCCAGTCTATAAGATGAATAGCTTTAACCTTTTTATTTCATTTTTAGACCACAAAATGTGTACTCAAACTACAAATTGTAGTCACAACTTTCATCCCTTCACACTACAGGACTGTGCTCTGCTTCATTTCTAGATCTTACAGCTTGTAGGTAGCTGTTTGATCTCAATGCTCATTTAACTTACACTAGGCATGCACAGTGAATTTGGTTAGCTCTCAGGGCACAGTCTTAAAATATATGTTATATATTGCAAAGGAAGCTGATTTTCATCTCAATTTTAAAGAAGCTTCCTGCCATTTTTTTTTGGTTGTTTTTGTACTAATATTTGGTCAAAGGATTTAAATTAGCTCTGTATATGCTAATAAGATTCCAAGGGTATACAGGATTGATGCAGAGAATTAAAACCTTATTAATTTGGACTTTATTATTTTTGCATTAGAAAATCACAGTGCCTGTTGACATCCATAACAATAGAAAACAGAATTTGAGCAGAAGAAGCGAAAAGGATAATAAAAGCAAACAACAGTGAGTAAACTATTACTAAAATACCCAGAAAATAACCAGCATCCAAATCTACTAAAATCCTTAAGTGTAGATGAATGAGACAGTACTGCAAACAAAGTTAACTGTATTTATGTTCAGAGAGCACAGGTCTATTTGTAATATAACTGACACCAATGCACCAATACACCAATACATTATTTCTCTTAAAGTATAATTTAAAATAGATATAAAAATATAAATAATAATATTTTATAAAGTAATTTTAGGAAAATTATGAAATCATGGAATCATTAAGATCAGAAAAGACTTCTAAGATCACCGGGTCCAATCATTAACTTAGCCCATCATGTTTACCACCAATTCACATCCAAGCACCTTTTGAACACTTCCATGATTGGTGATTCCACCAGATCCCTGGGAAGCATATTCCAATCCCTTTCTACTCTTTCAAGGAAGAAATTTTTCCTAATATCTAATCTAAAGCTCTCCAGGTGCAACTTGAATCCATTTTTTCTCATCCTGATGCTTGTTACATGGGACCAGGGGCTGACCGCTGCCTCACTACAGTGCCCTTTCAGGTAGTTGTAGAGAGTGATATCTATATATGTATCTCTATCTCTATCTCTGTATCTATCTATTTATCTATCTATCTGAAAATATATAAATTGTTAAAGGGATTAGATGTGCTGAAATGTTCCTTTGTATGATCATTGATAAATAAAAGAAAACAAGAATAAATAATTTCTACGCATTTTATTTATTTGAAATCTTTTCTGTTTTAGAAGATGGCACATGTCGTTAGTTAGCACCTCACATTCAAAATTTGAGCGAACTTGCCTGGCTACTGCATTGCTGTAGTTCCCTGGCAGAGACCTAAATGTTGTCTTCTTAGCTACGCTCTCTCAGGCTTTGTTACCTTGTACTGTCAACATTCACTACCTTTACACTGTTTACACTGCGGAAATTCAAACTTTGAGCAAGTAATTTTGGGACTGGTAGTCTTTGTTCCTCGGAAAGTAGGTGGAGAAATTCTAAAGAAAGAAAGTTTGGAGATGACCTCACTGCTCCATAGACTGCTGTAAGGCAGTGCACAATGCAGCATCCAGCATCTGTCTGAGTAGTTTGAAACCAATACGACTTACTCTTTTGGTTATAAGGAATTGTAAATAAGAGTTGATGGAATTAATTTGACAACTTAATGTTACTGAAACCAGTAACTTGTTATGATAAAAAGCTTTAATTTATTAAATATACATTAAAATCCTGTAAACTTGTTACCACTGATTAGGCACTGAAGCTTTCACGGATGTAAACCAACCTTTTCGCTTCACAGCTTTATATTCCTAACTCAGTCATGATTCTTCTAGAAAGGAATGTCATGCATGAAACGGATAACCAGGAAGAATAACTACTATGGTGTCTGTGGTGTCACTATCAGCTCTACCAATATGGAGGTTTATATAACAAAAATGACTCGCTCTGTTCTAAATGTCTGGAGAACTGTCCCCATCAGTGCAGGTTTTGCATTGATCCTCTAATCTGCAAGAAACTCTCTGTTATTCTTGGAAACTGCTGCTGAACCAGGACTACCGCTCATCTCAGTGCATGTGAAAGGGATCTCTACTTGTAATTGGCTATAGGAAGCCTCACGATGACTTCTGTGAAAGCAAGTTAGACTCTTGTATGGTGTTCCCAACTTCCACCATTTTTCTTTGCTGAACTGCAGATGCTTTTTTCCAGCCAACCCTCCAAACTTGCAGAAGAAAGAGCAAAGAATATACAATAACTGACTTTGGTAGGAGATTTTTCTATTTAAGCTTTTCTTTATTGCAGCCTGTGGCAAAGCAGTGCTTCAAATGCGTTCATTAGAAACTGTGAGTTTTAAGAGAAAAGAGATACTTTTCACTGAGTAATAGATTTTGTACCGATGATTTAAATAAACACAAACTGAAAAATACTGTAGCTAATTGGACCAATGTATGGTAGTGAGGGTCAGCCCTTTCATGGTGTCAACCCCTTTATGATAAAAGTATTTCTTTTTCTAAACATCTGTACAGCAAAACATAGTTGAAGCATGGTATCAATTAGATATCCTTTGTAGTGAAAACATGAAAGCGCAGATAGCTTCAGACTTCAACAGCATGATGGGAAATAAGAATATAATAAGCTCTTTTTGGAAGTCATGTTTTAAAAAACAAATTAATTCAGCAAGCAGGCATTGTCTCAAGAAAAGCTGACACATTGCTGGCTACAAGACCACCTGAGACATCTGTGAGAGGCAGGTCTCTTGGATGGCACTTGGATGTTTGGTACCCATGTTTATGATCATATCATTAGTGTCAGAACATGACATGCATATTTATCCTGTATTAGAGCCTTCTGCTAGGTAACCACTTCTCTGTGAAAAATCAGTACAGACAAAACTCCACTACTGGTGTGCCAATGATAGGCGGAAAACCAGCCAAGCTGGAGCATTCTGCTGTTCTCCTTCTCTGCTACTTAATATTCGCTGCAAGTTGAAGATCTGGGTGGATAAGTAAAGGCTGGTAGCCAGAAAATGCACATGACATGGAAAAACTACTCTTGGACTGATGTCAAGGACAGGATTGACATTCATAAAAACCATAAATCACTTCTGCTTCTTAAATGGCTCTTGACTTAATGTGCTGAGGAAAACATTTGTTGACTGTGTGGTGAGTATCTACATTCTCCTGTAAACATTCTTGTTTGCATGGCAAACAAGTATTCTGCATTTCCTTGAGTGAGCAAACAACAGAAGACAGAAATCAGGTAATGACTTGGGTGTCAGGAATGTATGTCCGTAGTGGTGATTTTTGTCGTATTCATTCATTCCACTAAAACAACTTCTTTGATCATCAGACATTCACAATTTCTGTCATGGGACTGCACTTGAGGTAACACATCTGTGCAGGCCTGGTGCCAGAACAGTTACCAGCTCCTGTGAAAAGCTGGTTTCTCTTCTAGATGTCCTTGAGATATATCAGCCTATATATCTTCTGGTGTGGGCTCTGATCACTGTCTTCCAGAGAATATTGCAGCGGCTTTTAAGGATTTACTACTATCTGCATCATTGCCCCAATAGAGTGCAACCTAGTGCAGAGGGTACATGCCTGTTATTTAGCTTTTCCCTTTCCAGTAAACAGTTCAGTGCATTGGCTTAAGCCATTGACAGAGGCTCACCTGAGGGAACCTCTGTTTCTGTCTAGAGCAGGAGTCAATTCAATGAAAGAAGGAAATATTTGGGTTACTTCAGATACCCTAAATTGTGCCCTCCACATCCAGGTGCTCATTTGTTTGTCACCTGATTTTTGGGCTCCTTGCTCCTCTGACTCAGAAAGAGGCTTCAACATAACAGCCACCTAACATCCACCTGCAGGTATAGCATGCTTCTAAGGAGAAAGTGTGATTCTGAGTCCTAGTCTGAGTCAGATTAAAAAAAGTTATCCTACACTGTAGATGAGCACTGCAGCTGGTGAGCTAAGTTGAAAGTGATTGGCATTGCCTCCTGCCTTAAATCAGTTCTGGCCTTTGATCTGAATCTTCTCTCACCCTTCCTGCATTCAGAGAGTAAAGGACTCTCTGGGGACCTCTACAGAATCAATGTGTGTATCTAGAGGGGATGGTGGATCTCAGAAGGATGAATAAAAGATCATGACTATTTTTTTTTAGGTACCTAATAATAAAAACAAGCAGAGATGATGAATTGCAGAGAATTTTTTAGAGCTGTATTTCGGAGAGGAAACACTTTTGCAAGTTAGATAGTAGCTTACCTGAATATAAACAGATGATTCTAGGTATGTCAGGACAGCCCACCCTTGAAGGTTGCTCTTGACTAGCACGAGATTACCAAAATACTTCTCACTCACAACCCACTCCAAGAATAAATTCAAGACATTTAAACTGGAGAGCTAATTTACTGCCTGACAGGTCCAGATGCTGGCAGAACATCTCTACCTAAAGAAACCCACATTACTGGCAGCATTAGAAAAAAAATTGCTAGGGACCACTAAAAAGTTTTTCTTACTTTAATATACATAGCTTAATCACATTTTCAAAGCACTTACAGAAGTATTTGAAATTTGGTTTTGAGCAATTAGTGCTGATGGGACTTGAATCCTGATTTTGGCCAAACATGACCTAGAATATCTTTTCATATATACTTGTGAAATGTTCCTGAAAGAGATTGCTAGGTCAAAATCATTCTTGAAAAAATATTAGCTATGTTTTTCACCGCAGCTTACCTAAACTCAAGACCTGTGAGGTAGTGAATTTGAAAATTTAAATTTTGGGTTTAAAAACGTATAACACATTATAGAAAGCTGCAGAATAGAAACTTCCTGCTGTCTTAATTTCCTTTGTTTTTCATACACACACACCCACACATACACACAGGTGTATATATATGCAGTAAATTCAGAAATGTTCTTGCACCATTAATTACCTTCTTATGAGTAATTAGACTCAAAGAAATTGAGATTTACTTGGCACTGTTCATTCTCTGTTCTTCATGTTGCCTTTCATTGGTGATATTTTTGGAATTTAACTTTCATCATATAATGCAGAGCAAAGAAGAACAAGGGCAAAAATAGTGACATTCCCTGGCATATATTCAAGGGAACTTCCAGTAGAGCAACTAGCAAAAATGGTTTCAAAATAGACAAATATTTTTTTAAGGATACTCTGTGTTTTCCCCACAATAAATGATACCGAGACATTGCACTTCCTTGAAAATACAGTGGTGAATGTCTGTCTGTTAAAGATCAGGATATTAATTACGAGCAACAGAAGTCTACAAAGTTTGTTTCTGCTTCCTGCAACTAAGGAGGCTGCAACAAGGTATAGTACTCTTCCAAGTTACATGTAGTTTAGTTCTGACAAAAAGTCTTTTGACTTAGAAATGGTGAACCCGTGGAATGCATGCTTCATCTTAAATTTCGTCAGTTTGCTAGTAGTAGTAATTCTGATATTCACGAATATCTAAAGGAGGGAGACTGAGATTATTTTAATTTAATTTATTCTCTATGTCCAATTTATTTCCTGTAGAAATGTTGTAAGGAGAACATTTTTTCAAGAAAAAAAACTACAATGATGTATTAGAACACCAGATGAAACCTACAATAAAAGTAATGATTGAAATGGAGTTATATGCTGGTATGATATTGTCAGTATTATCCATGGCATTTTCTGCAGAGGCAAAAGGAGAGAAAGTAAGGTCAGAGCAAGGATGTGCTGTAGGTTTCCTTACATCAGTACATATAAGAGTTCATAACAAAGCTTCTGCTATCTCAGTTTGGCTATGTGCTGTAATGTTTAAAAGAAAGGGTTGTTTTGTAATACGCATAAAATGAAATTATTTTAACCATAAAATGTACCAGAAATAAAGAATAATATAGCTTTGGATTACAAACTTTACTGCATGAGTTTTCTTCATAGAAGATGACTTCCTTTCTCGGGTGGAATTCTTCAGCATTAACTGAAATATTTACTGAAACATCTGTTTGTTTCTGCTGATATCTTCTCCTAAGTAATGTCCAGTATCACTGAAAGCTAAACATAAAGAAGTTTGAAAGGTGCTGCAATTTGGGATCATCGGTGTCAAATTGCACACCACTAAGGGAGACTGAGATAGGGGAGAAAAAAAAAATTAGAGATACTGAAATGAAAATGAAGTTCCTGTAAAAGTATAAGGAGAGATAGATTAGATTCTCATAAATATTTTTGATTTTTGAATTGTTGAAGTCTGTAAGGACTAGTCATTCACAACTCTATGCCGAAGGTGCTTTAAACATTTTCTGCAACACAAAACAAAATTTCTTACTCTATCCTATAATTATCCAATTGTAGAAACAAGAAAAGGAGAAAATTGTAAGCAAAATATATTTTAATTTAAATTCCACTGCAAAGCAGTTTTTATTTCAACAGCATGGTGACGTGGTAATGACACTCATATAAATGCATCCTGATACTTCTTACAATGTCTTTGTAAAATTTTAATCTCAGACCTCTTCCTCAGAGAAGAATTTCATTTCTACAGCAAATTCAATAAACTAATTTATATAATCAGTATTCTTTAAAAATAATTTTGTAATCAGTCTATCTTAGATAATAACTAAGAACTTTTTGACACAAAAGTTCAATTTAAAGTTGAGATTGCTTTGCCCGTCAGTAGAGCCTCCAGCTCCTGTCTGAGACAGACAAAGGTAACACAAAAGGTCTTGCATAGCCCAGAAGGATGAATCAGATTTCATAAGGCAGCTAAAATGGTATTACATGGCTGTGATGAGTCAACTGAATACAACCATCCCAGTAGTGCCATAGCTCATAGAAATCTGACAGTCCTCAAAGTCTCTTTATGGAAATATTTAACTATTACTTTCATGGAAATGTGAAGAGCCCTGCAGTCAGCCAGAAACACTCTTTATCACTTAAAACATATATTTGTTGTAAAAGTGACAGATAGGAACACTTCAAGTCTAAAGACATTGTGGAATGTGGTAAAGTAAGTATTTTTGAAAGATTATAATATCCAAATAATTCTGATTTTTTTTTTAATCTGGAGTTTTTAAAATGTTAATAAAACATCTACCTTGATTTATTATTTCAAAAATGTATAATCCACAGTAAGGCTATGCAGCTGTGCTACCTAGCAGGGATCCATCTCTCTTGGCATTGCAGGACCCACCAGTTGTTATGTCAATAAGTGAACTGCAAGTCCTCAGATCCCCCTCAGACACTGGACACACGTGCATATGCACAGACACACACACACACACACGTAATGCAGAATGCAGAAATACTCTGCTTAATGGAAGGCACAGATGGTGCTGCTGCCCTGCTTTAATGTAACGTAGTTGGCATCCTTGATATGATCTGGGATCTTGCAGGACAAGGACTCTATGTTCCTGTGCATAATCAGGAACGTTAAATGACAAGTGAAGCAATTTAATAGATTATAGGACTGGGCATAAAGATGCAGTGAACAATTGGTGGTAACAATTCCATGTGTGAAAAAACCCAAATTCTTGTCATATTATGGGGTTTTTGTTTCATTGTCCATATCTATAATTTTACAAAAGGCTGCATGGGCCTTCCTCTTCGGAAATGAATGAATGCTCCTAAACTGCTAAACCTGAAAGAATGGCTTGACCATAAGATGAAATGCAAAGCATCACACAGAAAAGCAAAGAACTCATTATACCTACCTTATGCAGGTCTGTGAAGGCTAATTGTCTGCATTTTAGCTAATCTGGTATACCTTTTGTGCTGTTACCTCACTTAAAACTCTCTATTAACCCACTGTCTTTTGTTTCTCTTTGTAGTATCTGCAGGTCAGTTTATGGTGAAGCTGCTTTCAAAGACAGCAGGTTAATCACAAATGGCTTCAACAATGTAAAATCTGAGGACCACTGCATCGCAGAGGCATCCCTGAAGCCCACATATTTGAATTCCCTGGTACAACAGTGTGTGGTGATTGTGTTTTCAGGGGGCACCACATGTGTACTCACCCCTAACAAGCAGCTCCGTCTCATCTGACACGGTGTCCGCTGCGGTCTGGACCCTGCAACCATATCTCCCAGCATGCATCAGAAGGATGTTCCTGATCATTAAATCTGCAGAGGACGCTTGCTGAAACAGGAATGAAGTGCCAGTTTAAAACTCAGTAAATCTGTGTTCAAGGTAGGTCACAAGGGTGTTTTTTGTACAGTTTGAGCAACTCTTGAATTCAGCTTTCATCTTACAAAACGTATGTGTCCTAATACCCTCTTGTGAGGATTATTGGAACACTGCGTTTATACGATTATTAATAGGGATTAAAGAAGAGCATTTCAGGTTTTTAATAACTTTGACTTTGCTTAAAGCACATTGCGTGTATTTGCATGTTCAAAGAGAATCATTCCAACTTGCACAAAGAAATTCATTAAGGAGATGAACAGAAATATTTCGGATGCTATCCTTGGTATGTAAAAAGGCCTCTTAGAAATTAAGAACTTTCTTCCTCTTCCTCTTTACTGCAATGCAGTGACATTTGGAATATGTCTTGCTACTGTGCTGAAATTAAGATAGCTTGAAAGATAATTTTGATTGATTTTTAATAATATAGAGGAAGTTAATGTTAAATATGATTGAGAAAATATGAACAGATTCTAGTCCTTCCTGTTGAAATCTGTATGTATTTAAATCTGAAATGTGAAAAATGTGTATAGAGAGTATAAAGAGAGAACCATTTCAAAATATTTTTTTTAGAATTCTAGCCAACAGTCAGTACAATTCCCCGAAGTTCACTTTAAGAAACATTAATTGAATATAGGCATTTCCCTTCTCAGATTTGGTCTTCTTTGCTAACCAAGCAAACACTGACAGTCTTTTCTTGAATTATATATTTCTATCCATGCAGTGGTTCTAATTTGATTAATTTTGATCCTGAGTGAGTAGAATTGTACCCTGAATTCAAAATAAAATCTTAATAGAGATTTAAATGTTGATATTTCTCTAGCTTTGTTGGAAATCTGTCTCTGAATTCACCTAGATCCATATTTGCATTTTTTGGCACATACTTATTCTGTGCTCATGTAGATACACTCAGATCTTTATCCTTAATCATTTACAAGTTGTGAGCTACCGCTTTATAACCAGTTGTTCATGTGCGCATGACCTCGTTCTTCATAGGATTGCATTTCTTGTCAGCTCCCATCTGTTATTTTAATCATCAGCTGTATTGGTAAGATGTCCAATTTTGTACCATACAATTGTCATTTGCATACTTCTTTCTCTTGTGCCAAGGTCATTAATGACAAGATGAAATGTGATTCATTTCAAGATCCAATCTTCCACAAGTTAGTTTTTTCTTTTTAGGCAGAAGAGTTCCTTTGCAGCACATCTTGGCACACTTCTTCAGTCAATCTTCTCTTCATTTACATTTTTTGAAGTAATTTGTCATAATATTTCATGTAGCACCAAGGCAAAATATTCACATGCAAAGAAGGAAAAGGGAGGTGAAGACATCAAGGCTGCTTCTGAGGCCGAAGTGAATATGGGCATGATCTATAGCTTAATAACTCTGTAGATCTAAGAGCATGATTACCATGGGAGTGTTTTGCCTTCTGAAGTGGCCCAGATAATGATGTTGCTGAAGGGAAGATACTCAGACCAGTCAGGTCGTAATGCAATTCTTATATTCTTGCTCTGGCATATGAGAAATCACAGCAGTGGAAAAGGATATCTGAGTACTCTACAACTCGAAATGTGAAAGAAGAGCACACACTCCTACCAGGAGTCCAATTCAGGACAGAGACTTTTTGAAGTTGTATAACACAGTAGCATTTACTAGCTATTGAAATGGGTTGCTCAAGACGATTAGTGATCTTGGTACAAAGCTTTAGTTTTTAAAAGGATAAAATCAGTCCACATTTGTCATCTCTTGAGGATAATTTACATCTAATGTGTATTTTGTCGTTAAGTGTGAGGAATAGCATAATAGATAGCAACTGTCTGATTTCATTGCTCAGGAGCTGTTAAAAAGCTTTGCTGCCACTCTAACTTCCAGAGGGTTCATGAGTGTGTGAATCCTAATATTCTTATCACGAAAAATGTGTGTATTTCATCTGCACACCTGTGTAACTGGGCAGACAAGCAGCAATTGAAAGAATCATTGCTGTAAGTGGAGAGCAGTGCAGTACAATAGATCTATATGAAACACTTTTATTACAACATAACGGGATGTGCAGCCAGCATTCCTGAGGATGTGTGAGTGGATTAAACTCACTATGTTTCAGATAGGTAAATACTCAGACATTAGATTCTTGGTCATAGTCAAGAAAATAATGACACATATTAGCTCCCATTAAGATAAATAGGAGACATGTTTGACCAGGAACTCTTAAAAAAATACTGCATTGCTGCTGTTCAGTGGCATTTATAAAGTGGTCTTCATTAATTTTACAGACTCTTCCAAGTCTTGGAAGACAGATTATTTGTTGATTAGTTTATCCTGTAATGAGAGGCTCTAGGCCACAAAAAGGTCTGGGGGAGGTGAAACTGGTGTGCTGGTTTTCTGAGTCTTAAGAAAATTTCCGCACCTTGTCATTGTAGTTTCTACTTAAACTTGAACAATTACAATCTAGTTTTTAAAAAAACCTACAAAGTGAGAATGCAGCAGAGACTCCATTAAGAAAAGTATCTAGGATAAGAAACTTTATTCTGATTTTAGTTTTCTGTCAGTGAAAAAAGACGTGATGCTTCAGCAAAAGCAGAGACATACACTGCCCTAGGGGGAAGGCAAAAACTGGATGACATGGATGCAAACAGTGTAGGAAGGTCTCTCTCACCTGGACTAACATGATTTAGGACAGCCTGGTGTATCAGCAACTTCGTGGTCTCAATTTTAATCAAAGCTGATGTTAGTGGTGTTTAAATTTGTCTAGTTCTAAATTTTGATGCTATTAAGTGTATGTTTTTAAAAGCTTCTTTTTATTTCACTGAATTTATGCTCTTTTGTGACAGGGAATATTTTGCAAGAAGTGCCCTATTTCAAAGTAGCATTTTATTAGAAAAATTCATATTCCTTGATGTTCTGAGCATGATGTATTATCCATTTAAACAAATATCATTACACCTTAATCTCAGTATAAACTTCTACTGTGTGAAATGTATATTGTATTTTACTGAAGCTAAAACTTAAAACAAAACAAAACTGGTAGGTTCAACAAGCAACTTTTACTGATTTTTAGGAAAGCTAAGAGTAACCTTGTAGGTCAGCATCAGCTATAGTCCTGCTGTACATTGTTGGTCTTCATTAAGCAGCAAATAAATAATAATAATACAGCTCAGAATGCTATCTGCCAGGACAACAAATTATTGTACCATTCATATTACACTTCCAAGCGTCCCATTCATCTGGTTCTGGGCAGCTCCAGTGCTGAATGCTGTGTCAAGCTATGGCTCTCTCTACTTCAGTGTGGCATGTTGTCTGAGGTCATAGTCATGTCTGCCACATATCTAATTAGCTTTACATATAAGATATTGGTTGAAACTAATCTTTTTCAAAAATCGGTGTCACCTATACCTTAGCACTTGCTTTTGATGTGGAAATACTTCCCTAAATTCAAAAAGGCTCCAAGGAGCATATAATATGCATACCTTGCTCAGTAGTAATAACATCATTGTATTTGTCTTTTGCACTCATTGTCCTAATGTTGGGGGTTTGCAGAAGCAAAAAAAAGAAGAAGACAATTTTCAAAGAATTTATTGTTGAGGAATTAATACTTCTTCAGCCATATCAAATACCCACAGAAAGGAAGTTCTGTGTGGATTTTTTTCTCTTTCCCTCTCATAAATCTTCAGAGGTTGTTGTGAGAGACTGGACTGTTAATTATTCAAACAATGAACCTCTTAACTATTCAGGTGCAGAGCGTGTGCACCAGAGGCTACAGCTGGGTGTTGGACAAGATGAGGGAAGAGGCTGATAAGAGGCAAATCCTGGGAGTTGGTATAGTGCCTTTTACCATGCCAAAGTCCTTACAGAAGTGGCTTTGCTGTGGAAATTCCCTTCCAGAGAAGTACCAGGACATTCACACACAGCTTGAAGGGATTCACCCCTTCTGATGGGCCATAATTGACTCAGTTTCACTGATATAAGAGGCAGCTGTGATGTCTTAGTCTTAAAAGGTGTCAAAAACCATCAGACTTCTGAAGAGTTCCATGATCCAAAGTATTACATCATCCACTGGAAAATTCCCTTCCCCAGGGGACGCACCTGGGCATTCCCACCTGAACCCGAGTAAATATAAACCCAGTGGATTTTGTGTTTCATGAGCTTCTCCCACCCCTCATGGCTCAAGACAGTGACAATCACTTTGACTAGACTGGGACCCTCACCACTGAGAAGACCAGAAGAAGAGAACCAACAGAATCCATACAGTGGTGACATATTTTCTGTCTCTCTGTCGTTCTCTTTCTCTCCCTGCCCTCACTCTCTTTTCCTATTTCTCGCTATCTCTCCCTCTCTCCCTCTCTCCCTCACATTTACTGTTAAATAAAAATCCATACTAATGACTTTGACGTATGGTCTTGTTTGCACCCTTAATTTGGGAAAAGACATCTACGTTAGGTGAATTACCAGACCTTAACAGTTGTGAATTGCTTTGTAATAAACAACTTTTACATATGGCTCTTCCTTTGAGTGAAGAGAGTTAAACATATTCTTCCCATGAGAGTGAGTTCATTGTCCTGAGCCAGTTGCTAGGAAACCTCTCTGTTAATCCGTCCATTAATTTGCTGAGTTTTTCTCTCTAAACCAAGGTGGTCCATTCAGCGCATCCAACCTTTTCTTCTGAAGACTTTGCACAAGAACAATTTGTAATCTGTCTGCATTTGAAATGGAGCTCACAGTTACACCCTAGAGCACTTTCTTAACGTCTAGTAAGTCTTTTGTTCGCTTCTCCCTACCTCTTCTGTGAAAGAATAGCACTTTGGGTGATTATTACATAATTTATAACATATGCTCAAACTGCAGAATCATATGTGGAAAATATATATGAAATGTCATTATTTTGTCATTAGATGAAACCCAGCTTTCATTTAATCTGCCTCTAATGCTGCTCATTTTCCACACTGATTTTCATACTTCCCCTCTGCACTCCAACTGCAGTTCTTTGAACGTAGCTCCAATTTATCTTGGAAAGAGGGATAAAAAGCCAAAGAAGTTCATAATACTGGGTAGTCAGTAGAGATGACGTGGTGACCCACAACTCCCAGCTTCTGCACTGCAAAGGCTTGGGGACTGCCTATTACTGGGCAGAGGATTCAGGCTGGGAAACTCAACCTGGACAACATGTGGTGAAAACTGTCTCTTTGCCTGGGAACAGTGTGTCTAAAATGGGTAATGAGAATATTACAAATGATCATGATTCAACAAAAGCTTAAATCAAAGGGAAGAAAAGACTGGGCAAACACTGACTGCCATTGCAGGAAAACTTTTATGATGAAAGCCTAAGGGGAGTTTGGGTCACTTCTTTACTATGACTACAGGGATTTATTGAGGTTTGCTGCCTGTCATCTAAACCTCTTGACAGTGAGAGGTAAGGATGCTTTCACACAAAGTGGTTTTTGTACAGAAGAAAGTGCTTGGGAAGTACAAAAAGCCTAAAAAGATTCTATTCTCTTCAAACTGAGAACAGTAAAACAATGCTGTGTTGAATTAAAAGGACTGAGATTTGATCCTAAACAAGAATGACCTGGGTTGTTAATGATAGCTTTTTCAGTGTAAATGACTATTTAAAATATATGTGTGTTTTTACATAACACACGTTAGGTGAATTCCTGACCTATATTACTTCATTTAGCGAAATAGCCTTTATTAATGAAACTCAGTTAGATTAAACTGAAAAACTACATTGCAGTTGATTTTTGCTATATTTGAGTGGCAACGGAGTTTATTTTTGGTGAATTTATCTGAAGCAAACAAAGGATTGTACAGAATATACTTATGGCAGTGTTTTCTTTGTACCATCAACAGTAAGTGAAAACCAGCAATACCATAAAGTTCTTTTAAATTACACTGATGATTTATGTGTACATTATGCTGGACTGTCGGCTTCAAGCCAAATTCTGTCCATAATGCATTTAGGGCAATTTAAGTGCCATTTCATGCAAATTCTCATGTTTGAACACATCAGTTACACCTGTCGACTGCTTGTGATGATTAGAAATTGCAAATATTTAATCTCCTAAGAAGCAGAAGATTTCTTGGTTGATATAGTGATAACGGAAAATTATGTCCTGAGCTCTATCTTTTAATCATGTAAGTACATTTGGAACAAAGAAGATGAAATCATTCTTATTAGTTTTGTTGTGATTAATGGTACGTGGTAGTATAATAACGGTAATATAGCAGTATCCACGCTGGTGTGGGTTGACTGAGGCAAACCTGATAAAAGACAACTTGCATTTCCTCTGTCTATAAGAAGTTAAAAAGCTGGTTTTCATTTCATGAATCCAGGGAGAGTGCAGACCCTTCGAGTGGCAGAATTTCTGAACAGTTTGCATAGACAAGGCAAGAATTATGAAAAGAGCTCTTCTGGTGAGCACTGGTGGCTTGGAATGGATGCCAGAGAGTGATGGAATGTTGGGAGTGGATAGGGAGAACTTGAATCAGCTTGAAATTCTTCAAATGCATCTCAAGTGCAAATTGAATTGCTGCAAATGAGTTTGATTAGTTTTATTGAAAGAAGACAGAGAAAGATATAAGTTAAAAGAATATCAGCTGTCAGGAGGCATGTCATGTGCTGGGGTAGTTGCGTGAAATCAAGGGATTAAAGAAAACATGGAAAAAACATTGAGAATGGGAAGAAATGAGAAAAGAGATGGGATGTGAAACGGCAAGCTTCAGGACAGAGAGGCCCACTACACTCATGTTGTGAAATAAATATTCTGTATCTGAAATCTTATTACCATGAGAAAAAATGAAGAAAAGACCTCTACAGGCTCCCTCCAATGCAGTAGGTGACAATGAAAATGATGATTATTTTTTGCTGAGTTTTTCCCTCCTAGTGTTATATCATTTTCTTTGGGACCTACTCAAACTTCCTATTTGTTAATGTTCATTGTAATACATTGATTAAGAGCAGTTGCTACACAATTCATAAGATTCATAGTATGTATTTTGTTGGATAATATTTATGAAGTATTTATATGGACATCATCTACTGTGCTGCATGCTGTGTCATGGTTTACCAAACAAGAGACAAAGGAAGTGGGCAAGGGGTAGAAGTGAGTTTCAGGACAGTGAGAGCTTCTTCCCATGATATTTCAATCGGGATTTGCAGTTGCAAGGACCCAAGAAAAAAATCAGAAGATTGGGAGTGGAAGAACTGCAATGGAGAAATACTGCCAGCAAGGCTTTGGAAAGCACTACCACAGCAGCTGAGGCGAAAGGCTGCAGAGCTGCAAGTGTAAAACAGGCAGCAGCGCTCTGAATGGAAGCTGTAGAGCTAGGAACTGATATTGATCAGCTGTTCAAACAATCGACTCTGCTGTTATAGCCCAGATTAACGCTGTGCCAAGCAGTTAAATGATCCATCAGCTCCAAGTAAACAGGGGAAAGAATGGACTGTCATGAAACATCTTTTACTTATCTCAAGATTTTTTGCATTAGAGAGCTTCTTGTAAACAAGGAAAGGGAAAAATACTTTAATGGAAATAAATTAATTAAAATTAATTAAAAATTATCTGACTGTATTTCCTGACTTATTACAATAATTTTTAAATAGAAGTTGATATTCAGGAATGTTAAGAGGTTCACATTTTCCAAAATGATTGGTTATCTCCGTTGTCTAAAATAAAATTAAATAGAGGAGTTCACAGAATTGTTAGGGCTGGAAAAGACCTCTAAAATAATCAAGACCCACTGTTAACTCAGCACTGCTGTGTTCACCCCTAAACCATATCCCCAAGTGCCACATCCACACTAGTTTTGAACACTTCCAGGACTGGAGATTCTACCACATCCTTGGGCAGGCTGTCCCAATGCCTGACCACCCTTTCAGTGAAGAAATATTTTCTAACATCTAATCTAAGTCTCCCCTGGTGCAACCTGATCGCTTCCTCTCATCTCGTCATTTTTCACCTGGGAGAGGAGAACCGATCCTTACCTCACTACATCCTCCTTTGATGTAGCTGTAGAGGGCAATAAGGTCCTCCTCAGCCGCCTTTTCTCCAGGCTAAGCAAGATAAGATGTTGCTTATCATGTCTGTCCCTTGCTCTCTGCTAATAGCCAAAGCCACAAGCACTTGTGTGCAACAATTTCTATACTTTTTTGATTCTAGGAGAGGTTTGGAGTGTCTCTTTCTAATGCGGCATGAAATAAATTCAGTCAGCTCTCTAGAAGTGTTTATATCCTGGAAGCAACACATGGAAAAGTGCTGTATTACACTGTGGTCTTCATTGTGTTTGGATTTTGGTTTGTAGTTACGAGTCATAGAACTCATATTCCAGAAATCCTTATTCCATTTAGTGCCCTACCTAATTTATAATACCTTTTTATTACCAAAAGATGAGATTAAAAAAAAAAAATTAAACTGCTCCTGATTGCTCAAATAGGTAACTGCTGTAGTGTGACAAGTGGGGAAAACCTGGTAATGAGCATAGGGCTGAAACATCTAGAGATTAGAGCTGACAGTAATGACTGTGTTCAGCCTCTTCCACCAGCAGGAACGGATTGCAACAGACAGTGAAACAAATTAGTAGCAATGAGGTTGATATGGCAGCTTTTCCCTGAACAGAAATTCTCTGTGCATAGAGCACCTGTCTTCTGCAGGGCTTCTGGCAACTGTTGCTGTTTTCCTCATGGGGGGAGGAAGTAGGGGTGGTAAGTAAAACCCCTATTTAATTAACTCTGTTTGGGTTTATGTCCAATAAAGAGGAAATACATTATTATTTACAGCCTGCTGTTTTAATTGATTCCATGTAGCATAGAACTTAGCTCTTCCCATTTAGAAAATCCTTAGGAAATTTTAATCTTAGCTTCTTAAATATGATTAAAGTACTACAAGAAATTAGGGAGTGACTTGAAAATACAAGGGAAGGTGCAAATTTATGCACTTCCCAAAGTTCTAGGTTATCAGATCGAAGTCTCCAGTACGAGGCATTGTCCAGTCTGTATCTCCAGACCTTTTTAAAGTGAAACAGTAGATTTCCATTCACTTCCATGTGAACAAATAACCATTGTAAAATAGAACATGACAAATTGAACTTATTGCTTTCCTTGGTGGCAGTTTCAGCAAAGATCAAAGACCAAGAACATATTCAGACCAAATCACTTCACTGAGTCTGAGAAGCCAAGGTGAGGGACCTTAAGAGCAATGCTGTTGTTTACCAGGCTGTGGACAACCACAGTAAATAATTTTGTTTGGCTGCTATAAAAACAGTATCAGCCTTCAAACACAGAGTTGGAATGATGAGTTGAACGAAAATTTACTGACACAATCAGATATTTTTAGATGAAAAAGGGATATCTCTATGAGAAAATTAAGGTCAGTAGAGATCTTAGGAAACAAGATTTTGAATAGAATTTTGAATAGGACTTCTAGAGTTGGCACAAGGCACAGAAAATAGATGTTATTCTAATGAAAACAAGCAGGTCTATACTTTCTGAGCTCATTGCTTACTGTGTTGCTACAAGAAAATTTCGGAAATTCAGACTTCCATGCAAAATTGTTTCTATTAATTATGCAGATTACCCCTCACAGAACCTAAAATATTATCAAGTCTTTTGTGAGGCAGAATAAGACTTTACCAATGCCAAAGGACTCTGGTTTTATACAACCCTTGACATTATTGTTCTTCCACCAAATGTACCGTGAAGTTACATAAACACAACATTTGGGATGTTTTCCTTTCCTAGACTGCAATCTGTAGTCACTCCAGTGGAATTCATCTGGTCGATTTCCCTTAATATTCCTGTCATGCACAAGTTCCCATCTTTATCACACTAATCTTTTTGCCAGGCAAGTCCTTGAAGTACCTATATTGGTATAGGTACTGAATCTTTGATACCTTAGTAAAGAACAGCAAAAATAACTTTGGTTTGTATAAAAAATTACTTTTCAATATGAAAAATTATAGCACCTTTTTTAGCATAAAAGCTGCTTACATAATTTCAAAACAATCAAAGTAATATTACTTTGAGAGAAGCTTTTCTTTTCAATTTTAATTGCTAAGGATCATGCAATTTAGGAAGTGAAGATTTATCTACAGCCCAAATAAATGTTACTTTGGTGATAGCTTTTATAACACTGCATTAAGCACCAAGATGCTCATCATACTTAACATCTGGGTCTGCCACAGTGAAAGTATGAGCACTGCAATCAGTGATGAGAGGTTTACAGTGGTTTTATTATTAGCAAAACCCATTTAAATAATGTTTAATTTGTCAGGCTTTAAAACAAATAAGCAAACTGCAGGCAAGCCTGAAAGTAATTTTATCAGTGTATGCAGAAAAAATGGACATATAATTGTATGACTTCATGCACACAAAGGATATTATTTTTCTTAAATATACTCCATTAAAAAGCATTTTGCTCAGGATCAACTCATACAATTTTGAAGTATTTAATTCAGAAGAGCAAAATAAGGAATATAGATAGAAATCTATCAGACTTCAAATTCCTATTTTCTCCATTCATAAACCTATGGCTTTAACACATTGTGTATCTCAACTTTGAAACGGGATAGGTTGAAGGAGATTACATGAAAGCATAAAAGCTTCCTTTGTCCCACTATCTGGTCATGCTTTAGATTTTAGTGAACCAAGAAACACATTTTAAACCTTGAGATAAATTTCTCATTCTTATGTAGTTGAGAGAAATGATAATGAAATGCAATTGACAGCATTCCACAAGTGAGGAGTTACGGGGATTGTGTTAAAATACCAAAAAAATTGCTGCATTACCACCATTGCTATTACCGCTTTCAAGATTTGTATCTCTCAACTGATCCAGCTTCATTTCAGGACAATGCAAAAATCAAGATATTTTAACCACTGCTTAAAAAGAATATCAAAAGATGTGTCACATTATGTTTCCAACAGTACTCAGAAAATTTCCATGAGGATTGTCCTAAGAGGGCCATGTTTTGTTACCTCTGCTCTGAAGAGGGGTGCTCCTCCTCACCCCTCGTCCTGCCTGTAATGTGCTAGAACTATATTCAGTTCCATTCCAGTTGATCCAAGCCTACACTTCCACTCTCTCTTTAGGATGAAAACCAGAAATATCTTGATCTTTAAAAGAGTTAGGAATGCAAGTAAAGAAAGCATGGCCTGACCATCTTGTAAAGACAAATGGAGCTACTCCAGTCTAAAAATATCACGGTTTGATGCTTCATTTTTGTACTTCTTTAGAGTTGTATATTATTTCACTGCTTCAACACTGTTTTAACAGTGACAAGGTAGGATCTAATTCTGTAATATTTTGAAAAATGTGTAATGTCGTTCTGCCAGACTGATTATATTTTCTGATCAGCTGAAGTTTGCTGTTGAAAACTATGTTTTAGGGAAAAAAAAATGCTTATGTGCCTCTGAAAAGAAAAATTAAAGATTTTTACTTAATAAACAACTTTTTAAAATCCACATAGTCATTTAGATATTGAGTATTGACTCCATTATGAGAGACTTGTTCAGCCTGGAGAAGAGGAGACTGAGGAGAGACCTCGTTGCCATCTACAACTTCTTCAATAGGGAAAGCAAAAGGGTAGATACAGAGCTCTTCACAGTTGTGACCAGCGACAAGACCCAAGGGAATGGACTGAAGTTGTGTCAGGGCAGGTTTAGGGTGGATATTAGAAAAAAGTTTTTCACCCAGAGGTTGGTTGGTCGCTGGAGCAGCCTCTCCAGGGAAGTGGTCACAGCACCAATCTGACAGAGTTCAAGAAGTGTTTGAACAACATTCTCAGGCACATGGTGTGAAGCTTGGGGTGTCCTTTGCATGCCTTGGAGTTGGACTTGATGGTCCTGATGGGTCCCTTCCAAATCAGCATATTCTGTGATTCTGTGAGTAGTACTATCTTCACTGTAAGTAGCAGTGACACTCTGGCAGCACAGTGAGAAGGAGGTAATAAACTCAAATAGCTGGTTAAATCTACCAAGTTTTGGCCAAATTTTAATCATGTCAGGACAGTTAAAGGAATCAGTAATTTCAGTGAGATTTGCATGAATATTTGTCTGAAAATAGGACGTTATCTTTGATTGCTTTGAATAAGCCTTACTGCTATCAGTTTGAGGGTTTTCTCTTGTAGAAATGAAATTAATGAAGAATTCTTGTGAGAGAGATACAAAATCCTATTTTTTCATAAAATAAATTATATTAAATTAGTTTGATTTTGACATGATATATGAAATTTCTTTGAAAATTTCCTAGCCTGCGGATTTTTCCCAGTGATTAAAAATTTTCTTTGAAGAAAGATGCTGAAATACACAGAAAGAACCATGTAACAAGTTTTAGATTTCATTTTTTTTTGGGAATGACTTGAAGTTGAATTGCAATCATAGGATGTTTTCTTGAATCAGAAAATTGCCTTGAAGTTAAAAAAGGGTGATAGTTTTCCTTCTTTCGTAAATAGTGTTGTTTTGAATGTTGTATTCCTCAGATGAAGATAACTATTCTAAGAATCTTCACTCTAAGATAGACCTTGTTGTTCAATTAAACGGTCTATTGAAGTAAACTCAAATTTTAAAAACAAGAACCCTCCACCAAGTGAATATGACTTCCATAAAGAGCATGGCTTCCATACAGGCAAGCAGAAGAATAAATTGATTGCAGCTTGACAAGGCTTTTAATGCAAAGTTAACTTTGCTACATTGTACTCAAATGAGATACATTAAGTTTTAAAATTTCCTGACCTTTGCGGACTTCATTTTTCTCTGTTAACATAGCATGGACATTTGATTTACATTTCATTAGTGGGAAGATTGAGTTAAATGACTGTAGATTCTATTTCCAAACTCGTTCACATTAAAAGATTTCTTTCTACTAAGAAATGTTCAAACCATTTTACATGAGACAGGTTTGAATTACTTTATCACGCCATTTGATCATATGAAACTCTTTTGACTCAAGTGGCAATGTTTGAAATTGATATGCTTATTTTTGTCTATATGATTCCTATTGACTTAAATAATGGTTACATGGTAGGAAGTACCTCATGCAGGGGAGTTAGTAAATGTGTCTCTTTCTATTCAGATATTAAAATATATGCTAGGCAAGTAAAGCATTGGGAGGTGAGGGCATTTCAACAGCCGTGTTATCTGTGAGAGAGACATCAATGTTTGTGGCAGCATCCTTTCTGTATTACAGTCAGCAGAAGAACGTAAGCAGGATTTGATGAAAACTCCTTTCTGTTCCCTCACAAAGATGGTCAGACACATCACTAACCATAGGATGTACAAGTTTAAGTTTAATATCTTCTTGATGAAAACTACTTGCAGTAATTCTAGTGATCTGTAGTTTGCACCTCCCATAGCTAACATTTCTTTCCAGTGTTACTGAAACCAGTTATCTCTCAGTTTGGTCAGAGTTTGGTAAATGGCAGACATACAAAAGCATGCAAATTCCTATCAGTTCCCAGCACAGAGACGACAAATGCATGGTCACTTACTGCCTTGATGCTTTCAAAGTGTCCACCTTCTTTCTCAAAGTCAATTGGCTGTCCATTGAGTGTCCAGTAGAAGGTGACATCCAGTGTGCTGTCATGAAGGGCTTTGCAGCTGAGGACGATGCTCTCTCCAACCGTTAACTCAATCTTCTTGGGAGTCAGCTCTATTCTTGTAGGTTCTTGAGACAGAGAAGCATTTGGAACATTCAGATGGAAGTCTACTTATAGTGCCAGACCAAAATAATATGATTGAGTACTGCTGAGTCTACTCATAACTTTCATTTGCTCTTATTGTCAATTACAGATGGTCAAGTACTGAAATGTATTCATAATGCACACTGAAGTATGACACTGGGGATCAGAAGGTACAGACAGTTTCAAGGAATCAACAAGGCAGAATCCTAAACAACATTCTATAGGGCATCTGAGATAGATTAATTAATTAGTTTTATTAGTTTCAGGAAAAGCTTCTTTTTTTCTTTTTTTTTTTTAATGCTGTAGCACCTGGAATCTTGTGATTGCATGAAAATTTCAATTTTGTCCCATAAAATAATAAAGGATATTTCCTGGATTACTAAATATAGAAATAAATGACTAAAATATTTTTTTACTTATGAGAAAAGAAGTTGAAAGGCTTGAACACCTGCAAGGAAAATCCATGATCCTATATGAATTCAGCTGAAAAATGAAAAAAAAAAGGTGGTTCAGAAAGGGACTGCTAATCAGTGGTTTTGTTATTATTAATCTTCTAAGGTACTACCTTTCTCTGTATTTTATATAGATACAATTATTACTTCAATTTAAAGATTTGTTCTCATGCCAGAAAAGATAGGGGTAAATGAGTTTCCAAAGACAAAATATGTTAAAAGGGATATTGATTCCTTTACTTATAGAATTATTTATAGTTTGAGTGATTTAATATATATACTAGTTCTTATGACACATCTACAATATAACAGCTGGAGTATGCTATCTGATTCAGTGTTTGACCAGATGGAGTTTCGTTCCCCTAGCTTGTTGGAAATGCTTTTTTATGCTGCCTGTTTTATGGTTAGCTGGGGATTCTAAGTAATATTTAAATATTAGTCAAGAGAAATCATCATTGCTGTCAAAGCATTTTTTCATACCTTTAACAGATACTGATGCAATGATTTCCGCAGATCCAAATACATTTACACCTTGGCATAAATATCGTCCTTCATCAGACTTGGAAGCATTCAGGATTCGCAGGCTCCCATGTGGAAGAATAGTTATCCTGGAAAGGATAAATCCATAAATATATAAAAAACTCTCCCATCTTACCAGCCAAATTCCATGATGATATGTTTCAGAGATAATAAATAGGATTAGGGACTGCTGCTTCTGTAGCAAGGGATGATGAAGATGATAACTGAATTATCTTCTGTTTCAAAAAGGTTTTAATAAATCCATTTTACTACTCCTTCCTTAATTCAAAATTTTCACGGAAGCATCAGTGGATTAGTATCCTTTGACACTTATTAGGGGTGAATTTTAATGAAACTTTTGTAGAACAGTAAAAAAGGTAATCCTTCATAATTCGTCTTCAAAGTTTCACCACTATATTATTGTCAAATCACATTTCAATATCAAGCACAGGCTATTCCATCTAGGAAAAAAAAGACCTTAGAAATCAGATCTGAGAAGAATGGGAAGGAAAATGCAAAAGAAGGCAAGAAAAAAAGCTCATAAAATTAATTGTATCTAGTCAAAACATGATTTATGGCATCATAGCACAGTATAGCAAAGTGACTTAAGTAATCTCTGATTTTTTGCAGATGGGCTTTTATTTTTTTCTCCGAGTGTATAATTGCAGCTCAACTACACCTCTTGGTAAGTAACCCCACTACAGTACATTCATGAGAAATATTTGGCCACTCACATTTAGGAACTTCAAATTTTGGTTTTGCTTACACGATATTAATCACAAAGTTTATGAAGCAGCATGAAAATCAACAATTAATTTTGCTATTCTAAAATGAAAAAGACCTGAATTCATCCTATTTTCAAGTTGCAGCCCTGGAAGAGCAGTAAATAATCATGGCTCCTTTCCTGACAGAGAACTACGAGCCTAAAAGGAATATGGCAACTCTTTCATGGCATTTAAGCCAAGACCTGCTTGCAGGTGTTGTGTATCTTTTCCCAGGTTAGGTAGTGGTTACGACTCTCTCAAAGGTCTTGGGAGATGCAGGCTGGGAGGCCTTGGGAGATGTAGGCTGGGAGGCATGGACACTGGCAGCAGACAGCCCTCAGCAAATGCTTTCAGGTATCCCATAGAAGTGGGGGAGGAGATGGAGTGCTTCCTTCTCTATTTGAAAACTAAGGTAATACCTCTGTGTTAGAGAATCTAAACAAGTAGGTGGGAGGCTCTTCCCCAGTGATGGCTGGATTTTCAGATATACCTGTTCAGAGAGGACTTTCTGGCTGATACAGCCTAGACTGACACTCCTTCTGCTGGGAATCCTTTGTTGAGTCTATGATCAGAAATCATGGAGGGTACAATGTTGTGTTTTACTCTTGAGAAGTATTTAACCTGGAGTATGGCGCTTCTGACAGGACATGGTTGGGTTCTTCAGCATCAAAAGAGGGAAGGAATTCCATTTAGAGGAATTAGAGGCTGTGTTAAACTTCAAAGCTGTTGCCTTTGATTTATCCTGAGAGTGATTTACTTAATCTTAAGACTCAATAATGTGCTCAAACTAAGTCATTAATATGAGACTGCATTTTTTCTTCTTTTTTTCTTCTTCAGGAGAAAGAATGATATCCCCTGTTTTCTGACTCTGTGAGAAATGGTGGTTTATTATCCAAGGTTTTTAAACATTATGGTGGAGAAAACAGAATTTCATTCCAGTGAAAAATGTTCTTCTGTTCACTTCGAATGTGAAACCACTCACTGTTCTCAGCAGACAGCGGAAGAAAATAATAGCTTCAAAAGTGAATGGAGCAGAGGAAGGACATGTCAACCCAAAGGTTTCCCAGTGCAACCTGAGGATTCATCTCCTGTCCTGCTCTAAACAAATATACATCAGTATTTGAGTCACATTTTTTGTCTAAAGGTAATTTTATAGAAAGCATTATTGTATTAAGCAAATGACTCTGTATCAGTTTTGAGAGTTTTGATTTTTTTCCAACAAATAAGAAGGCTTGAAACTCTGTTATGATATGTCACACCTTTGAAGATACACTCCACTTGAGAAGCTGACAGGGATGCAAGCTTCCTTCATTTTGCTGGGTGTCATTTTAAATACGATTTTCTAGCAAGATGCTCAGTTTTCAATGCTCTGATGACATCATTTGTAGGGCAATAGTCTTTGCAGAACAGTGATAGCTCTCACCAATATACTGACAGGATCAGAAAAATGAAAGGACATTCCTGTAATATTTGCTGATTATAAAATCTTATACACAGGTTAAGTCCTGATATAAAACAATTTTGAAATTCTGACCTTGGAGGAAAAGAAAGTTAGATGCATATGGAAGATTATCTAATGAATCTTAGGGATTTTATCAATTACATTTCTATCTAGTTAAAAGCTCATGCTATCCATGACAGAAAGAGTAATCACTTAATCATAGGAATTGCAAACACATTTGCTGGTGAATTATTTGGCTCAGAAATTAATATTTTCCTTAAGGTGTCTAGCGCTCATCTGTCCCCCCTTTTTTTTTTGTGTTTGGGAAAAAAGCCAGAGGCCTGGTTAGTATGGAAACTGAAATGCTTTATTTATTCATATAGTACTTGCTGCACACAGCAGGAACATAGACTTCTCCTCCTTCTCTGCCAATATCTGTCAGTCACAGAGAGACCACCTGTGTAGCATGTCTACATATTTTAATAAAAAAAACACCATAGCAAAGAGTTTTTTACTTCATAAATAGAAAGGAAGCAAAGAGAGGAGAATGGGCCTGAGGTAGAATTAAGGATAACCCAGGAAAAAGAGCAATCCTAAATTATTAACTAATAAGAAACTGAGGGAAAGAAGGTGATAGATGAACAGATAGAAGAAGGATGGTTGAGAGATCAAGGTGATAGTTTGTGTGATTACAACGAGTTTTTCTTATACTTAAATACAATTATCTCCGAAGAGATGGATGCTTTGCATAAAAGGTTTTTGAAGAAAAGAGGCACAAAATTAGTGTCTCTGTAGAAAAGAATTTTCATCTAACAACATGAAAAAAAGAGATGTCTTGATATCAAAAAGCGTGTTGTCTTGAGATCAGCTGCAACAAAGATTTTAGCAGTAATTACTAGGAAAGACTAATCAAGATATAACAGCAAATGGACTTGAGATAAAGTTGAACATGGGTTAAGTACACTGAATAAGATTAAATTATTATAATATTTAGTAAGTAGAAATATTTTCTAGAGAAAATAAGTGCAGATTTAATCTTCCATGGGTTTCACACATGATTTTCATGCTGAAATTCACATGGCTGGCTAAAGAGGTTTAATACAAAAATTAAGGATTGTTACAAAACCGGTTGAAGAAAAGAGAAATTTTTTTTGAAAGAGAAATTGGTTTTTATACTACGATATTATTTTTCAAAATTACCAGGATGCAAAAAAGCTGTTAAAATTTTGATTAAATAAATTGTTTTTTGACACAGCAACTCAGCACCAGTCTCATAGAAAAGCAGTAGCTGTGACTCTGAACTAGGAGGACCATGCAGTAAAGGCAAATTCAAACTTAGAATATTTCAGGTACCAACCTGCACCTCTTTATGAAAGTATAATACACGAAATGGTGAGGAAATATAATAAGGAATGCAGGACAATTTTGAGCATCAGTATTCAGGAAGATTAATTCTAATCAAGCTGACATTTGGAAGGATCATCAAGATGACCAGAGAGGAAAGAAAACCTTTTGTTCTAGAGGCTGTTTGTAAAATGAAAACTGAGGTGTCTGCATGTGAGATGAGTTTCTATTTTACATGCTAATTCATGGATCTTGTCAGCAGTCAGTTGAACCTCTATTAAAGGTAATAAGTGCAGATGTCTAATTCACGTTGTAGATCTCTACACTTTGATATCGCAACATAGAACTGAATCTCACCCTCAAATCTTAATTTAGTTCCCCCCATATAAGTACCTTTTATGATCTGACGTCGTCTGTGGGACAAAATCCCAGCTGCTGCACGGCATGGAAATTAATTTCCCCATTATGCCCACTTGCTGTGGGTTTGGTTTGTGAAATGAAGCAATCTGTGCACGTGAACTTCAGTTGATACTAAACTTGGAGGGATGCTTGAGGAGTGAATTGCTTTTCAGATAAAAACATGAATCCATCTGTGGAATGGGACTAGAGCTGTTCCAAAGAGAACTTTGGACAGTGGACAGTGAGGATATTATCAGCTTTTTCCTTCTCCTATTGACCCATGCTACCTGCTCATGTAGAAACAGCCCTAAGACCCCTGCACTGGGCTGACAAATGTGATCTGTGAGAGGATGTAAGTGTTTTGAGAGCAGACATAGAAATCAATTAACCACAAGCTTCACTGCCCGTGAAGCTGGATCTCCCCAACAAATTAATAATTAAAAGAGCTAAATTGAAATTGAATGTGATTTCAAAGTGTAGCTTATATCTCTGCATATTATAATTTTCCACTCTGTATCAGAAATAGTGTAGTTGTTGGATGCCCAGCTCGCAACACCTGTGATTTTCTTGTCTAGAATATCAGCAAGTTTGGACATAAATATCAGCAGCATTTCTATAATGTCAGTTTTGCTAATGGCAGCATAATCCTGTAAACTAGTTTGAGAACTGCTACAAAGCCATAGAAACATGAATGAGAGTGTAAATTTTCCTCTCTAAGGCTTCAGGATTTGGCTTAGATTAACACTGGAAGGCTGCAAAATACTCAGCAACCATAGTTTTCAGACAATATTTTCAAATTATTATTTTCACTTTAAAAATATTGCAGTCTATTCAAAGCTTATATTCACCAGTAACACTCTAGATTGGAAACACACTTAGTACATTTGTTTAAACAAAAATGTATTAGCTCACTCAGGTCAGTAATTTTGTCAATTTTGCTCTTCTTTTACCAAGAAGTATACACCAGGGAGAGTAAATCCTTGATAAAGAATGTGCTGCTTTATCTGGAAGGATGAAATTCCACGCTGTTTGCATATGGGACGTCGATGTGAATAGCAAGGTGTTCTCTGAGACCAAGTGTCTGCTGAGATGCTGATGGATGGAAATCAGGCTCATAAGAAATGGTGGATATTTGCTTATAGATGGTGTTTGGACGTTCTTTATTTTGCAGTCTGAAATGCTTTCTCTTGATCGCTGCTGACTGACAGAGAGGTAAGGAAAAGTGCTGATGGAGATAAACAGATTGCAAGGTCCCCAGAAATGTGAATGACAAAGCTCAGGTTCCTTTAGGTTTCATTTGATTTAGAGAATGGGAGTGAATAGGATATGATATGTAAGAGCTGAATAGGGTATGATATGTAAGAGTTGCTTGTATGAGAAGTTTTGCATGTTTTCTTTTTTTACAGTATTTTGATTAAAAGGTAGCAATTTTTATTTTTTTTCCTTCCTGCTGCTCTGTTTACAGAAAACTTGTGAGAGTGACCATAAACTTTGGCCTTATGTTGAGGGGAAGGAGTAAGAAATGGGAAATACGGGCATCATTGTTTTGGTGTTAAAAAAGGAGATCTATTCTGCCTGTCATATAATTTTTCCTTTGATTAATTCTTAAGTATAAATGAAATGTGTTAGTAGTGCAGATACTTTTACTGTTCCAGTTTCTCACTGAAAAAATATTAGTTCATTAATATCTGGCATCACCCACCATAGAAATTGTCAGATATTATTTATAGCTGGTAAAGGACATACCACTGTATGTTGTAAACTGATGCTGGAAATTTTCAGCCTTCTTTATCACCAGAGACAGTTCTACCTTGACCCACTGGGGCCAGGACGTGCATTTATTATCCATATCACATGTTAAATCAGTGAGCAGAGACTTCCACCAAGATTAAGATAATGAGAAGTGCAAACTCTAATTTTCATTTTATTGCATCATTCATAGCAGACTTTCACAAGCAGATGTCTTGATTCTGTGGTAGAAATTGTTTCTGGATGCTGAAGT
This sequence comes from Oreocharis arfaki, assembly GCA_013398015.1. Lineage (NCBI taxonomy): Eukaryota > Metazoa > Chordata > Aves > Passeriformes > Paramythiidae > Oreocharis > Oreocharis arfaki. The sequence continues at coordinate 898,002 of VZRR01003882.1, forward strand.
AGCTGGGCGTTGAGGCAGCAAACATCACAATTGCTACACAACCATTCAGGATTTTACAAAGGACTTGTTGCACAGACAGGGACACAGTGTCTGGATCTTAATAGAAATGAATGTCAGGCAGCTTACACTTGGAGCTTTATATTCTTTAAAGAACAATTGCAGAGTAAGAAAAAATAGAAGTCAGATGTGTGGCCATTTTTGGTGGGGAGGAAGAATTCGCAATGGATAATTTGGTTAGGCTATAGGCACTTGTATCTTTCTCTGTTTTCAATTAATACTGTTGGTATTATATTTAAACTTTCAAACCAAAGTAAATTTTTATAGCATATTAGAGATATAATGACAGCAATCAGGGAAGCATTACATGTGGTTAAAACCTTTGCAAACTCTAATACCTAGTAACTGGAATTTAAAAAAAAAATATTGGTGGTTAGAAAATCGTCCCCTGCATTTTTCATTTTGATCTAAAATCAGTAGTATTAAATTGGTTTGTCTGCATGTTGGAAATAAGAACTTTAAAGATGCAAATGGAGAGAAGCTGCTCTGACTCATTTAGCCTGTGGCCTCTCACAGTGTTCTGATCTGAGCAATCTGCCATTTCACATTAGCCTGGGTTTGGGATCTGTCGGTTTCCTTTAATGTAGATTACAAGGAATTAGAACAAGTATTTGTAAATAGTTGAAACCTTTATTTCTCCATGCCTGGCTCTGGGCTATCTCATTCTCCTTTGCTTTCTCTTGCTCCTTCGTAATAGATGCACAAACCTCTAATGCTTACGGAAAATGGATGTGAGTTATTGCTACAGTAAAGCCACATAGATAAGCAAAAAGCAATCTACTTTATATACTTTTTTTAATAACATCACCCTAGGTAATTTTATTTTAATATTGTGGACTTAATTAGGAAAAAAACCCTATATTTGGCACAGTCTCTTGGCAAAACACAAAATTATTTGGATTTTCTTTGTGTTTTCAAATATTTATAACCGTGCAATTCCTGTGTGCGGTATCTTAGGTCATTGGAATATGTTAAGCCTTATTATTAATGTACCACACACTACTCCCAGCTCTATTTAAGATAATCTATGCAAACTGTCTTAGGGCAATTTCTTTCAGAGAAGCCACAGCCAGGCCTCTCATTTTGACCTTGCTGTTCGCTGCACAGGAACATTTGTACATGAAAATACACAGCTCTGACTGGTGCAAATGTTGTCCATGCAGGCAAATATAATTTCACGTGGATGACACTAGAAGTTATTCTTTGCTAACAAATGTAGCTTCTGTTCTAAGCACAGTGAATAAATACGATCTCTGCAGTGTTTCTTTGCAGTAAAGACTGGAAAATACTGATAAGTCAGAACTGGCAGGGTCTTTGAGACCGCTTTTTTTTTTTTTTGGTATGAATCAGCTTGTCATTATTAGTTTAAATGATGCTTCGCATTAATGACTTTATTCAAACTAAAACTTTAGCATGTAGTTTGCTTTAAAGACTCCATTAACAGCACCAATGCCAAGGATGATAGAAAGGTGCTAAAAATTAGATTTCTAAGGTAATAAACTGAAGATAACTAAGGTAATAAACTGAAACAGAATCTAACCGTAAATGTAACAGAAATTCAGACCAGTAATCTATTAGCTAGAGAAATTATACAACAAGCAGATATTTAAATTATTCTGCATTTTTACTGGTATCTCAAGTAAGCGTTGGTACATACTGAAAATTTAGCATCACTTTACTAATTGTCACTTTGTCATGCTGCTCAAATATTTCACCCTCAAATGTGTTTCATCTTGTGCAAAGAAAAAACTTGGGGTATTATTTGGAAGACATATCAGGATAAGTGCTCCAGAAACACTTGTTCAAGAAATTATTAGGAAAGGTCATTTAAGGTCTTTTCTGCCATGCATTGAAGTCCAGGAGTTCTTTTAAAAGCTTATATAAAATATATTTGGTTTAGAAAAATTTATCTCTAAACATGGTGAAAATATTCTAAAATGACTAAAATGTTCTTTCATATTTTAAAAAATCCATATCATACTCTTGACCCATTTAAATTTAATACCTATTTAAATTTTTTAATGCTTTTAATAATTAAATGTATTCCTATTTTTTACACACTATTTCAATGTCAGAAATGTTCTTCTACTGAGAAAAGGCTCCCTCTTTTCAGGGAAAAGCCTTATCACAATAATTTTCTCCATGTTTCTAAGTGACAGCAATGAATTATTAACTTACTCTATTTTCCTCAGAAGCTTTAGAAATAATAAAGTCTTGTAGGACTGCATGATCCCCCCAGAAAAAGAAAAATATGCAGGAAACTTTAGTTACTCTGAAGATATTTCTGTGTTTCACTTGTTAGCTAGAAAAGCAACATTAATACACAAAGGCAGACCTTATATGCAGGAGGCAAAAACTCAAATAGACCAGATGCTCAAGGAGGCAGATCTTCAGCCAGTGTAAAATAACATAATTTCATTCAACGACATGGTTCTGTTTTGGCTCATACTAGATAAGGACACATCTCAAACCAGCCAAACTATGCTATGCTTGAAGTGTTAACGTTAACTTCAGCAATATAATATGAAGAGCAGAAACTTTAATTTCATTCAAATGAGGTTCTTGTAAATTGAAGACTGTTAATTAGATGTTTACATGGGAAGTTTTCATATGCTCAGGGCAGCAGTCATCTAACTAAAGCATAATTGTTGTAAGCTCTGTAATGATGTCCAGTCAGATGGAACCTGCTTTCCAGTGTTGATTCATGTTCTATAGCAGCCCTACTAGAATATTAAGTGCAAGTGGTAATTTTACGTAACACAGCAATGAAATTGAACATTTCCCACCTCTCTGAAAAATTATTTTATTAGATATACTGCTTCTTCTTTCATGTGAATAGAAGAGATTTTTCTTTTGCATTAAACTCTTGCTCTCAAGAAAAATAAAAAACAGCAAACAGCGTCATCCCCACCCTCCCCCCTGCCAAAAGAACCACAAACCAACATTTTAGTTTGAAGTCAATTAATATGCATTGTTCAAGACCCCCCTGATGGAGCTGTTTTCTACTTTGTAGTGCTCTCCCCCTGGCACACATAGACAGTCGGTTATCGAAGCACCACTGGGAGCTGAATGCCATAATCTCAAGCAAGATGGTAAAAGACCAGCAGTCAAACTGATGACTGGATGCTTGAGAAGGAAGCTGACTGTTGAGAATCAAATCAGCAAGAGGGTTGTAAATCCTTGTAAAATAGCCCGCATGGAGATTTGAACAGGATTAGGGCTTAAATGAATGCTTTCTGTGTCCCGTAATGCATCAAAACACACCAAAAAAAGCATATTCTTTCCTGACATTTTTAGAAATAGATGGGATAATGAGATTAATATGCTCATGGTATGGGAGGGCTGAGACAGTTTTAATGGTCTACTGATAAATGCTGTTAATGTAGCATTCTGTTAATTTGTTACTTTTAATTTGAGTGCATTTTGCTGAACTGTGGTTTCAACCATCTCATATGTTTAATCTCAGTTGTTATTCAAAGACAGGACAGATGCATGTGGCAATGTCTGCCTGATCCTCACATCGAACTGACTCTGCTGTCAACTGGAGAAGCTCCAATTATATTTCTATCATATGGTAGGTACTGCTAGACTCTGAAAGATGAAGACTGATTGCTTTCATCATGCTGCCTCTGGAAGAATGTGCGAAATCTCCCCTTACTGCATGGTGGGGAGATCCCACTAGTATGATATATGTCACTCTCGGATCAATAGCTACGAGTTCTTCACTACTTGTTTAGAACTGTCATTACAAGATTCAGTGCTCCACAGAACTGCTGGCCTTCGAACCATCACCGTTGTGAAATAGCTGCTATTTTCTCCCTGTTTAACAACCATAAGGTCTCAGCTGGACTACAGACAAGTTTGACACATTGTTTTCAGGAAAGATACATGATCTAGAGGGGCTAGAGTAAAAGAATTTTTTAGTACAAAAATGACTTCTGAAAATGGGAAAAGAATGATTTGAACATAGATTACTTTAGCTCCCAAAATACATTTGCTGAGATGTTTGGGGAATTTTGAACATTGACAAGCTTGGTAGACTGTATGCAATAAAAATGGCATATATTAGTATAGAAATAGATGTGATTACTGCTTTGTAGTAAGATGTCCCTGCTGGCTCACTGGTTATTCAAATCAGAGATCACCATGCTGTGACCAATAAGGGGCAATCATTAGTTGTTTGCTTAGTTCCACAATATTTCTGAGTTTACCCTTGGAAATTCCAGCACTTCTTCTTTCTATCATCTTCCTTGACAATTAGATCTAGCGGAAAGGATCTAAATAATCTGTTGCTACATCCAGAAAGCAAGCAAAGGATAGAGGCAAAAAGCTATCTCACGGCTTCATTTTTACTCCGCACTACTTCACACCTTGAGACAGGATCTTTTCAGTGGACAAATCTACAGCATAGAACAGACTTCACAAAAAACTTGAGAAGTGAAAGCACACCTGATGAACAACCTTCCCTCCATAGCTCCATGACACAGCCCTAACCTATCTCTGTGATATAGATCTGGATTTCTACACCATTCACATTCAACATACTTCCTGACCTAATCCTTGACACGGGGCGTGCTCAGAAGTCAGTACCTCTTAAGAACACATCATTGTTTATTAAGATATTGCTGCAAGATGAAGATTCAGAAACCTTGATTATAAATAGCAGTGCAGAGTAAAGGCTGTGCTGTTTCTGCAACACACACGAAATTAGCACAGGAACATTTGTTCTGGAAGACAGCTTTGCTGGAATACTACCTTTCCTCTAATTATTGACAACTCTCTCTAATTACTTTTTTCTTTTAATAGTAAACCCACAGGTTAATGATCCCACTTACAGGGTCTTGCAGTGTTTAAACTTTAATGGGAGGTTAAAAAAAATATATCTAACTAAGCTGTAAGGCTGACAGAGCTACATTAGTTTTCTTACATTTTGTGAAATGACAAATCTGACCTGTGGATGCAGACATCTTGCAGGAAGGAGAGACCATCAGTTCAGTGGAGAGACTGTTTAAAAAGCATTGGCTCAGCACAAAAGTACTTCCAGACTGTAGGAGTAGTAAATGGGATTTTGACCAAAATGAACTAAGATCTTATTGACACCACTTTTCAGGTCAGTTGAGTTCATTTTGCATTCTGGGGGGGAAACAGGTTCATGGCTGGAAAACTAGGTAAAACAAGATTTATTTTATTCTCATGTCACAAGGTGAAATACAGTCTATTAACTGGAAAAGGCAGTTAAAAAGACACATGTTCCCTCCAGAGAGCCACACTGCCACTAAGGGTGAAAAGGGTACAAAGTTCTTACTGACAAACAATTTATTGATTAGGGTTGTTTGAACCTTAGAAGCTTTAGTTCACTTTGGAATATCTTGCACTTCAGCCACGACTCAAAAATTTTGATTACAAGTTGAAATACCAGTTCAGTAGGAAGTGCTTTTGTTTAAAACTGACATATCTATCTACAGCTGTATTGCTGTGTGTGGAAGACGACAGATGGAATACCTGCAGTGACATAAGCTGTGTGCAATAAAGCATGTGACAAAAGTAATGGAACAAGGAAAAAAAAAATCAGTGACTCTCTCTGTGCTACTCCACCAGGCTGCTCCCAAAGATTGCTTTTGTTTTAGAATCACGTGTCTCATCATGCACAATAAGATGGTCATAGACCTCTTTGAGAGAAACACTCTGTGTGAAAAAAAAGGTGTCCTCAGGCCAAGCTTATTTTGCTTTATGCAAAAATTACCCACACACAACCTCTGCATCCTCTCTTTCAATGTCTTTATTGCTTTTGCAAGGATGGAAAGTTGTGATGGTCACAGGCTCTGGAGAGGGCTAGGGAGCCAGCAAGAACCAGCCAGCAATGAAAGCGCTTGGAGAGAAGATGCAACTGCTAATTTTGTGGTGTTGGATGCCCACATCATTTGAAGGATTTGGATGGCTCTTGGGTTGCTCTTGCTTCTACCAGCCACAGGCTCTCTGATGGATGAGACACAATGTCCCCTTGTGTTTATTTATCATGGTGAGTCTGGGTGCACATCATTACATCCCACTGGTGAGATCACATACTCCCACATGATGCAGGTGATCAGTTGTGGATTGTTAATTTCAAGATATAAACTGTCATGGTTGCAGTCCCACACCACCAATTGACAGGCGGCATTGGAGAGGATCCTACATGGGTCTAGAAGAAGTTAATACTTGTGTAACTGTGTCACACCTACAGACCAGTGACACAGTAGCTGTGCAATCATTGAAAGGCGCCTGCAGTTGTAATCGTAATGGGAAACTCTGATGCTAAAAACTGGCTCTTGTTTCCTGTTTGAGAAGGTCAAAGCAGCATCAGAGCATTCACATGGCACACAACTCCGAGTTTACTGTCTTCGTAACAACAGGCTCAATAAATGGGCATCTTCTCTCATTGGCACAGAAACAAGGAGATGATACTTCTTCAGTGACGTAATCTTCCTTGTTTTCCTAAATTCTACTTGCTTCCTTCAAACTTATTTGTGTGTCATTCTTTCCTCCCTAAATCTCCTTTGCCACACAAAACAGCGTGTTATGGCCATCTCAACTGTTGCCCCATCTCACTTCTACTCTAACCTTACCTATGAAGTGCATTATCAGTGACATTGGCATGGAGCTGGAGACACAGAAAATAGGATGAAAAAGTTACTAGGTCACTGGGGATGACCCACCGTCAGATATGCAATTGTGTCCTATAATTACACAGATAGACTAATCAGAAAAAAACCCACATTTTATATTTTTATATAGCTGCACTATAGCAAGGTCCCTTCTCAGGATGATAGAGAGGAGTACTGAATCAACAGAGAGCTCACTGCTTCCAACATAATCACTTGTCACTTTTGCACACAGAATTATTTTCCAGCCATTTAAAAGACTTTTAATCTATTTTTAATAACCTTACCTGTGTACTCTGAATCTATTAGACCAGGTGACTACTTCCCAGGGACCTGTCAAGGCTAAGCTAAGTATCAAAAGGCAGTAGTGTGGATATGTCCTTGGAGCAGGCAGAGACAGATGGCACAAGTTTTGCCATCATTCCACATTTTGTAGTTCACTATGTTGGCATCTCTCTTTCCCTCTCTTCAGAGGTCTGGGAAAAGACACAGTCAGGGATCAGAGGCAATGAAAAGGAAGATATTCTTCCTGGGGATACAGAGAGGACTACATACAGGTTTATTGAAACGTGATGAAAGACTGCTGAACTAAGAGCAAACCTGAAGGGAAGGATGAACCTTCCAAGGACACAGTGGATGGGGATAGCCTGTTTATAGCTTCACCTTTCTGTTGCCAAGTTTTCTTCTTTTAAAAAATGCTCCTTGCTTTTACTTCACTTCTAAAAAAATGTAGCGCCAGTGGTTCAGATTTTTGGTGTTTTAGGCATGCTCACTTTGACGAAAATTGCAGAAAAATCCTCAAAACTGTGTTTGACTCATGCTCCTATCACACTTGAATTCCTGCTGAACTGAGATTACACTTATAACCTCATCCATAGTTTTTTCCCCTTATTTCTGAGTGTTTGAACTGAAACCCTTTGCAGTGCTCTTCACATAGTTGCTTGAATATGATTATTAGATTATTTATGAACTCCACAGTAGATGAATGTGAAGAATAATTGACCTTTCTTTAAATTCAAGATTCCATAGCTTCTTCCATGCATAGTCAGCAAAAACAAAGACCTTTTTTATAAGATAATTTTATTTACTGTTGTTTTTGAGAGTGGAAGACTAAGCTGTCATTTAGCAGTGGAACTGCGGAAGGGAACACAGTGAGGTGGCTACAAGGATCTTAGCTACAAGGATCAGACAAAAGCATCCCTTTAAAAAAAGGTGGGCATTTACCTTGCTAAGGTTTAGTACGGGATACCCAGAAATAGATGTATATTCAAGGTGCTGCTTGACTGGTTCCAATCTCAAAACTGGACTTTTATTTCTGGACATCTATAAGGCACTCCAACTTATGGTCTTATCTTTATTGTGGAGATACTTCGATTTATATCTTCAAATGTTGACTCTAAGGAGATTCATACTCAAACACAAACTGATTGTGTGAATTGTGAGTTATCTGAACTAAATCAAATTAGCTCAATTAGCATATTTTTATAATGCAGTAATATTATCTTTATGAGTCCTCTACCACCAATCTTCCACTGTTGTCCCCCACACTTAGAAAAGCATCCTTCCCATGCTTAAAGCACGCTTAGAAGAAAGATGTGGACAAATTTTGTAATGGTCCCTGTAGTGATAGGACAAGGTGCAATGGTTCTAAACTGAAAGAGGTGAGCTTAGGACTATATATAAGGAAGAAATATTTCATGACGAGGGTGGTGAAAGACTAGAACAGATTGCCCAGAGAGGTAATCTGTTTCCAGGGGTAACCAACCCCTGGAAACAAGGCCAGGTTTGATGGAACTCTGAGCAACCTGATCTAGCTGAAGGTGTCCCTGCTCATTGCAAGGGACACTAAGGGGTGAATTTAGACTCAATCTATTCTATGTTTCTATGATTCTATGAAAATAGGAACAGCTAGCGAAAAAGACGAAAATAGTCCTAAAACAAATGGCAATGTAAAAGGCCATGGGTTTTTCTTCATATGAAAGGAGATGCAATGAATGCAGAATCAATGCTCAGCAATTTGAGTGTAGCTACTTCTGTAATTCGAGAAGGGAAGACATTCTGTGCCTGTAGTCTGTAGAGGAGCAAATGAACAGCCTTCTTCTTCAGTTGTTCAGCAGTGACATGAGCAGTAGATAAATCAGTTTGTTAATCGGTTGGTCCTACTGCCAAACACGAAATAAGCATGGATTCACAGTAATTATCCTTGCAAAGAGGTCATTAGTGATCACTACATCTATGTGAAGAGTTCGAGACCTCTGAGTCATTTATGAACCACGGTCCATTGACTGCTCTTTCACAGACTACTCTTTCTACCTACTGCGATTTGTATCTAAAAGCTTTTCTTGGACAGTCTGGAATTAGTTGTATTTATAATTTGTTTCTCCACGTTTTGTACTTATTTAATGAACAAAGTAATGACTGTCTAAATTACTAAGAATGTCTAACCTCAGGCTTGATGATGGTTCAGCAAAGGAAATAATTAAGAGGGTTATTACTCCTATCCTTGCAAAGATATACAAATAACAGTGAATGTATAAGAAAACTTTATTGCTACTTTCTAACCAATTTCCTGCAAGGGCCAGGCACTTTCATGAGTTTGGCGTAGGAAGGACAGCAGATATTAGAAGAGTGGGGAAGGACAAATTGGGGTGAAGAAAATGTCTGTTGTTCATTAGCAGTCTGTGCACTCCCAGAAGGAACTCCAGCTCTTTTTTGCACTCCTCTAGAATTTGGACACAGTGATTCAAAAGTTACAATTAGTAAAGAAGGAAAGGTAGTGTTAAAATAATCAAAGCACTACACACTGAAGCCCTTAGGCAATGCTGTCACAAAAAACCCCAAAAAACCCCAAAGGGTGAGATGAAAGATTTGTGTTCACTGTGACTATAAAGGAACCTTATAGCTGCAAGCTAATATCACATCTTCTACAGTTTTTTTCATCTGAAAATGAGAATGTTTATGTTGTTGATATTATACATCACTATAAACTCAAAGCCCAAAGTTCACCAGAAGGCAAGGGGCTTTGAGTCAAGATATAGGTTTAATCCCATTAGACACTTTTCTGATCTGGTTTCACATCTGAGAGTTTGAAGATGCAGTGTTTGAGATCTTGCTAAAGCTCAGTTATGCTTTAATTTTTTCAGCTGCATGATCACTCAAGTTTTTTTTTTTTTTCTCTCTTTGTTTTCTAGATTGGCTTTAATCCAATTCTAATTTTGTTTGAAGATGAAATCTTCTATCTCTAAGGATACTTGCAGAAAATTAGTCTTTCCTGTAACACAATAGTGACAAAACCCTTCCTTCTGCTTTGCTTCTGCTTTACAACAGAAATTTAAGCAGGTTGTAGGCAGCACGTAAGCCTAACAGACCACTGCAGACATTTGTTTCCAAGTTCACATTTTGGGAGTAGGTACCTTCTAAAACAAAGTTTTGGCTGATGTTCTGCCTGAATTTCAAACTCAATAAGAATTCAGTAGCCCGCTAGTCACTTGCTTACAATCAAGAGAAAAATGTAGACCACCAAGAAAATCTTGGATGCAACACTGGTCTTGCACCATGATGTGCAAGACCAGTGTGTTTGTATCATCTTAGCTGTGATGATACAAAAGTATGTTTAAAATACAAATTATACTGGTTTCCTATCCCTGTGTGTGAAAACATGCATGACAGAAAAACAGGATAATATTTTAGGATAATATTTTAGTATCAGAAAATTAATGTTTAGGTGATATTCAAGTATTCTGAGGAAAAAATTCTGATATCCATATCTTATATTCCATAGAATTAGCTATAGTTGTGAAAGGATCAAATTTGCTACAGCTTGTTATTTTTCTTACCACCAGATTTCCAGAATTCCTTGGGCTTTGAACAAAGAATTAGCATATTTTGATCAGAATATTTTAAAAAATATTTTTTGGTATTCAACATTCTACATCACTAGTCATATCAAAAGTGTAAAATATCCACAGTTTGGCCATTGACTTGAAGCATTCACTATGAGATGGGATGAAAGAAAAGAATAAAATTTGTGACCAAAGACAGGGACTTTAAAAATTAAAGGCTAGGTTTTGTCTAACTAAGCTTCATAGCAAGTAAAAAAAAATCTGACTTCCAAATAAATAGTGCTGAGCCTTACTTCCTCTTCTTTATAACTTATTTCACATATCAATATTCTTATTTATGGAAATTTGTTTAAATAAATCATTGGTGCTTGAACAGAAAACCTGAATTACTATTGGAGTAATATTTTCAAGTGCAAAAGGTTGCCTGTTGGGCAAAAATCACCATCTTTATTAGAAAATATTAAATAAAAGGAATTTAAAATGTTTCCATTTAAATTAAGCCTGTGTTTGTTGAGGTTTACAGATTAAGGCAATATGTCTGTCTCTAATTAATTACAGAATTACCATTTTCATCTTTGTAAATGCCAAATGAATTAATCACCATGTCTAAACAATTAATATCTTGGCAATTAAATAATGACTTGCATTTCATTGTATGGAGTTACATAGCTCTTGATCTTCATGTTGGGACACTAGCCATAAGATTTCATTTCATTTGATCTAATTAATAGGAAACTGTTAAAATGGGACCCACAGATGCAGAAATTCAATTTAAAGGTTCATATGCCTGATCAAAGAAACAAAGACATAGAAAAATGCACTGGAAAACATCTGCTTAAAATGGAAACAGGGCGGGTTGTTAAAAATATCTTGCAAAGCAGAGGCATATTTAATTAGAATTTGCTATATTCATCTCTGAAACCTATGGAAGAACAGTGTATTTTTTTAACAGATGAAACAACCTTTTCTAATTATGAGTGTCTCTGGATCTTACTCTCTCATTTCACAATCATGCTGGATCACTTTCCACCATAAATTTGAGACAGAAGAGCAATAGGCATTTCCATCCATTTAGCCAAAATTCATTATTAAGAGTTTATGACATTCTTATGTTTTTATTTTTGCTTTCCAATGGCATGGGAGGACAGACTACTTAATTCACACAGTTTACTGAGATTTGATTTTTGTTTAAAAAACCCCAACAGTTCTTAATCAACAGATTGCTTTTGTGCTTCAGTGTTTTCTAACATAGCTTCAGGACACTTGGTTTCAGAACAAGCAGTCTGAAAGTGGATTTACTGTCTTGTGAGTCACAGCCATAGGAGGAGCTTCTGCAAAACGACAAAATTTCACCAGTGTGGAGCACAGTGCTCCTATTGCTCTCCCTATTTGACAGATTTTCTAATTTTAATAGAATAGGTTTGAACTCAGTGCATGTAGGGAGTGAAATTTGTCTTGTACCACAGTACAGGAATTTGGATGTATACATGTATTATTTAAAATCAATATGTTAACATAATAGAAAAAAATATTTTAACATCCTAATGGAATTTTCCCCTAATGAATGCTTTTTACTTTTGATATAAGATTAAAAGTCTTCTCAGTAATAGCTAAAATATCTTACTTGATGAATGTAGTATCTGCATCTAATGTTTGTTTCACCTACCCGCCTTTGACAGAGACACTTCCTCTGTTTCAAAGTGGAAAAGACTGACCAACCACTGGCATAAGATCACTTTCTCATCATTACTACAAGAAGTTCAATATTATAGTTCTATTTTGAAGGAGTTTGAGGTGCAAAACACCTGTAATATGCACAGTGAACGCGCAGGCAGGAGAGTCACAGTGGTAACAAATTTACCTGAGTGCTATAGGCAGTTCTGTGGTTCCACTTGGAACTGGAAAATCACCCTGAATATTAAAAATCACCCACGAATATAAAAATCTGGTTCTAGGCTGTTATCATACACACTTGAATACTTTTGGTATCCCAGAAAGCCCAGCTTCCAGCCCCCATAGTATTTCTTTTTAAATTTGTATCTAAGAAAATTCCTTTGTGATACTTCTAGGAGGAAATGTAAAATATTTCCTCTTCCAGCCTGCACAATCCCTCAAAACCGGTACGATTAAATCTTATAGTAGGCAGACCACATGCATGGCATTTAACAGTCTTGATACTAGAGCCCGAACTCAGCACCTATGCCAGGAGTAAGCTACTGATGGAAAAACACTTTCACCTTCATGTTCACTACTGACTTTCTACCAAATAGAGAATCCTGTGAAGGTAGCTAATAGCTTTTTGTAATCCATCATATAGTAACTACAGCACCTGCTCCTATTTAACCATGGCCTCTTAAAATAACTATTAATCTGAAGCAGTACAACAGCCGATCAATTTGCAGAGACCCATCAATCTAGAAGACAAAAAAATGACAAAACTCTTGCAGTAGCTCCCTAAAGATTTAGAATATCTGTAGAAAGTAATCTCAAAACTTTATTTGGTTTTCAACTGTATTATTTGGCTAATGAAAGATAGTCCTTTTCCTTTCCCTTGCATTATTTCTATCCTTAGACCTTCATTGTGCAGTAATTCTGGATTAAGAATTCAGTCACACAATAACTAAGAATGTCCCACAATACTTTCATAACTATTTTCTGAAAAGATGTTTTTTTCTTCTTAGTTTCATTTTAGTTAATGTATTTAGGGTAACAGACAAAGTCATCTGTTTTCTGCTTTAAACAACAACAACAAAAACTTCTGTGCTTTATTTTAAAAAGGCACAGAGATGCTAAGATGGGGTTTCCTGTCATTCCTCAATTTAAGTATTTGTTATTCATGCAGATATGTGGTGTGTGCTTATATAAATAGAATTTTTATATTTATTAAACATATCTTTATAAAGCAGAGAAGCATCTTTGTTCCAAAGCAGCTGTCTAGTTCAAGCTCTAAAGAAGAGGAAAAGAACCCGGAATTTAAATGTCTGCAGTGTACAAATGAATAAGATCTGTACTATTGCACAAGAAATAAAACAAAATGTCACTCTAAGAAATTGATAAAGTGTATGCTCAAACATGGAAAGAGAAATAGTCATCTTCATTTATTATTTTCAACTAAAAAATAAGTAATATGCAAACACTGAGCAACCTAATTCAAATTCCCAACAGTGGTACGTAGATGACTTTGCCAGACCCATCTGAGTAAACGAAATAAATTGTTTCTATAAAGTTAACTCAATAAAAGAGAAACCTGTGGGCACAGAGCAGTGTATTTGTAACTGCATAGATAATGGTGACAAATAAGTCACATGCTGAAATCAAATAAATCTTGAGCAGTAATGAACAATGAACTAAATCTTATAGCACATTAAGGAACCTATCCAACAAAGTGAATGAGATGCCATTATGTTGGACATATTTGAACTAAACCCAGACAAATGACCACGAATTCAAAAGGTGGAAGATAAATTACACCGTGCTGTGAAAACAAAAGGTGCAGAAATACCTGGCAAAGCTACCTGTCGCTTACACATTAGATCTTTACAAAACATTCATTAGGATATGTGCATTTTCTCTTCCTCTCTTTCTGTAATTTCTAAATCTAGACATGTATTTAAGCCTCAGCTAAATATGTGTTTTTCTTCTGACTGCTTTCTTGTTAACCTCCTTCTTTTTCTTTTAAACCATTTCATCTTTGGCTGCTATTAGGGGAGGCAACTCCTCCTCTGAGTTCATGGGTGTTGGTTTCCTAAACATAAGGGGTAGGTGGAAGAGCATTTCAGAAGGGAAGGAAATGGACAGTTTGATGTTCAGGAAGGAGTGAGTGGCTGAAATGAAGAATTTTGGAGCATGCCAAAGACTGCTCACAGGCATCTAGGCAGACAGATGGGCAGACTGGCTTTTATACTGTACTACAAGTATCTGTAAATATGAAGAAGGAAAAAAAAAGATTGAGTGCCTCTATGAGAAGTTTGAGAACAGATGTCCAAACCCAATACTCATTCATGCAAGTGAATATGACTGCCTCAGTCCTGGCATGTCTTGACATTTTCTCTGACTTCTGATACTAAAAATAATAAAGAGAAAACATGCTGTGATTATCCCTCACCAGCCAATGACGTTTATATGAATGTTGCACTATCAAGGAATGCTCTCCATTAAAAAAAAGAAAAAAGAAAAAAAAATTGTGCTGTTCTAAAACTCTGTCTTGGACTTTCTGCTCCTCACCACACTCAAAAAAGAAAAGATTGCATAAAACGTTGAAATCAGGTATTTTTCATTTCACGGTGTGCTTACATAGTACAGAAGTCTACAGCTTTGCCAGAATTATCATTATACAGTGGTGGCAGAAACAGCACATGTTGTGCAAATGAAAACTAGGAATAACAATTTCTTGACTTGAGAATTGGGGGAAGTATCTTCTTTTGATGAATTTCAGTGAGTTTATGGACCCTTATTTCAATGAAATTCAACAAAACATGAAAAAGTGCACAGCCTCAGGCTCCAGAGGAATAGATCAGCACCTTAGCCTGTAAAATTTTGAACCTAAATTCGAGCTGTGTATATAGAATATTATCATAAAGGGAAGAAAAAAGTAGTTTCAGCCTACTTTATTTGTAGCTTTAAAAAATACCATCCGTATTTGGGCTAGAATTAGATATAGACAGTATTTATTTAACGTAATTTTTTAATGGTCTTTTTGAAAAACTAAACACTCTTTAAAGAAAAAACCTGGATAATCCAGAAAATTTGGCACTATCAGTTATAACTATGGAAGTATAACCTTAGTGCTCATATAGTGCTCAATCCAATTAACAAAGAAAAAATTACTTCTCTTCTATCATGTCTAAATCCTTGATAAACAACAGATAATATCACAAGATGTTCAATGATCTTTGACTGTAAATAATAGTCCCTTGCTATTCCAGTGAGAAAAGTTGAAGGAGGGGGCCTTGGCACATAAAGGGCAATGCTGATGACTTTGCTTTAAGAAGGTAGACAAGGGAAAATAACACAACAGAACTGTCTAGAGCAATACTTCAATTTACAATAGAGATTTATCCCTGAAGTTCTATTAAAAGTTAATGAATTAGTATGTTTATGAAATGTGGATACTATTATGCAATTAAATGTCTAATCCTTCACTGAAGCTTTCAAAATCTTTATTTTCTGTGATAGTCTATTATGATAATATCTACAGTGAGACTATCTGGAATACCACAGATGAAAACGGTCATGGAAACTGATTTTTCATCAAGAAAGCTAACTACAACAGATTGCACTCTGAACACGGCTGAACATCTTGAACCAGAACATTTTGACTCCACTTTTCTAAGTATGATTAGAAATCAAAATGTTGAATCTGTAGAAATTTCAAAAATTACATTGCCAGCAAATTGATTTATATATGCTTATCTAAACACATTTGTGGGCATGGGTATATATATCTTATAAAACTGCCCCTTGAAGAAAAGATCAATCAAGTCATTGTGGTTTTGATAACAAATCAAAGACCAGGGCTTTAGCCAAGTGATCATTAAACCTTAAACCTTTCTTGAATGGCAGTTTAGTGCACACTCATTATTGGCAAGACATTTTTTGCATGGAAAATCTACATCCCAACAGTAGTCAGCCAACTACACAGCTGAAGTGAAAAATGATCAATGTTGAGCTAAATGTTTAGTGACGTCTTGAGTACCTACTTATTTAATTCAGTCAAGTAAACTTTGCCTGGCATCTTTTTAACATTTCTTCAAAGCTGTTGAAGAAATCTGATTGTTGCTCCAACTTTGCCAGAATACAGTTCTGTCCTTGCGAGGAAAGTGAGTAGATCATCCAGCATCTCAGGGAAGGAAGGTGAGAGCTAAAATGCCGAAAGAGGTGGCTCCAATTTAGCAGCTGCAAACTTATGCCCAGCTTCCAGGGCACCAAAGTTTTCTTCCCACACTCAGAGGGGCCTAATGAGATTTCTCCAGCTCAAAAAGTCTAGGCTTTTGAGATTGTTTCCTTACTGACATTCTTATAGTTACTTGCATTCATATCAGTGAGGCACGGAACCTATAATGCCAGTACGAACTTCAGGGCTATGGTAACTCAGGTCCATAGCATTTGAAAGGTCTGGAAGACAGGCAGATGACAATGTCATCTGTCTGTTATGAAGGTAAATCTGTGCTTTTGTTCCATTTGTCCCTCTTTAACATGGGACATGAGTGTTTCAGGTCTTCTGAAACTCTCAGCCTGAATGTGCTGCCTCGCATCTGTTTTCAGTTCTACACATACCACCTTTGGAGACCCTTCTATTGAGCTTAGTTCTTTTATGACTGGGTTGGTTTTGCTTTGGTTTTTTAATTTGTTTTTCATTTCTCAACAAAACTTTGTTCTGAGACCATTTTTTGTTTGCTTATCAAATTGCTCCCCTTGTTTTATTTAACTGTGGTTATAGCTAAGGTTTTCAAATATAATCTATTGGATTCTATGAAATAATACAAAATTTTTTCTCATACACTGTTCATTTTGACCCCACTGTCTGCAGTACACTGTTTCATTTTTTAATCTCTAAGATTCACATTCTTGTTAAGTGATGCAGCAAAAATCAGTGAAGAACACAGTAACTACCTTCATTTGAATGCCTACATTAATGACTGATAATTTATTCTCATGCAGTAGCAGATGAGTATAGCTGACATTAAAACACTGCATTATTGCATTAAATCTGTGATTTCTCACAGAAACTCATTATATTCCTGTGTATTCCACCTACAAGGTTTAGATTTATTATTTATGAATTTGATTCCTCCTTCAACATAAAATATTAAGAATGGTTCTATAAGTCACTGAGGGAAAGAATTCATTTTCATCCAAGACATATACAACAGTAAAAAAAAAGAAAACAGTGGCAAAATACACTTTTTGCTTGAGAGCTGAAATTTTTTCCTAATTTTCTGGCAAGAACTTTTAAAAGAAATATATTTAGTTAGTTTTATCTAGTCATTGAATTATTAAACTGCTAAAACAGACTGATGGCTAAACCCAGCATTTTTCAAGGATTCTCTGCTTTCTCACTTCCATTATCAAGGTCGTGGATGGTTTTTGCTGCTGTTTGTCATGCTCCAGGAGTACAGTGATTGCCTGATGAATAAAATCAGAAGAATGACAGGTGCATGGAGTTAGACCTTCGGAAAGGAGTATGTATTTCATTTAGTAAGGATATCAGCTACTCCCAAGGCTCAGATGACTGCAGCAGAATTTGTCTTTGATCCAAAGTAAAGAATTGAGAGGACTTAAAAGCAGCATGCTTCAGTGCTGTCCTGCTGTCTGAAACCACCACTCAACTCCACCTCATCCACACTCACACTAATTGACAAAGATTGTGCAACATTTGACTACCTTCCTCCTTCCAGACTACAAAGGAGAAAATTGAACAGTGCTTTTGCTTAAATACCTCCTGGTTAAAAGTAAGGCAGGTTATGAGAAAAGGAGCTCTGGCTCCTTTATAGTCCATGCTGTGTGTCTAGCAGCTCCATTTCTGCTTTATCAAAATTAATTCAGCTTCTCACAGAGAAGAGGTACAAAGGGGCAAACCAGTAAAAGGATTAATGTAATCATATTCAAATGATTAATATAATCATATTCAACTTTGGCATTTGAAACCAAGTGAGTTCAATGAAAACAAAAAGGAACACTTAAGACTGGAGGTAGCAAAACTACGTAACCTCCACTTCCATCCCTGTCGGTGTTGGTTATCCTTGCTGGCTGCATTAGCCTAACAGGTGCTGGAGAACCATGTTTTGAAGATTCTCTGAACCTCTGGTTATTTCTTAGACTAATTCTTCATCTAGTGTCAGTGCCAACCTCATGTTCATTGTGTCCCTGAAGGCAGCCTGAGCTCAGCCTGCCCGTGACACAAAGATGCTGCACTGTTGGGCAAAACCAGCAGCTCATATTGTTGTGCTCTGCTGGTGGGGTCTGGGCCAGCCACTAAAATTCTGAGGAAAAACACCACTACTGCACAAGCAGATGCTCTTGAAATTAACTGTACATTTTTGGTCTTGCATGGATGGGATCAAAACAGACAAAAATTGGAAGGTCCTGCCTGATCCTGTTTTCCTTTCCACATCGCTACAGTACTGCGGGTTTGTAGGGTACCACACCCATATCTCCTTATCTGCTCTGTGTCAGAGGGCTATCAATCAAAACAGTATAAATTACGTAAAAAAAATTATGAAAAGAAAGTGGCAGTTAGAAATAGCCTTATAGTAATCTCAATATCTATAAATGTAAAGATTTTTTAGTATATATTGATATAATTAGCACACATTTTTCTAAACAGAACTCAAGAATAACCCTCTATAGTCACGGAAATTAGTGGTTTAATTACCCTTAATATACCTGGAGCCAAGATTTAACTTTTTTTAGCACACTTAATTGCTTTTGCCTAAAACTTCCTTTCAGAAACATTTACATAAAGGGTTTACAGGGTTATAATTTCAATCATAGTCATAAGATACTGAAATGAAATGGGTCTGAGAAAATATCTCATGTTAAGATCCGTTATGAACTCTCTTCAGAAGAATAAATTAATAATAACTTCAATTTTTCATTGTATCATCTCTCATAAGACATTTGAAGAAGACAGAAACAAGCTGTTTTATCTAGAGTTCCTCAACTGCCATCAGGTAAATTTGAAAATGATAAAATATGACATTAACTTGATTAATGCATGCATTTTGTAAACAAATCAATTTAAAATAAAGCTGAGCAGTAGTTAAAATTCATGGTAATTACAAACA
The DNA here is from genome assembly GCA_013398015.1 of Oreocharis arfaki. Taxonomy (NCBI): domain Eukaryota; kingdom Metazoa; phylum Chordata; class Aves; order Passeriformes; family Paramythiidae; genus Oreocharis; species Oreocharis arfaki. The sequence goes on from VZRR01003882.1 coordinate 917,328, forward strand.
TTCATTAACACTGCACAGCTGAGGACACTAGATAAAAGTCTGAAGAACTGCTTACATTTCATTCAAGCCCCTGCTACTGAATGTTTTGTAAATAGTTATTTGCTATCAATTTGCAGGATAGATCCTAATGTCCTTAAATCTCCAAAAATTTTAATTTAGATTGTTTTCCTTAGTTTGCTTTGCTGTTGAATGTAAGAACAGCAGAGGTGCTGGCTATTAAGAAGTGCTGTATTTCAATGTCAAAAGAGAAACCTGAAATTGTTGTTATTCCTAAGAAAACTGGTAACATCAAATTCAAGAATTCAGAAGCAATCTTGTTGCGACACTACTTTAGCATAATGAAAACTGGCAGAGCAGCATCTGGTGTGTTTTAGAGCCTGAGTGGAGAGACTTCCCTGCTACCTCTGATTGGTAGGAGAGATCCGTCACTCAGTATAGTGGCTGAGCACGGCTAATGAATTTTACTAATATCTTATTCCAACTTTAGTTGACAAGGGTTAAGACAAACACAGTGGCTTATGAACATGATACCCAGCTTGAAAACATGCTCTGTGGTTTTTTCAAAGTTTTTGTTCAGTGTTGGGTTTTTTGTTGGTGTTTTGTTTGGGTTTTTTGTTTGTTTGTTTGGGGGTTTTGTTTGTTTTTGTTTGTTTGTTTAGTTTGGCTTGGTTTTTGTTCTTGTTTTTCCTAAGATGGCATGATTACTCAAGAAAAATAAAACTTGACCATTAAATGTTTTTGCATGGACAATCTGAACGGAGGTTTTAGCAAGGTGGAGGTCACAACCCAGAAGGGAAAGGGACTAGAAGTACAAATAGCAGGAAGATACAGAAAAACAAATAAAAATTAGTTGGTAGAAAGAATTTCCCAAAACTAGCATAGGAAGAGCCAGATACCTATCCTTTTATGTATTTGTATTAAATCTAGGTTCCTTTTTAAAAGAAGACTTGCTATACTCAAGCGTGCTACTTGACAGGGAATAAGGAGGATCTGAAGTGTAGAGCAATCTAGACTAGGTCATCTCGCAGCCTATTACGGTTTTAACCTCTATAACACTAAGAAATAATCTGTTACTGTGTTCTTTTTTGGCTCTTCTCATTACCTTCAACAAAAGAATATATGATTGGCATCCACCAATGCACTTCATGACAGAACAAAATTAAGAACATTTAGTGATAAGGGGACATCATTCCAACTATGCAGCCTCTTGTTCACATTGGATGGCGGCCTGGAAGCAATGTAAAGCTTGGGACGAGACAAATTGCCTCTTGCATGTTTCCATGAAAGCAGAAGATCACTCTTGTCTATTGCCACTGGAATTAGGATACAGAATGTATTGAGCTATTGTACAACTTGTCCCGAGGTAGCAGAAACTATAATTCCTTAGATTTGATAGTTGCTATCTATCTGTATAGTAAATAGCTCCTTTAATATATTACATATAGAGTACAGCAAGGCTTGTTCAATGTTTTGAATTACCAACAAAGAAGATTTGGACTGAGCTGATAAAAGTTCTGTTTTATTTATCTTTGCAGTAAATCACAATGTAATACTGAACATCGTAACTCTATTTGATGTCAGCATGTTTTGCTTTCTTTCATAAACCTATAGTATGCCAAAATCTGCTGAACATGCTAATTTGGTCTATGTAGTAATTGGCTGTACAGAACAAAACAAATACAAAATGAAAATCGCATTTGACAATAACAGAGCCATTTCACTACAACACCAACAACAAAGCAGAAGGCTAAATTCAGCTTTTGCCTAGTATGGAGTGAGGTAACTGAAGACATTGGAGTTGTGTTTAAACCAGGCCTGGACATGGACATTAATATCTCTAGAAGACAAGGAAAATACTAGCAACACTAAGAAGAACAGGAAGAAGACATTAAGTGTTATATTCTTTTGAGGTAAGAAACATAAAGTGAAGCCCCATTTGTACAGAAATTTAGATAACTGAGTATTTAAATACAATAAAATTAACCTTTGTCTTACAATACTATCTTAATTTAATTGCAGAGCAGATAGAATAAAGTTAGTGTATGACTGAGACACTATCTCTTTCGAGAAATGAGTTCTATTGGCCACTGCAGTATGATCAGTATTGGTATAATAGGATGTTTCCAACATTCATGGCATAGTTTCCATTTGGCATCAAAGCATTGGTTTGAATCATATTTTATCTATAACTTTGATCATATTTGTTTGCTGATGATACCAAACTGAGTTGGAAAGTAGATATTTCAAAAAGGAGAACCCTCTCCAGGAATATCTGGATAGGCTGGAAGAATGGAATAACAAGAACCTTACGAAGTTCAACAAGGACAAGTGCAAGGTCTTGCAATTGGGAAAACATAATCCAGGAGTGCAGCACAGGCTGAGATCTACCTGGCTGGGGAGCAGCTCTGTGGAAGGGGGCTCGGGGGTCCTGGTGGACGAGCTCAATATGATCAAAGAGTGTGCTGCTGCAGCAAAGAAAGCCCACGGGAGGCTGGGATGCATCAACAAGAGTGTCACCAGCAGAGTTAAAGAAACCATAATCCCAGTCTAATCAGTGCTTTTCAGTCCACATCTGGTGTACTGCATTCAGTTTTGGTCCCTCCTAAACCAAAAAGACGAGGAGAGGCTGGAGAGAGCCCCGAGAAGGGCCACAAAGATGGTCAGAGGGCTGGGAAGCCTGACATGTGAGGAACAGCTTAGAGAACTGGATCTGTTCAGCCTTGAGAAAAGAAGGATAAGAGGATACCTTATCAACATGCTCCACTGTTTGAAGAAGAGGGAAACTCCATTTTTACGAGGAGGTACATGAAAGAGAAAAGGGGTTATGGATGCAAGCCACTCCTCAGGAAATTCCAATTGAACAGAAGAGGAGAATATTTCACAATGAGAACAATCAGCCATTGGAATAACCTCCCAATGGAACTGGTGGATTTCCATATGCTGGACACTTTTAAGATTCAGCTAAACAGGTTTCTGGGCTATCTTATCTAGACTGTGCTTTTGCCAAGAAAGATTGGACCAGGCGATCCTTGATGACCCTTCCAACTGGGTATTCTGTGATTATCTATGACATATTTTTCTTTACAGGTAATTGAGATCAATGCCTCTTTAAAGCAGCCACTGCATACTGTCACTTCTTTGCAGGCACTGAGAGGTATTGAAGACCCTATTGCCTTTATGTGTATTTGCCATCCATGCCATTTCTGACAACACTTATTCACAAATCTAAAATTTTCACTTGATCATACACGACATGCCACAATGGGTTCAGATGACACCAAACATTCCATCTGCTCTGCCACAGAGCTGTGCCATGCAGGAGGAAAGCATTTTTCTTGACACATGAAAGCATTGTTTTTGTAAAGATTATGAAGATATCTGTACACTGTAAGAAAGGAAGAGCCAAGGTTCACAGACTTATTTGGCTTTTCTCAGTATAAGATGATGTGAAGCATCAAATGCATGAAGATCAGTGCAGTTTTCTGTGTTTGTCAGGGTAAGGGCTGCCTACAGGCTCACCACACATGGGAAGTCTACCGCCAGCCAAAGGCACCAGGGGAGACAATGAACCATGGAAAAAATCCATCTAGATGAAACTTAAGACATAACTTGCCCATTTACCCTGAGAAATGTGCTAAAGAGGCGCAAGTGTGTCAATCTGAAACATGTTGTCTGGTGGCCTTTTCACAAGCTGGTCAGAGGACAAATGAGAAATTTTGGTCATGTTATTTCCAGTATACGAAATACAGGAAAAGTTAGTTGGGAAAAAAAAATCAGCTCGTAATCATAACACAAAATTTTTCTTGGAAGACAATGCTAGTGGTTTGCCAGCAATATACGAAACAGAAAATGTAAGGATTATTGTCTCAGGAATGCTGCTACTTAGAGTACCCAATTTTGGTTTTTAATAAGCTTATTTTTTTAATAAGACCTATATTAATTCATAACAGTTCAGGGTCCTTAAGCTACAGAAGGATACTACGTTCTCTTTAGAAGATAAATGATCAGATTTTGGTCTAATAAGCTACCAACTTGTAAATTTGTTTACTGCATTTACTGTTCCTCTTGTAGCTTTGAAGAAAGATAAAATCAGTCAGGAACAATTCCAGCACATTAAATCAAAAATTAAGGCCAATGATACAATCAGTGAGCTCTCAGAACAAGGTTCTCCTTTCTGTTAGTATCCCACATAATTCCAAGACAGATAATTTTTAAGTATTCTCAAATACGGTGTTTTTACTACAACAGTTAAAAAACAGAGTTATAAAGAGAACTTGTCTTACAGCTTAGGAAAATAGGGATTTTCTGCCACATATTCTGGTATGAGGTTGCACTAGAAATACATGAATCCCTTGTAAGCAAATACCTTTTAGTTGAAAAGAAATAGTTCTAAAACTTTTTTTAAAAAAATTAGATTGATGAAAAATTATAAAGTTTGAATAGTTTTATTTCATCTCAAAATACCATAACGCCACAGTTTTTTTCAGCATATTTTGTCCAATGCTAATTAAAACTAATCTGTTCTCTGCTAGGCAGCTGTAAGCTCTTGTTTGAACTACGTGTAGAGACATTAGCCAAATTCTGAAAATATAAACTCAAGACTAAGTTTTCTAGTGGTGATGCTTCCTCCCAAATTCAGTTTATTCCACTGTCACAATACGAAGCCACATCTTATTTTTATTATTTTTTTCCCCCCAAAATGATTGCTATTAATTTTGTTACTTATTTAAAAGTAATTATCATAAGTACATCAAAGTACTATGACAGCCTGGTCTGATTCACTGTTTACTCAACTTTGATCAGGACTAGGACTAGTGATCTTCCTGGGTCCCTTCCAACCTGACTGATGATCTGATTATATGACTAACTAACCCTGCAAGCCTCTGCAGAATAAATTAGAAACATTACTCCCATCCCAGTAGTCAAGATGAGGAATCCAAAGAATTAAGCAACTTCGGGTAATGGCAGTCCTTGTCAAACTCATGTTCCAGTCCCTACAGTCCATCACTGTGCATTCAGAGAGACGAAGACACACACTGACTGTTAAATAATGTTTTGCAGAAAATGCAGAGAAATTTGCTTTCAGATGATTATCCAGAAGTCTTATCTTCACTGAAATGAATTTTGGAATATGATATGCATTTAGCAAGAAGCAATGATAAAAGATTCTTGCAAGCTAAAAAAAACCAAACAAACCAAAACAAACAAAAACCCCTAACCTGAAAATATTCAGACACGGAAACAGTGATTTGATATAATTCCTTTGCTGGAATTCTAGTCTTAAATTTAGGATTTCTGTGGCAGAATTCCTGGAAATAGTAGAAAGGTACATCTCCTCCCCTCTCATGAGATTGTCAAGCAGTCTCAGTGATTCTTGACATGCAAAACTTCTTTCTTACTGGCATAGAGAATTTAATAAATATCCAATCTAGTGTATACATGTTTTATTAACCTTTTTTTTTTTTGTTTCAGTTTAAGAGCTGTTATGATCAGTGTAAAATAAACCACAAAGACAAGCAAAAGAGCATGGAATTGCCTGAAACAGGTAGTTATTCTGTATGCTCATTCAACTACACAGGAAAAAATAATAAGAACTTGATGGTATTTACTGAAACTAGTACATGCATCTCCTCTATTATAGCAGCAAGAAATAAAAGCCCATGATCAGATGCATAGCATATGAATGTATATAAAAAATAACATAATAAGCACATTTTAATGCATATATTTAATATAAATATCTTAAAATTTATAAAAATATACAGTACAGTGCATATATAGTACATATATTTAATATTTTCCCCATAAGAAATAACTCTGTATTTGTCCCAGAGCATACAGAAAATATACTTAGTGATTAATATATATTTACTGTGGTTATTTAATGTTTTAGTACAGGTAGGTGAAGGTTACTTATCTCCTAAAGTTTTTAATACAAATTATTCTTTTTCCACCTGTATTCCTGTGGAGTATATTCTCTGCAGTTAAATATTAGGCTCCTTAGAAGACAGTTTTCTGGCACATCTAATTAGTTCTACATTTTTTGGTCATTCTCCTGAATGTGGCTGACAGAGGTATCCTCAGTAATTGTCGAGGTCAGGGATCTTAGAGAGACCTTACCCTCATTACTCCAAGTGGGGATCACTTCACTGGTTTTCTACACTAAAGATCAGAACTGTACAGCTCAACATCTTAGAAACACTTCTATCCTACTCTAATTAGAAAATTGAGGAAATTAAACATACTGAGTCTGAAACTGGTAGGACACAGGAAGAAATTTGAAGATAATTGGAAGAGGGTATCAGCACTATCAAAATATTCCCCTTTTAAAAAACGCCAATTAAAATATATTATAAACTGAAAGATTTTTTTTCTTTAAAGCCCAGCAGCCTATGATTCTTTGATGATGAACTTGTCTCAGCATCTAGAAGCAGTCTGAACCCTTAAATAAACATACTTATACCCATTTCAGTCTACAGAGATTCAATTCCCACTTAACTAGGATGATGCCTGTGCAAATGGTAGCATAATTCGAAATTGTGGTTATACTCAATATTTTGAACCAATGGAAGGAAGGAAATATAAATGAAAATAAGTTAAACAGCAACAATAAAATCAATTCATTCCATGCTAAGGCAAATCACCATATCTAAAGGAGAAGTTGAATATGATTGAAGGCAGTGTAATAGATGGATTGGAGTCAGGAAATTTATATCAGTGCCAAATCAATTACAAGTTGCAGGTGTCCAGAATTAATTAAAATAAATTGCTGTAAATTAGGCATTAGCTATCTGTCATGAGGGAAGAACAGCAGAAAAGGGCGTAAAAATAGATGTATTTCTTTTATAGAGATATTGAAAATATCAGAAAATAAATGTTACAAATAATTGTGTGCATTGGTTGGCAGAGTTTTTGTTCTGAAAGCAAAAGTCTGTGAAGGTGTCTTCTTAAAGTAAAGTGTACTTAGAAAGAGATTTATACCAAATGACTTTGTTGAATCTGATGTTTATACTTTCTGTGTTTAAGACTGGAGATAATACAGCTAGCAGACATTAAAATAACCTGAATTCTGTATTGCACAGACAGAAGCTTCAGTGCAGGTAAATAAATATTGACTTGTACTTTCAAGTACCAAGAAAAAAAAATTCTATGAACAAATATTTAAGCATCCTTAATGTCAGAAACTGTTTATATAAAAGCAGTATTATTTAAATATGTATGAACATTTTTCAATATTATTTTGCTTGTCATTAAAAAATGTTATTCTCTATAATCATAGCAAATAGTTCAAGGGTCAGAAAAATTACTGTCTGATAAAAATCCCTACAAAACCATAGAAGTCAGATAACGAAAATAATAGGGTGTGATTTCCTAAATATTAGAGAAAGGATTGGGGAAAATCAACTTCTACATCCACAGAGTTTTGAGGACAATGAAGTTGCAGTGCACATGACGGAAGGCCCAGCAATGTTGTCTTTACTGTGTGTTGGTGAAATACACAGTTTCCAAAAGTTTTCCTGTGTGATACATTAGACTTGCAGTGTCATGACAGAAGTGTCAAATTTAATTACCTGTGTTCTCTTGAACAGGAAGAGGGGTGAAGATAAAGCCTTGTAAAACAGCTACTGAAAGCAATTACTCAGGAAGCTATTAGCAATGAGCTTCTCTAGTTGCCTGTACTACAAATCAAGGCCCAGCTTTTCAAATAACTTAAATAAAACCACATATGCTTGTAAAACAAGGGGATGACAGCTGAGAATGTAAGAAATCAGTAAATGAGATAAGGAAGGGAAGACTAACAACTCAACACTACAAAACACCAGTCAGTAGACAGCCTCACTGAAGGGATTTAGCCGAGGCAGAAAATACTAGAAACCTTGTGACCGGGGACATGACTGACCAATTCAGTGGTTTGCGTCTCGTGAAACGTCTATGAGTTTCTAGGTTTCTAGTCTGAAAGAGGAAACATTATACTACTCATTCCTGGGTACTGCACAGTTTGGGTTACAGCCTCATTTTTCTGCTAGTTTGTTTCACACAGCTCTCATTCACACCTCATCTGTTTCTCAGGGCATAATTTGGCCTCAATTTTGTCCACCAAATCAAAGTTTCTCATATATCACCATTAAAGCAGTAAAAGTTTCCCATGACCCTTTGCCTGTCTATAAATCACAAGCTATGAAGATATTCCAGGGTGATCAAATCAGTCAGAGGGCGTTTCATTGAGCGCAGTTTCTCAAGCTGCTATTTATGAACATGGGGAAGTCATTTTTTTCCCTGCAGTAGAAACTGAGAGTATAGCTTACAATGATTAAGATGCACCTTTTCTGAATTGTACATTTAACTAAGAAATGCATTCATATCATCTTAAAAAGGGGCATATCAACTCCCATCCTATTCTGGGAGGAGTGTTTATCATATAAAGAGGACCTGATGAGAGCTTTGGCATGTATCAGAGAAAATATTTCTACTGTTTTCATGTGTCATATTTGTCAGTCTCACTAAAACTACTTTATGCTGTATTTGTGTCTCATGACTAGCAGTGTGTCCTGGGACAAACTGGTAGCTTCAACTTTTCTACACAGGAAGCATAAGCTTTTCATCTTGACTTCTGGATTTTATATAATAAACTGCATTTCTTCCACAAAGAAAGAAACCTGCTTACATAAACATCATTTGTTGTACCAAGCTGCATCCTCACCTGGGAACAGCATGTGCTTGAGCAGTGCCTAGCACAATGGATGCTAAGACAACATTGACAGCAAGCATATTATTTGCACATCTTTGAAAGCTGAATTGTTATATCCAAAAATAATTTCCTGGGAAAGAACAAATGCAATCTTGTTTGTTCCTTTCCATTAAATTTTCTGCCTCTGTTTGACTTATGAAATTGTTGAGCTCATTTCAGATGCTAGAAGTTGAAGTGAAAGGACTATAAATAGATCAATCAGGTTATGTTCAGTACCTTTTGGTCAAAAACTAATGAACCCATGTAATGACAAACAAGTTGGCTCTTCAGCATTTGTGATCCTTTGATTTTACCTGAATTCAATTTTTCACCTTATTTGTTATTTTTCTCATAACTATGAATAACTTACATTCATTGAAATGTAAGATTTTTTTTCTCTATATAGACCTGGGATAGAAATCCTCTGTGATAGTTCTAAATGCTAAAAATAATCAGCTTACATAATATTCAGTGAGACATTTCAGTTTCTTCATCATGCTTTGGGCTCAGCCTACGGATCTTTTAATGGGAAATTGACATTTCCTACAAAATGAGAAAGGTGCCACCTTGCAGTGCTTTAACTGTCGCACGTTTTATCCATTTCTGATGCAGTTCTCTGCTCACAGCCAGTTTACTGCTAAGAATGTGACGAGAGCAGCAGCTGGTAATTTGTCAAGACTTCTTGAGACTTCATTTAGTTGCTTCAGTAATTTTAAAGCCCATCCAGAGTCCCTTGAGTAGAATCCCTCCTATTGATGAAAATTCTCCACTTGCTAAGTGCAAAATCTAAGTTAACAGGACATGGATAATAGAGCTGCAGAGAAATCTACCTCAGAGATCCACGGAGTGCTGTTAGGAACGTGGGGCATCGATGCTCATTTTTTCAATCACCCTGCTCTGAGAATGAAAGCAGCTGCAGAGAAACTTCTAAGCTTCCAGAATGTGCATTAAAAGCATGGAAAGTGTTTCTTTTTTCTAGCAAGGTTTCAACATCATGCTAAACATGAACATTAAGCCATAATCTACAATAAGAAGTTCCTGTCCTCAATATTTAAGGAGAAAGAAAAACACTTTTGGAGTCCGGAATCACAAGTTTTAAAGCTGAGTGCATTTTCTTGCACTTTGTGTTCACCTAAGAACCACTTCTTTTGGTGGATGAGCTGTTTTTGATCAGTCTCTGTATCTTTTTACCTTTTGCTCATTTTCGTGTTTGAAGTGTGTATTGTGGAAATATCAAGGCAAACCTTTAAATTTGTAATATTGCCAGTGAAATGCTTCAGTTGTTTCTGTAATTGAACTGCTAATTTTGTAGTAAGGCAAAGGCTCAGCTAGTTCAATATATGACAGCAATTCTGTAATTTCCTTTTTCACATGCTTTTAAGGCACAATTAACTGCAAAATTTTGATACTTTCCTCTACATTAGGAAAGTATTTGTCTGATTTTCTTCTGGCTTCCACGTACAAGTTAAGCAGAATTTTAACATAATTGTCTGTGTTCAAAATACCCTTCTCTTCAAATCCTTCTCCAGTCCTTCTCCTAACCAAGCACTTCTCAGATGGGGCAGATGGGGCAGTGTCTGCCTGCAGCCTCCTCAAGGGAATAAGGTTTGATCCTTTGTTACTCTGCTCACACCATTGTTCAGGTTGATAATTTAAGAACTGCTGGGAAGCCCAAAATAGAGACAAATTTAATGGTCAGTGCAATGTTCTGATAATACTTAAGTTCTGAAAATATTAGACCTGATATTTAATATTAATAAACTTCTTGGAGCTGATTTCTTTCAGTTTGATCAGTTAAGGAAGTCTGTAAGTCCAAAAGGATTGAAGGAAGACTCAGATTTGGGTGTGGAAATATACCTTTGAAATATCAGCAAACAAGAAAATGCCTCCTAAAATCATGCCACAGTTGGAGACTGAGGCATAGATTGAATAAAAATACTAAACATGGTTAATGCAGGTATTCCTGAACATGAAAGAAACCTGACTTTTTCTTGTTCCTGGATACGGGATCTGAGAAAAAAGGTAGAAACTCAGTGACTTTATTACAGATGAAACCTTGGGAAGCGAGTCACTGGACAAAGGACCAGAATGTAGAGTAAAATGATTTTTGTTCAAGGGAAAAAGTTATTTCTGGGAAAGGGCCCCAAAACTAAACTAGGTAAATAAACAGTTTGAAAATCATCACAGAAATTGGAAAAGGGGCTGGGACAGAGGGAAGGTGGTATACAGAAAGGTAAACTACACTTTGCAACACCCTGAAAAAAGAAAGATGCATTAAATAGGGACTTAGAGCAGGGAGAAAGAACAGCTGTTTGGATCATTTGAAAAGAAGCAAGATGAAGTCTCTAAACTACAGTACTTTCTCACTTAATGTTCTTAAAGTAATGATGAACAGAATGATTCGAAATATGAAAAGCATGTTATTGTGAACAGCCACCTGGAAATAATACCCAAAGTTATCCTTTGGCTTTACTCAGTTGACCTCATATCACTGAGAGATGATTGCCATATGTACTACTGAAGAACATGTCTGGGCTCAGAGGAGAAACAAATAATCCATGGAAAGAAATGCAACTGAAGACTGGTCATCTGGAAATGAATTCAAGTGATGTGTCCAGGTAAACAGAAACATCTTTTTTTATTTAGATAACTGATGAGCTGAAAAGGGTAATAGGACTTCTCTGCAGTAACCTGGAGAGGAGCTACCAGCAAGGGAGAGGTATCTAATGCTAGGCCATTTGTACACTCAGTTTTCAGGCCAAATGGATGACAGGGCAAAAATATAGTGCCACAAGTTCAATACTTATGAATATAGGCAATATATTTTTTATTTGTTCACAAACCTGTGTGAATGGCAGTAAAGGAAATGCCACATAACAGTCATAAAAAAAATTTCCCATGTGTGAGTTTAACTCCAATGACTTGCTAGAAGTATTTTTTAAGTTTTTATTTTATGTCTTATTTCCTAAAATGATACCTCATTCCTGGAAGAAAATTATCTACATTAAAAAAAAAAAAAACCACCAAAAAAAAGCACACACACACACACAGAAAAATCAACACACACAGGAAAAAGTAGCAGACAGATAGGGGTTAAATTAAAATAGATTAACTGCAGAATTAAAAGTTAAAAAAACTGAGGATATGATCTGCAAATGAACAGTGCTCCTGGTTTTATTATCCAACCAATGTACAGTCAGTTTTATTACACAGTTCCCTACACTCTGGGGTCCTGTTGGAAGTGTCTGAATTAGTTCGTTTCAATATTATGTTTTTACAGTGACAATTTTTTTCATTAATATTAGGCCAAATTACATTCAGCTGAACAGGAAGTCCCTTGCTAAGGAATAAATGAATTTTAATAAATAAGGATCCATTTACTGCTGTGGTTGCAAGTATTTCTTTTTATAGGACTTTGTATTAGACACAGGGGATTCTCTTCAGTACAAAATCTGGATTATACTTTCTAGTATATGCTTTTATCTCAGTGTCACATGAAAGTGCAGTCGAGCCATAATACAGAAGTCAAACATTAAGCAGGAATAATGTCTTAAAGGAAAAAGCACATGTGCTTAAATTCAACAGCCTGATTTGCATGAGTCTTTTAAGCTGACATTAGAGCTTAGACACTGCTGTGTATTAATGGAATATCAAAGAGGGTGTAATATATCCCAGAGTGAGTAATCAGTGGACAACAAAGAGCTATTGTGTGGACCTTGATCCTGAAAAGGGGCACAGAATGAAGATGCCAAACAAAAGACAGCAACACAACTCCAATACACAATGCCTTGAATGCAAAAGTGAGGAAGTGTTCAAAAACTTATTCAAGACAAATTCACCAGTAAGGGGAATCTGGTGATAAAATCTTCAACTGATATATCTTTCCGAATGCTGCACTTAGCTCCGGAAGCACTAGGAATTTTAAGTCCACAGAAACACTGCTTTTCATCTGAAAGCTATTCAGTGCAGAGATAAAGTACATGGTGCAGTTTATTCCTAATTGTCATTAAACCCATAACAGCGGAAAACAGCACCTCTGTTGTCATATAGCTCAGGTAATGTTATCACACAGGGTCTTTTACTTCCCTTCTTTTTACCTAGAAAAAATGTAATAAGTATTAGAATTCCCATTACAAGGTTGTCAGAGCCAAATCAGTGCATATTGTGCTCTGAGACAGGAATTTTTCAGAGCTTAGTGATGCATGAAATCAGAATAAGGAGAATAAGGAGGAATCCTAAAACAAGAAGATAGATTGACAAAGATTAGTCTGAAGCTACAGAGATGTCAGTCATGAAGTCTGAACTGTTTAGCATAATTTCTCCTAAATCCACTTAAGGTCTGAGGTAAACTTAAGGTACATTGCTGCTGACACCTTTTTACCTTTATTTATCGGGAAATTTGCTTACAATATAAGCAATTTTGGTTTCTGAGTTGAAGTGGATCCATGTCTCAACCAGAAGCGAGTCACTGACTTTTAAGCCATATATGAAGAGAGAAATCCAAGCTGATGCATGTCACTGATGTTGCAGTCCAGGGTCTTCATGTCCTAGAATCATGTTTGGCTCTTCCACCAGCCTGCTGTAGAGCAACCATTACCTTGCACGGACCTGCCTGATGCTAATTCAAGCTTCAGGTGAAATATTTACCAAACGTACTAACCCTCCCTAGCACTGAGCTACCACTCACCTACAGTAAAATGAATTCTTTCCTTTCTCCTCTGATTAAATAATTGTGAAATCTTAGTTTATCTTGGATCTATAATATGGGGTAATTAGAAAAGTTGATTTTATTTTTTTAACTTATCTTTTCTTTATAAATACGAAGTTGACATAAAATGAAGTGAGCAGTAAAGTGCTGAGAAAAAAAATAAGTTGAGAAAATGTTCCCATCCTAGATGCAAAAATACAAATGTGCAATGAAAGAATCATTTGTAGAGCAAACACAGTTCCCAAAGCACAGCAAAGGGGAGCTAGCTGTTACTGCTACAGTTCCCATCTTCTTTTGAGAGCTTTTTCTGACATTTACTGATGGCTTGCTGTTGGTGAGGGTTGTCCTCCAGACTTCTGCTTCTATCAGCTAACAGGAGGCTTCTCTTGGTTGTTTTCCTGTTAGGGAGAGCCTGTGCTTTCTGTCTTCAGCTGACTGCTGTCAAGAACTGACCCAAGCACCTCTTTGGTTGAGAGGCACCCACTCACCCGTCAGGCTGGAGCGCCACTGCCCCAGCCCCAGGAGTTGTTAGTGCAGCTGTGCATGTGGGCTGTGGGACATCAGAGAGGATGGACAGGTGATTGACAGGGTGTTCTCAGAGACCCTGAGGAAACAAAAGCCCACGCTATGTGAAACAAGAAATGAGGCTCAGCTAGAAACTGCACTCAAAGGAATAATAGATGGAAACTCTCAAGATGGGGAAGACTTGAAATGTGTGATTTCAGGCAACAGCAGTCTTCCTAGATCTTGGCCTGTAGGTCATTTACACCTGTAGATCTGTAACTCCAGGACAGACAGAGTGCCCTGGGAGCAGCTGAGGAGGAGGAATACTCATCAGAGAAGGCATCAAGGCCAGCTGATCCTGGGCCAAGCATTTGTGTAATAGGCCCTAAAAAAGTAAAAGTAGGCTTTGTGTGGGTGTGTGGAATGAATAGGTTATACTCTGCTTCAAAAGTCTGTTCTCAGTGGTATAAAACTCAGGTGGTGGCTGGTTACTAGCTATCATTCCTTACAGTCTTATAGAGAGGCTGCTGCTGTTTACTGGTCCTGTAACGTCCTGTACAATGGCAAGGACTGCATGCAGTAGGTTCACAAATGATACCAAATTGAGAGGATGATAGATCATCTGTAGAGCTGAGACAAACCTTGGTATTTTCATAAAGTTCTAAATCTGGAAAGAAGAGCTCTGTGCTTGACTAGTCAAAAGCCGGCCTGCAGAGAAGGACCTAGGGTCTTGGCTGACACCACGCTGAACATGAGTCAGCAATGAGCTCTTCCCATAAAATGGTCAGCCACTTTCTGCATTAGTAAAAGGCAGCTGGCAGGTTCAGAGAGGCAATTTCCCCCCTCTATTTGGCACTTTTTCTCTTGGGATTATATCTGAAGGACTGATCACATTGACGTACTAGGGTGAGTCCAGAAGAGATACACAAAGATGTCCGTGGGGTGAAAGCACATGACAAATGAGTAGAGGATGGGAAAACTTTGAAGTTTTTTTTTCTTCAGCCTGGAGAAAAGAAGGTTAAGGATAGATTTTTAAAATTTCTTCTGTTTATATCCATCTATTGGAAAGTATGGGGAAGACAGAGCTGGACTTGAAGATACCAAAAATAAGAGGTAACAGACACTAATTAGAATATGTGACAACATATAACGAAGCAAACATATTGTGAAGGTGTTCAAATCCTGCGATACATTGACAAGACAGGTTGTAAAATCTCCATTCATGGAGATATTCAAGACTGGCCTGGACAAACTCCTGAGAAACATGATGCAGTTAGTCCCGTTTTGAATGGAGTGTTGGACTAGATGGCTTCTAGAAACCGTATCCAACCTCAGCTATTCTTTAGCAGTCATGCTTTCCAGGAGTATTGCAATTGAAAAAAAGGTGTTTTGTTTTGTTTTGTTTTTAATAATGTCTTTACTAACGAGATCCAAAACCTTTTGCTTTGAACTGATGACTGTGAGTGATTTGGACTTTGGATTGTTAGTACAGGATATTGGGATCCATTCACAGAAAAGATGTACCAGAGTCGTAGAAAGAAAGCTTTAAAAAATTGCTGACAATAAAAGAGTAAAAAGGAAAAGTGTTTCAAAGTCGTGTAGTAATATATCAGAAAAATGGAACTTGTCAATGAGTCCAAGAAATTTGTGGATATTGTGTTTGTTTTGACTGGAGTAATTTTCTTTGCAGTGGTTAGCATGGGGCTATGTTTTCGATTTGCTTTCCCTGTTAAACTGTCTTTACCTCAATCCATCAGTTCTCTGGCTTTCGCTCTTCTGATTCTCTCCCTGACACCGCTGGTGGGGGAGTGAGTGAGTTGTTGTGTGGGGCTTGGCCGCTGGCTGGGGTTAAATCACAACAGTGTTCATTTCTGTAGATAGGAGTGATAAAGAATTATCAAAATAGGCTAAGATTATTATCAAAATAGTATGAGATTATTTGTAGACTTATTTGGGCTCTTTCTAGTCTGAAACCTATTTTTGCAATTTTGAGTGTGGGGAGAGGTGCCTTTTGATTTTTGCTAGACAAAAAGAAAGACTGATTAATTTTGGGGTAATGATAAATCTGCAGTCAAGCTACAGAAAACCTTTTCAGTTCCAAACTTCAGTTCTAACCATGAATACTTAATGTTCCATGGGCAGAAGGGTTTCTTTAAAAAAAAAGATACAAATATTACCACTAAGTATATGTCACTTGGCTTAGTAGTGACAAATGAACTACACCAGCAGATGTTCTTGGGGTTACGTAGCTGCTGTATATATTGAACAGTTGAGAAAATTTCTGAGAATGAAAGAGAAAAGTATATGAAATTGCAAAAATACAAGGATAAAAATATAAGATTAATAAACAGTCATAAACCAGTCAAAAGTCTGATAGATTCCCTTGAATGGTGATTCTTGTTCTTGTCGAAGAGTCAGTAATGCATAGATCTGAGAACATTGAAAGAGATCACTCCTACAAAAATAACACAAAAGAGGGGTTGTGAAAGATCGTTCTGCTCAATGGTTTGAGAACTTTGTAGAACTGGAAAGTTTATGGAAGCTACGCCAAACATTTAGCAGATTCAGAATGTGCTTGTTCTGATGCCAACATAATCGTACTTCTATCACACCATTTCACCTTTTTACATTGTTATAATACCATACCATCACTTTTCAGACTATGTAATGAGGGGATTTAGTGCAATGTGACCTTAAGTCACACATATAAAAATAATAAACTTTTCTCATGCATCTTCTTGAGTTTTTATCTAGAAACTCTAAATTTTTAATGTTATAAATATGTTTCAATTATTTCAGCACAGTTAATTTAATGACACTTCGGTAAAATTCAAATGATACACTTCCCACCTCTAGGCTTATTATGTCTGCTATGAACACAGGCAGAGAGATAATAGTCAATGAGCATAATAGAAAATAATATTCGTGACTGTACAGAGATGACAGGCTACTGTTGCAGGAGAAAAAAAAGCCTACTAGTATACTACGTCCAGTGAAGTGCTACAGATACTAACACTGGTGCTAATTTTATTAAATATTTTTAAATAATCAGATTAAAATGGCAAATTAATTAACTTAGAATCTCTTACTTGTTAAACTTGAAAACCAGAAATTTGAGAAATAATTTTTTTAAAAGGATTTAGCAAGATGAAAGCGGAAGGGAAGGCCAAGGTTGAGGAATGCTCATTAAAAGCCTTCACAAATATCAAATACCTCAATTGCTTGCTCTTGCTAGACCATTTTTTCTTTTTCAAAGCTCGTCTACTAAAAAGAAGCCTCAGTATATTTGTAAGCTTCCTGTGTGCATTACATTTATGATTCTTTTCCCTTTGACTTTCATTTATTTGCTGTACGGACAGTAGCTGTATACAGTCATTAAAAAGAAAAATGAGAAATACAGGAATGTCAGATAAATATGTAGGAGAAGAAAATCTACTTACACGGATGTCACTAATATCAGAGTAATGTGATTTTCATTGATACTGCTAATATGCCATGGTAAAATTCATGTTATACACAACTAGATCTTATTAGAGATAGTGTCTTTCCCAGTGGTAAGTGAATTTACAATTTACAAGCAGTGATAGATCACTCATGTTGTTGTTGTTCACAAATATTGTCAAATTCTTGCCTTCTGACCATGATTTACTAGGGAGAAACATTACATCTAAAATTATTTCAAGTTAGGTCCTTACCCAAACAAGAGCATGAGACCAACACTGTCATTCAAGGAATGTAACCCATGATCAGTAACAGGGTGATACTGATTCGTGATACTAATTTTCATATTACTTTAAAAAAAGGAATGCTTTGGCTTTCCTTATAGATAAAATGGTATAAGATTTTTGTGATGAAATATGGTGTCTATTTTTAACAGTGAAGCAAATCTGAACCTTGACAACAGCAACGACTGAGGTTCTATGGTAATTGAAAGTATGTAAAATGCAAACACAACAGATATCCCTTGTTCTGACCTAAAGTGTCTTTTTGCTGGATAAGATACCATTTCATTGCCATATATTGCTTAGACATACACCACTGAGACTGCTGATTGGTCTCTTATAAAATTTAAAATGGTAAATTAAAAACAATAAAAAAATTGAAGTGTGTTCATAAAGTTAGGCAGAGGCCTGAAGATCATCGATTTTGAGAGAGTAATTATCGTCTATCATGACTGTGTGGATTAATTGTAGCATTTTTTCCTAGACTAATGTAATTTTTTTTTTTTTCACTAATGCCATTAGAAAGCTAGTTTCCACCATACTACTTTTTTTCTAAATAATGAACCACTTGTTCAAGTTTTTGCACACAGTTCAATTTTCTGCAGAACATATATAACTTTTTAAAAATATGCATAGACTTATTCTCCTTCTCTGGGACCAATTTTCACACAAATACTGAGAGCCTGTTGATTTTTGAGAATGACAGACTGGACAATGTCAGAACGCAATGTGAAAGAAGATGCCAAAGGCATCATAAAATTCCTCTGAAGGTTTGAAATTTAATAATAAACTTCATAATACAGCTACAAAGATCACTAAATCTTGATACAACAGATGATAATCTGTTGAAAAGCCACCCTAATTATTTCAGATTTATGAAAGATAAGGAAGAATATTCCCTGTAAAGGAGATTTTCCCGTGCAAAATGAATTCTGACAGCCCATGTGCAGAAGATCTTTGTAGCCTCCACAGAGATCATGGATGCTGACAAATAGATTTAACAAAACATTAATCATCACTCAAAATGTAGTACAGTCTAATGTTCTATAAAGTAAAATATATAATCAAAGTACATGCTCATATTCTAGAGGCTGACAAAATTTTTCAATCAAAAATATCTGGGTTCACGTTGGAAATTTCCCACAATGCCCTGAGAACTTTCACGTTCTGCTTCCTTCTAATTTAAAAATTGGCTTGGGGCCTACAGACCTTAAACAGCTTATTTCTGTATTGTGACATGTCACTGAGCCACAGAAATTATTATTTACCTTGTGACTAATTCATTCTGACTGAGGTAAGACTCCCGTGTGCTGTACCACTTAAACAGAGATTATTTCTGCATCAGGAAAACAAATAGGCATATTCTCCCCATATATTGAAGGCAGCTATCACAGAATTGCTTCTATTCATTCAATGATGCTAGCCTTTAAGACACAGTGGCAGCACGCAGACAGTCTAGCAGGACTGGCTTTCGGCATGCACAAACTCCTGAAATGCTTAGGGACTGCTTGGGGCAGCCACTTGAGACAGGCTGAAGTCCAGCCAGGGACCAACTGCTGAGTAGCACAACTGATTGCATGCCAGTGAAATCCCAGCTAGGATTACAAGGCAGCTTTCAATTTACTTGTGTGGGTAAATTATCTGCCCTAACTGGTGCAGAGCATCTATAAGCAGAAAAATGAGAGAATGGGTAAGTGTGCTGTCCTGGATGCTCTGCTGTGAGCACCTGTCCCAGTCCACTCTAGTCCTTCCTGGGCTGCTCTGGCAAAGGCGTGACTGCATCTGTGTGACCTGCTGACAAGGGTCTAGCCAAAAAAACCCCAACAAAAAAACAATAAAAAAAACCCCAAACCCCAAACAACAAAGCTTAGGTGAAATAAATGGGTTATTTTTCTCCTGAATTGTATTCCTGAATCTTTTCACTGTAAAGCAAGAGGACTGAGATGAGGGATGGAAGTTTCAGCAGTTTATCAGTGAAACCCCGCCTAGCGGCACACATAGCTACAGAAAAGCAAGTCTATTGCCTAAAGTCCACAAAGCACACAACATTTAATATTTCTGGGTATTGGACTGTTTCCTTAATCATGTTCTCCATAAGAAAACATGACTGAAGACTGAGGATTGTTCAGATGTATGGCCAAATCACTGTGTTGTAAAAACTTGTGTAATATGCTCAATTAGTAAAATAATGCTGCTTTGGAACAAAGATTTCTTTTTGTCAAGAGACGATCTTGCCATTTTTTTTACTATTTGGTCAAGGTTATCATTGTTTCCCTTTTCTACTTTATAACCAGCTCTCTAATTCCCATTATGAGCCTGCCACAGCTAAATTAGACCATGATTTATGCAAAACTTGAAAAGAAGTGACTTGCAGACTGTCTCAGGAAGATTAGAGTTTCCGCCATGAAGCTTCTCTTTCTTAATGTCCTGGGTATTTCCTTTCTTCATTACTTTTTGAACATTAAATTTCCCCTTGGGAATCTGTGGATCAGTTGGTAACATGAATTTAAGTGTTTAAATTCCCAGGATTTTTAGTGAAGTTTCTTTTAAGGGCAAATGATGCTGAAAGTCATAGTCTGAAGAGCCTCAAGCAAAGAAAAACCTTTAGGTCACTGATGACTTGTCATATTCTACCTGTGTGGCACAAATAGGCAGCCATTTATAACAACAACAGAGAAATGAATCACAGTTAAAATCAAAATTCATGAACTGTTTGCTCAAATGATAATTCATTGTGTCAGCAGATATTCAAGGCATAGACAGCAGATCAAACGTATTCTGCTGTTAACAACTTAAAATGGTTGAGCTTTTTAGCTTTTTCTTTTAATTAGGGCTATGGAATATACATGGGATACTTACTGTTCAGTAACTGAGAAAAAAAAAACAAACGGAAATGCAATTTTATGGAAATACCAAAAAGCTGAAGAGGTCCAAAACACCCACATGTGCCTGATGGATATAAAAGAGTAATTATATAGGACTTGCCAAAGCAGCTGGCTGGCGGCAGGGGTTATTGTAGGGAACTGTGTATCTATTTTCACACAAATAAATCCTGCTTGAATTGAAAATTGGTTCGATGTGGTAGAACACTTCTTCAAACATCAATCCAATGTGTGAAGAAGAGAATGTATTTATAAAATGTAGAGTTCAATACACTGTCACCTAAACATACACTTCTGATTTGAATCAAGACTTATTTCCCTAAAAAGAGTCAGCAAGTGCCTACACAGCTGCATATGAAGTATTAAGGACAAGTAATAACACATTTTTTCCTGAATACCATCCCTGGGAAGAAAGACAGTTCAGAGAAGTCACGTAGGATCTTGTAGATACCAATTTACTTGGATACAAAATGGTAAATTATTTGGTATTCTGTGGGAAATGTTATTTGTTAAACTAATTTAAACTTACAAATAGCCATTTTCTTTGGATATTTGGCTGAGGGCAGAGAGCAAAATCTTCAAACTGCTTAACAAATTGTCTCTATATTTGGAATAACTTTTATTATGAGGAAATAAAGGGTGTTTTTTCTCACCAAAAAGTGGAATGGTAGTAGGCTGAGCTACTCTGCTATCTGTGTGGCTGATTGCACAAAGGAAAGAAAGCTTGTGCCAAGTACAAGTTCAGCCTGGTGCAATTCAGGGACCAATAGACAAACAGAAAAATATGATTCAGAATAATTTTCCTTCCGTTTTACATATACATACTTTCTTTTGCCTTCACAGTGCATAGTTTCCAGTTCAAACAAAAGATACAAACCACAGTTAGATGGAACTGAAATTGTTTTCGAAAGCTACCACCATGATTATGAAGAAAGCATATAATATGTACCTATTCTACATGTTCATATTCAAAAGTATAATAGAACATGTACAAACCAAAGCACTTTATAAAACTGAATACAATTTTTGCCCGCAAACTCAATCTTTTTCTTGTTGCTGCCCTGAAACACCCGTCTTTTCCTTCTTTGATTTTTTCCCATAGTAATTAAGCTTAAAAGATATTAAAATAGGAACTTCCAATGGAAACATTGACAGGTCTTTAAATGTAGTAGAGTGAAGAGTAAAACTGTAATAAGAACCTGTCAAAACTGAAAATGAAGGAGTTTGAGAGGCCAGAAGACTATAAAAACATGTCTATTTCTAAGATTTTGAATTATGATATTTTTAGATTTAAGTGCTCTGTTTCCACTAATTGCGTAGCAAAGTGGAACAGATGAAATGTCTAGGGATACAGGACAACTGCTTCTGCAGATCAAAGATTTCAGTATTAACTTGAAGGTAGGTAAAAAGAAATAGCATCAAATTTCCCTGTGTCTGTGTAATATCTGTATTTGGAATTTAATGCCTCTGTAAAAGACCTCTTTCTTCCCTTTCTTTTCTCTGACTTCAGTTACAGCTGCTGAATGTGAGGCAAACATAACTGAAAGAAAGCAAAATAAAGCAAGCTTAGTTCAAGGCAAAATTTCAGCAGCCTCAATTCACTCCCTCATGTATTGTTACAAGCAGCTTGAACACTTTGTCCCCTCCAGTGACTTTATTCTAAATTTAGTACCTATAAACCATGATTCTCACCTAATGAGCACTGTTTAGTGTTCTCCTGCTCTTCACAGGTCAGTGTATGGCTTGCAATTTTGTACCCACGTATTTATGAAGATAAAATTCCCTCATAAATAATTCTCCATGTTTTTAATGTCTGGTAGATTCACAAATACCCATGTCTCCCTATTTTCAGTATCCACTTATTTTATTTTTAATATTAAAGGAATAACTGTCAGAGCACTTCCTATTGATATCTAGTACTTTGTTGTTCCATGTACAGCCTCTACAGGCTTCTCTATGGCTGCAAATCAGTCCCAACGACCTCAGGGGAGGCACACAGTAAACGGAGAATACAGCAAGCAGAAAGTAACTTTGAAACGTGGCAATACACAATGGGCAGGTTTTGTGCGGGGAAGTGACATCTCCATTTTATGAATTTTGGTGGCCAGGCAGGTTTGGCACAGATCTGAATGCAGAGTTTCATGTGTCATGGAAGAAACATTGATATTAATTCATTATAAGTCCATATTTGTTACAGATCAGAGCCTCCCAGCTGTTAAAGGCACTGATCAACTGATGCATAAACTCTGAAGGGATGAAGTAACCAGACATAGTTAGACACTTCTCAGTGGTGCCCTGTGACAGGACCAGAGACAATGGTCACAACCTGAAACACATGCAATTCCATGAAAACATCAATTCCATTTAAATATTAATAGTTTTTAAAATTTGTTTGGCTATTTTTGGTTGAGTGTTTCATTTTGTTTTACTGTAGGGGTGGTAAACTGTACTAGGAACAAATTTCCCAGATAGGCTGCAGTGTTTCACTCCTTGGAGTTACTCAAAACCTGACTAGACGTGACCTTGAGCAACCTGTCCTAGCCGACATGGCTCTGATCCTGGGAGTGGACCAGGTGCTATCCAGAGCTTCATGCCACTCACTGCTGCTCTGTAATTCTTTGATGTCATTCAGAAAAAAAGGGGAAAAAAAATTACCCAGTTGCAACGAATAAAATTACCACTGTGATTGTGTATTACAAGAACACGGATGTTGAAGTTTGTGTCCTGGCCAAACACAGCCTATTACTTTCAAAATATCTGAAATTCCCTCTGGTGCTTAACCTACCAAAAGTTTTCTTGTCTTATATCCAGAGCTCCTTCAAACAGAAGGGGAGCACAGGACACTAATTGCTCCATAGGAAAAGTGGTTGATTTGAAGTGGCAGGTGGAGCTTTGCTACCATTTATTTTCCCCACAGAAATTCTTAGCGTATTTAGGTCTTGAGCAAAAGTTAATCTGGGATGTAGGTGGATCAATATGAGCAATTACACAGTGGCCACAGAGAGACTGGCACTGTTCTGCTTCTGGTGATCCATGGTGAATCTGACCTTCAGAGACTGTTAATGTTTTCCTGCACAGCTTGTTCTGTGAGGTGAAGGAGAAAGCTTAGACTGTGCCACTGGGCCCTGTGGGAAGTAAGAAGTCGATAAACACAGAACTACATCACCAATGAATACACAGGTATTAGGTCATCACCTTATTTTGATTTTAGTTTTAGATTAAATATTAATCTGTGCACAAACTAAGGTATGAAACATACAATGATCAAAAAAGCATTATAATTTGAGAAGTTTCAAATGGAAAACAACAAAAGCAAAATAAAGCGGTATAAAATTGCGACTATAAAAGTCCTTCTCCCTCAGTTGCCCATTTGTTGGTTAAGCTGTGCTTTCTTCCTCAGTTACACATTTTTAGGTTAAACTGTGCTTTTTAAATTATTATTATTATTTTTATTACTTGGTGGTCTTAATAAAGAAGAAAATATAGGGACTAAAGGGAACATTTTCACTGCTAGAGCGCATTCAAATTATTTTAACTATAATTAATTGATATGTAATGGAAATAATGACCTAGAGTAAAAATTTAATATAAGTTTAATGAGGAGAATGTTTTAGTTGTAGGAGAAAGCACAAAACTAGATGAACAAGGGCTTATAAGTCTTTTCAATACTTTTGACTCCTCAGGTGTATCTGTTTAAACATCAGCTGTAGTCACCACTACAAGGCACTAAAGACAAAAAAGGTAGGTGACTTTAAGAAAGTGAGGAAAAAGATATTACAGCTCATGGAGTAATGGCTCACAAAAATTTACGCAGTTGTAAATCATTATAAAATACCTGATGCCTGAACACAGGCAAAAAAATTTTTAAAAATGTTTATCCTGAATTTAATCATTGACTTTGTTAGTAGAACTCATGATTTATATTGATGAAACTCACACCAGATTCCAGTCTATTCCAGTGTGTATTATAATATTTACTGTCTACAAAACATCACTTTTTTTGCTTTCTTTTATTCTGATACATACGTTAAAAAATGTTAAATTATGAACAGGCTTCTGACGGGTGTAGTGGTTTCTAAACCACTAAACCACTAAAACCACTACACTGGCTTTGTAATCTGAATGGGCTGGGTCTTGGTCTTGTTTAGAAGCTGATGCTTCTGAAGTAGTAAGTTATGGTTTGATTACACCTTAAGAAGTATCTGATTGAAATATTTCAGAAATGTTACAAAGATATTTTTTGATCACTGAACTCTTGCCCAAGGGCCTAATTCCTCCTATTTAGGTTCTAAAGCAAAGTTGCAACCAAACTGTTTACTAAAACTCACAACAAGTACTTTTTTTTCAGACTTTGATCCCAATATAATCCCCTTTCCAGCCTGCCATGAATGAGACACAATCATCTACCAGCCTATGAGACAATGGAGTATAGAGACAAGTGGTTAGTAAAGATAGTTACAAATTTTAATTATTGTGAGGTGACTAATGAAAATATGAAACTTAAATATGTTTCTCTATCTACACCACTGACATTGGTGTTGTGCTCATCTGTATGCTAATTCCAAAATAGAAGTATAACGATTCCCTTCTTTTAACTACTAGGTGAAAATGCAGATGAAATTATCTTTGATTGAATGTATCAATGACTCATTGAGACAATGATATATGAAAGAGATTTGAATTCCTTTCTAATGCTGGTTGTTAAATGTCTTGTATCAGTAAGCTTCACAGACTATGCCTCGATCTTTGGAAGTTCTAGTCTTCTGCATAGAAGATCTCCAATATCATGTATTTTGTTTCATTTATTTTACGTCAGTTCTTGATCTTTGTCTGTGGTTAATAAAATGAATTGCAGACACTTCGGAATCTTTATTAAATAACTATCTTTCTATAGGAGTAATTTCAGCAGATTTAATATATTTTGAGATTGTAAAACTTGGAGCCATGCTTTTTTGTCAGCAAATAACTGTGAATATCCTACTTTTTTCTGGACCTATTTCATAGACTCACCTCTCATTTGGAGCTCAATTTGAAAAACCTGTTCCAATATGCAGACGCTTTCCAAGAGGAATCAAATTACCTGGCTGCTCAAAATGATTTCTGGGGATCAAGCCTATCACACCTAGACAGTGAATATGAAGGCCTTGAATTGGATAATTTGTTCAAAGGCAAAAAGAGACCAAGAAATTAAGCTAATGAAGGCTTTCGACAGTTATGTTGCCAAGTGCATGCCAAGTGCATGGCTTTGCAGTGAAACATCAGAGGCTTTCAGATTGCATTAAATTCCAGGAGCTTGAGTCAAGGTCTGACCGCGGTGAGAACTGTACCCAGCCAGGATTCCCATGGGAACAATCAGCCTTCTCTTCAGTTACCTGTGGAAACATTGCTGAAGGTATTGTCAACCAGCTCTTGGTTGTATAAAAAACACCTAAGGGGGCAACACAGTTAGGAATACATGAAACAGGTAAGAGCAGACCCACTGGTCAAGTGAAATTTCTTCTTTGCTGTAGAGGGGAAGCTCTCTTTTTTATTGATGTTGCTAAAAGGATCAAATTCCTTTTCTGGGCTGGAAGACTTCGAAAAACTAAAACAAAATGTGTACTTGATGCAAGAACTTTAGAGGAGAAAAAAAAAAAACTGTGGCAGAAAACAAGAAAATATATTCTGCTGTTCTGTTCTTGCCCTTCCTTAATACTTAACCAGAATGTTGCTATTTTTTCTTTTTTCTGGGATTTTTATCAGCAGACTATGAAGAAAGCCCATTTTTAAAGTATATTGATATGTTTACAGTGTCAGCTTATTCCCTCTTAAAATGTTTAACAGAGTTCCTCACAAAGATTCCTTCTCAGAGTGCCCAAAACATGCAAACACACATACGGTCTTCATTGATTTACACTTCCTTTCACAAATCACTGTAGGCTTCCTCACCTTCTCTGCAAACAGACTCTTTTATTGTTGTTTAAAGCACACTGTGTAGAGGCAGGACCGAATTCCCTTGAAACTGATATTCCTCTCACACCCACCCCTCTGTA
Source organism: Oreocharis arfaki (assembly GCA_013398015.1). Taxonomy (NCBI): domain Eukaryota; kingdom Metazoa; phylum Chordata; class Aves; order Passeriformes; family Paramythiidae; genus Oreocharis; species Oreocharis arfaki. The sequence continues at coordinate 943,904 of VZRR01003882.1, forward strand.
AACAGTAGACACAGGGGAACTACTCTGGGTGACATAAAATATTCCCTGAACTGCTGACTAAACAATTAAGTTGAATGCAACCCTCTTCTTTCAAATATCTGAAATAATTCAACAAGCTCTTCATTTTCCATGTTCCATCATTTCCCATTCCAGGCTCTGTCAAAACAAGCAAGTATCAAAAGCTACAAATACCAAAAATATAACTCCAAATCTATTTTCGTAAGATTTTAACTTCAGAGTTAGGCTATGTTTGGACACATATGAAGTAATTACCAAAATGCTTTACTGGTCTTGGATTAAAATGTGATTTACACATGGTGATCAGAGAAACCATAGTGAGTTTTGTGCAGATGAGAAGCAAAGGCCATATAGCGAAAAGGATTAACTGTGTAGGTAGAGCATAGAGACATTAGTGTCACAATATTTGATGTTTTCAGCTTCTTTGTAATAGCAATCTGTCATATTGTTGATATATACTGTATAACTCACTCCTGTTAGTAAAATGTTGTATATAATGCTGTTTTGGTCTCTCCTCCTCAAAAAGAAATTCAATATGGTACAAGAAGTTACCCATTTTTCCCTCTCAGAACAAAACAAATGTCATGAGACGAAAATACAGCACACTTGAACAAAATAGCTTTTGCAGCTAATGAGGACAGATGCACTCTACTGCTTCCATCAGTATTGCAAAAATTGAACAAAAGGGGGCCATGCTTTTATCTTTCTGATTAATACTACACAAGTAATTTTAAATGGCTCATTCACATATCACATCACCAGAAAGAGGAAAAGATTGCTATTTGTACTTAAAGACCATGTGCAGAGCGGCAAAACTATTCTAGTGTACAGATAAGCAATCTCGTAAAGTGCAATTACATCTGGCATTTAACCTGCAGTGCTTAAACTACTTTTACCATACAAAGCTGGACAGAACTTATTTAATCAAACATATTCTGTTAAATAGATGTACTGCTGAGTACAGAAATTACCAGTATAATTAAATCCCATAATGGAATTGTATTTTTCTTCTCTGAATCATTTTAAAGCTACTCTTACACAGACTTCTATTGTGATCAAGCTGTAAATCTGCCTTATTAAAATGATTTCAAATGAATAAGCACATTTGATATTTGATATGGGCCTGAATACTTCAGCCTCTATGCTTTTGATACTCTCATATAATAAATTTGTAGTACCTCTACAGAATAATTTAAAGATTTTTGAAAGTAATAGCAGAAAATAGAGACAAACCCCCACAAAATAATAACACCTTTTCATCTATCTGCATCTTTGAACAGTGTTAAGGTTTTTCATTTCAATATTGTGGAAACTACAAAGTCACTACTGTCAAACAAATCAGCTTGACAAAGTAATTGTACCCAGGCCAACATTCAGCATGTTCTTGTCACCTGCTGCATTTTCATATCATATCACAGCATCCAACATGCAAACACAACATTTAGTTTACCGAACAGACTTCTGACCTCTTATTCTCCCTTAACACTTTGTCTCCTTTCTTCCAAGTGATAGTTGGCTTTGGAGAGGCTTGTGGCTTGCACTCAATGACGACTTCTTGGCCCTTGGTAACAATTATTGTTTTCCTCATTTGATTGAGTGGGAAAGTGGGAGCTGAAGCTGTTAAAAAGAAGCACATTAGCTCTACAGAGAACAATCAGAGCCTGCTGTTTCATTACATTTTAATAGAAGATTAGGAAAGTAGATTCGATTTTGGGAATAGAATCTCCGTTTTTCTCTTTGAAATTCTTATGTCAAAGTTGAAATTTTACAAAATATCTGAAATCAGCAGCCAGGATTATATGGTAGGTTTATAACTTCATCCAGATATGGATCAATGAGGAATCTTTCACATCAGCAAATTAAAATAAGATTGCTTGTGAAATCAAACAACTTTAGAATTTAAATAATACAAATGTTTTAGCTACACTTTTCCCATTTTTTTTCATCAAAAACTTGTTAGAAGTAAATTGTTTAAAACGAAACAAAGTTTTAATTCAAAAACTATTCAAAATGCATTCTCTAGAGGTAATGGATTACGACAAATAGGTTACAACAAATATTCCTGTTAGAGAAATTTTATTGTTTTCACTTCTTATATTTGTCTGAATACTGGGAATTTCAATATGAGAACTTCTTAATAGAAAATATTTAACTATGTTTTGTTCTTAGTATTTCACATTTCAGGAAGTCCCATTGTTTAAAAACAAAAGATAAGCTAATAAATGCATTACAAAATGACACTAATTGCTGTAATTTCACACCAAGAAAGGACAATTGTTCTCAAGTAATCTCATTTGATAGTGTTCTTCTCGAACTACCTTTGCAAAGCCAAAGCCCCCTGTCTCAGCTACACATACAGGGACATATTATACTTCATTGTGTCAAATATGTAGGAATTTCCTACCATTATTTTGGTTAATTCTCATACCAGAGATATTTATACGGACAATTTACTCAGTTCTTTTCCTTTTAGCAAGGCAGAAAATTAAACACAACTGCTTCTTTAATATGATAGTATGGTTAAAATTTAAAAGGGGTACAATCTTGCAAGTGAGAAAATGAAAAGCTAATTTTACTGCAGCAATATACAGTGTCTATTTCTGATATTAAAGAACATCAAAGAAAGTGTGCATACCTATTTTATAACAGATACAAAAAACAGAGCAAGAGAATGCTGTAGCCAATAGGGATCTCTTTGCTGGCGGAATTACAAATGACCAAAAAAAAAAGATGGAAGGAGAACAATCACTGACCTTGGCTTTTAACTTTATCACTATAAAGAAATATTTTTAAGACTTATCAGTGAAATTCTAAAGTTGGTCAGCTAGGAAATAGCTGAAATATACTACAAAGATTATTTGCCAAAAGATCCAAATGTTTGCTGAAATACAGTATATTATTTCTGTAATTACAGCTTTGTTACTCATTTGACCGGGAGTTTACAGGAATAACTCTCAGGTGCAGGTCTAATCTCCGATGTGGCCATTAAATGACTTTGGTGGACAACTGTCTTCCAGCTACATCATATGCTAATAAAGATGATACAAGTCTTACAAATCTGTCTCAGTTAAACCTCTGGAGGAGTTCTTATGACTACTGACCCATTGCACGTTGCTGCAGTTTGCTTTAAGGAAAATTAGAGTGTTGAAAAGTTCATCAAGTTTTTCTTCATCAGCTGCCTGCATCAGCTGTTGGAGTATGACATTTTTATTGTATTTCCAGGTAACACTATGTGGCGTATTTGCTTTTCTGTGCACGATATTCACCCAAGTATGTAAATTCTATTATTCAATCAGTTTTGGTGATTTCATAAGGTTTTTAAAACTAAGATCATGCAAAATTACCTTTGAAAAATGGCCAAAGTAGAAATACTAATTTAATATTAAAAGAGATTAAAATACATTTACTTCCTCTAAGTTTCATCTCCTGCACATATGTCCGAGGGAGTAAAAAATATTTTTCCATTTATTTGAACTGAAACAGCCTTATATAAGAAATAGTCGCAAAATGCAACTGAGTCAGTTATTTATGAATAAAAATTTTTGGTTAACAGAAGGCCCTATCCTCTCTGGGGCAACAAATGACTCAGGCACATATATGTAACAAGAATAAAAAGAAACTACTTTTATCTGCTCTGCTGTTTGGACTGGCAGAAGCTGTTCCTTGTCACAACAGTCTAAGAAAAAAATTAATTCTCAAAAGGGGAAAAAGGAACAGCTTACTCTTTTCCAATACTCACCTAAAATCTTGAGCTCGGCACTGGCATAAATTGTACCATACTTATTTTCTGCTAAGCACTGGTACATTCCAGCATCTGAGAGATTCACACTGCGGATCATCAGAACACCATTAATCATCTCAATCCTGTTCTGTAATAGAATTAAAAGAAAAAAATTAAAAATCACTCTATAAAAGCAAAAAGTCACTGGAAAATTGCTGTGCTCTTAAATCTTAAGGTGAAGCGACAAAAAAGGGACCTAAAATAAAACCGAGCATCAAATTTCCTTGGGCTTACCTTCTTCTTGTTATATAAGAAATTACAAGAATAAAAAGTCCAAAAACATTTGACAGTAAATATTTTCAGAGCAAATTCACTATATTCAAAGCTTCTTTTTTTTTTCTGTTTGCATGTTTGTTTGTTGTTACCCTTACATGATTTTTAAAAGCAGCTCATCCTGGGAACTTAAATGAGGGAAGAAGTCATTTGTGGGTGTAATATATCTGATGCTCTTCAAATATGTAACAAACGTTTGGTCTCAGTCATGGTGCTACTACCATAAAAGTAGATATGAAAGATTTCTTGCATCAGTAAGAATGAAAGGGTCCAGTTGCTTTCATCATTAGTACAAATTTCTTATTTGAAAGGCCCACTAGTAGAAAATAGTTGCCACAACTTGAAGAGAAGGAACATCAACAGCTGCTTAAGGGAAATTTCATGGAGCTACATTATGAATAACTTGAACTCCTATAAAACAACTCTAAGTTTCATTATAATAGTTGTTGTAAGTTAAAATTGATAAGGCATAAATTGTTTGGGAATGCAGAGGAAACTGTAATAAAAAATTCACTTTGCTGTAAGCCCCCACCCAGCTCAAAGTAAAATTTAATTTGAAATTTCAGAGCCTGGAGAAACTAATGGTTTGGAAAATCAGAGAACCAAAAATTAGAGATATTTAAATTGCTTCAATTTCAGCACTAATAGCTCCATCTAAAAATGCAGAAATGGATAGAGTAACCTTATTTTCAATGCCTCACAGCTTCAAAAGTAAACTGTTTTTATGTTTGCATAATTGGTTGATGTTCACAGATAGAAATGACATACGCTGAAATAAAAACATTACATCTTTTATATTCATAAATACATTCTGTGAATTCAGTTGCAAATATAGACATTTTCTCCCAGAATCAAACAGCTTTATTTTAATCTAGAAAAATAGATTAAATAAATTTACAAAACTTTTCTTTACTCTAAATAATTTGAGACTATAAAAATGGAATGGTATTAGACAAAAAACCCACATGATATGGGATGATGCTTTGATGATTCAGTGAGAGAAACAGAATAAAGTGAAATAAAAGACAGACAGTGCCATCAGTGGTCTTTTAAAAGAAGAAGAGAATTTTATTTATGTCTAATTCTAAAATATATCAGGTGACTGTAGTTAAACACTTTACATTCTAGGAGTCTTACATGGACCATTTTAATGGTCCTCATGACGAGTTCTGTTACATCCGAAGAATAAATTGAGTTGAAAATGTGATGGTCATCACATCTTTTACATTAACCAAACAGTTATTTCTGAAGTACTTTTCAGTATGTTCTTTAACTGACTTTATCTGAGTGAGAGGAGAAGCATCCAACATACAGGTTACTCCTCGTCTAGTGTACCTGTGGCCAGAGACGAGCTCCATTTTTCAGCCAGCGATATGTGGGCCTTGGCTTTCCAGTGGCTTTGCATTCCCACCGGAGCTGCTCTCCACTGTCTAACTGTGTGTCATTGAGTTTCTCCATCCAGTGTGGATAGGCTGCAAGAAAAAAATGCCACGTTAGAGTCAAAATGTATAAACTAGTAAGATGTATAGATGTAAAATGTATAGACTAGTAAGTCTCTAGCTGATGTGCAAAGACCTAATTAATTAAAAAACTTCAATTAATGGCCTTTACAAGACTTATCTTACTCTCAGAACAAAGTACATTTAAAAAAAAAAAGGCCCAAATCAAAAGAGACTAACAAAATTAACCAAACTCCAAAACTTTAAAGGAAATGCTGTAATGGAATCAGGTAGTGACCAGTAACATGGCTGAGAATAGAAACCTACCTGATTTAATAAGTTCCAATGGATTAAATTGCAGTACTATATATTATTGGATTCATTATTCCCGAATTTACAACAAATGTTTGGTAGTCACAATAGAAAATTTAGTATTTTACAAGACCTAAGCTATTTAAATTGTGGTAAGGAGGTTAATTGTCATAGACTCTGTTTCATGAAGTTTTCCCAGTCTACTAGGAAATCATTATTTATTTAGCCAGGAATGACTGGGAATTTGGAAAGGTATTTGCACATATTACTGTTAAAGTGTCTTAAGTTCAATTCATATTTCAAGGGAGAAAATGCTTTTAACATTTTTAAGCACAGAACCCATGAGATTTCCAGCACTCCTCAGGAACATAAATTACATGTAAGTCAATCTTAAGCCAGTCTTTTCTTAAGGGCAGACAGTTGATAGCTGTATATGTGATCACTAGTACCTAAATTTCACTACAAAATCAATCAAAAACCAAGGAATACTTCTTGCAGAGAAGCAGAAATTTAATGTGGCAGTCAATCTGACAGCTATTTGTAGGATCTTATAATATGGAAAACATTATATGGCTCAGTGAGAAACTGAGCACTGATACACAGAAGTAAAACCACATGCTTTAAAGCCAGCTTTTGGGTTTTCATACTACAGCCCTATCACTTTGCATAGCACAAAGGATGATAGATGAAATTAATTAACTTAAGGATACTAAATGTGGGTTTAGGGTTTTTTGTTTGGTTTTTTTTTTTGTTGTTGTTGTTTGCTGTTTTTCCAAATCATAGTAATTAAGTAGATAAAAGGCCATCATTGCTAAAGGGATGTAAAATTCTGCTTGGTACGAATAGAAGTCCAGATCTGTCCTAACAAAGTCTCTGCTTCAAACGACAGATAATTGATAATGTACTTAAACATGGGGAATTGAGTTCAAAAACAAATCTTTGAATCTAGCTGGAATTTGACAGGTCACCAATCAAAGATGTGAAAAGGTATGACAGGTGACTAACTGCTCCTAGCTTATATCTTGTGCATGGATTATAAAGAGAGAGAACGAGGTGTCTATCATTCCTAAGCAGGGAATAGTCTGCTTCAGAGTCCCAGACCAGACGCTTGTCAGAAGCTGGAAACGTATCAGAAGAAGAATCACTCATTTCCTCTTTGGTAGAGGAAAACAGAGAGATTGACCCAGCCCCACTCCCAAATCCAAGACAAAAAACCTCTGCTTCCTTATTCTTCTTATTACAGTCAAAGAAATGCATGGAATTCTCTACATGTGCTCTGCTGTTCTGAGTATCTTCTTTCTGAAGTTACAACAAAGGGTCCCACAAAAATCTGCAAAAAGAAGCAGGTTTTGGGAGCTTCTGCTTATTTGTTGTCTGTTGTCCTAAAAACATAATTCAATTGGATTGTATAGCTGCTATTCTCTTTTTGAGTGTTTCAATATGCACAAAGGAAGCACGCTGAGAAGCAATTGTTTCCTTTGAAAATAACAACATTAATATGATTCTGGAAGATGAGACAGTTAAATGTGTAACAAAAAAGTCATAAAAGACAGCCAGTGGTACCATAAAATCATGCAGTTTCAAAGAGGAACTAAATTGTTCCTATTTATATTTACTTATTTTCATTATTTTTTTTTCCGTAAATTGTACCATGTGACCCAAAGCATAAATACTCTCCCATTTCTATGTTGAATTTGAGCTCATCATGAACCAGAGAGTCCAGGAAAGACTATGCACATTTTTACACCAAAACAAAGCTGCCCCAAGCCTGGCTGCAGACTTTTCCCCTTCAGAACTGCTGTTTCCCTACCCTTTGTCTGTTTCTGCCTTGCCAACACAATTGTGGCACAGGTTTTCTTCTGAAACGACAAACTTGCAAATCACAGTGGTATGACCGACAGGTCAGAACAACTTTTTTCCATTGGTTGAGGTATTTCTACCCTAAATTTTCTCCTCATAGCCTAAACGGCCTTTAGAGTCACATTTTTCAAGCTGTTGGACTTGCTGTCAGTGAAGGCAATGACTCAGATTCCCACCCCTGTGAGAATAAAGCAGCAAAGCAATAGGTAGGTGTAGCTGGAATAGAGCTAACAGCACCATTGGGAGCAGCACTGCTCATGACTTTTTGGCCTCTGTTTCTCTCTCTATGTATTCCTTACCTTTTCATAGATAATTCCTTCTCTGCTCATTAGCAAGGGCCACTCTCCATAAAATCATAACCCGTGCTCTAAAATCCTATCAATACTTTTAAAATTGAAGCATTTAACTGAATGTACAACCTCTGACCTGATGTACCATTTGGGGGGTCTTTTTTAAAACAAAAATATCTTAACATAACCCTGACATACGGGTATGCAAAGAAAACTTCATTTCATAATCACACTTTATTTTAATTAGAAAATATAAATTTTAAGAGCATTTAAACAGATTTCAAAAGTACTTAGTCCTTCTTTTTCTTCTTGTAAATACAACATTCATCTTGGGAAAAAACAGGTGTCCGACTGTTTTTTAATCTGTCCAGTGAAGAGTTTTGGGGTGACTGTGAGAAGGATGCATTTGAGTGTTCAGTAGTCTTTATGGGTGTTGTGCCAGAGCTTTATGTAGTTCTTTCGAGATTTAAAAATCACCATCCAATACTTGATTTATTTTATACTGCATTTCTGCACCTGCTCATTCAAGGATGTCAAAATGTTTTAAGAATTCAATTTGGCAATAAATCTGCAAGCTTACAGGCCAGTTTTTAAATCCTCTGTGTAAAATGAAATTAAGGTCCAGAAAATTCTGATTATTTCTCAAATTTTAAGCAACTTTTTGCCTGAGAGAAAATAAGAAAAAAATTTTACATAGACAAACAACTTGAAACAATGTCTTAAAATGTGAATGAGTACAGAGCTTGGGGTGATAAAAACTTATTTTCCTGTATATGAGATTAATTGGGAAGAGTAAAGTAGGAGAAGCATATTGAGAAAGATAAGTGAGAAAGTCAAGATAGAAACTATAAAATGAATGTACAATTTTGACTACAAAATCTCTTCTCTTGCCAGTTTTACTGTGTGGGCCTAACCTGTAGCGGCAGGAGTGGACTTTTTTCCCATGCAGTTTTTTTAAGGAAGTCATTAAAATAGATTTTAAAATCAATATGGTGAGTTACACTGCACTACAGAATATTCCTGCCCTCAGCTGCTTGTGCACACTCTTGTGGTATGGCAAGCCCCCCCTTCAGCTGCGAGGAGGGCACTGCTGTAATTCAGGATGAGGGAACTGATACAGCCAAAAGAAAAACGGCCAGAAATGTGTTTTTATAATCTCTTCACATCACCATCCCCTGCTGATCCTGGCACTAGTGAATAGGTAACAGAAAAAACCAAAAAAGTTAAGAGTGAGAGAGGACCAGGAATTGCACAAACCAGTGCTTAGCATTGGGAAAATGCTGCTCGTGAGAATTTGTGGAGAAACAAAAAGGTTAATGGCAAATTTATCCACTCACATTTTAATTTTTGTGCTCTCTTCTATTAATCAATTTGAGCTTGAATAAAATTTCACAGGAACTTACAAGATGAGCAGATCACTTGGGGGAAAATCACACCTCTCAAAATAGGTTGCAATGCTCAAGAGGATGTCTGGCATTTTAAAAATTATGTTTCTAATGCCTACAGCTGAATTTCCACTAAGTGCTGAGACTACAGTAATGTGAAGTTGTCAGCATCCGAAGCAGTGCTTTCTGAACAGCATCCGAATTGTCAGCTGCATCAGGCAGTCATGGTGTATCTGGATTGCAGCAGCAGGTAAGAAATGGAAAATCACTAGTTCATGATTAAATGTGACTAGACAGGCAGACTGGGTGTCCTGGGCTTTCTCCAAAATACTCAGTGGTGACCCAGATCAGATGCAACTGACAGAATGAAGAAGATTCAAACAGACAGCGAGTGAGTTCCTACAGAGATATGCAAATTATGAGACCGCGGTATGACACAGCTGGTCCTACAGACTGCTCTGAAATTTTACAAGAAACCCCGGGTAAGGAATGATGGCCTACATCTGAATTTCTGAGCCAAAGTAATCGTTGTCACCTGGAGGAATAAGATGTCAGTGAAAAGACAGTGACCTTACAGGTAAATAATTCATGTTGACTGTTATGAACAAAAGGTACAGCAGAAGAGGCCACTTCAGATAATGCCCCCAAATCCTGCAACATCAGCTGTCAGCAAAGGAAGATAAGAATTTTGGGAAGTAACATTTGGCTAAATGTTGTGCTGGTAAATTCCTTCTTAAACCCTCTCAGACCTCTGGAAATAGTTTCCAAGGTTTGTAGGCCAGTGAGACATTAATGTTGTCGTCGGGAACACTGAAGGCTGCGGGTGGCTCCATGGGGACTATTTTATCTTGAGGCCAAGGAAAGGTACTTGTAGGGGGCTAGTAAATTCTGTTCTTGTCCTGCTGTATTGGAGGTCACTGCTGGTACTGACCATCTGAAAGCCCTCTGTAACCTGTTCTGACCTTGCTGCCTGCTAATGCAGATAGGTGAAACTTCATATACAAGTCTCACATATCTGTTAATAGAGGAATGAGACAGTATGAAGTGAACTCTCTTCCTAAAATGTTAAAGAAATTGCCCTAATATTATCGCAAAAAACACCAATGAGCTAAAATTGTGCTCTATCCTGTACAGACAGAGACCCTAAAAATATAATTTAGATAATGGTGAAGGATGAAAAATTCATATTTCTATATAAACAGAATAGGACAAAACTAACTTTGTAAATATTTTTCATGGAGTACCATCTTTATTTCTTCTCAAAGCAAAAGGCTAATGAGAGATGAAGAGCTGTGTAGAACACTACATCATGTTTGCTATCATTATATGCTAAAGATCTGCATGGTGCTCTTGAAGAAATAATCTCATTTTATACCATCCTAGTTTCTCTCTTGAAGAGCACCTTTTATATTCCTTTAACTCTGAAAGAGGGAAGCGGAGATAATTACAACAACTTTATAAGCTGCTTTGGCATCTAGTTGCTTCACAGCTCTAGAAAACAGACAGGAAGTGTATAAGCCAGGATACACCTTCTAACTCAAATTAAATTGCTGAATTTCTAACATTTTAAGAAACGTTGTAGAAAAAAGACCAGCTTCTAAATTCCCCTGGCCCTCAGGTGCCCTGCAGGATTTGGTATACTTTCATGGAAGTAATTTGTAGTAAGAAGTTGAGAAATATCAGTGGGGTATTGGCATAGTAGGAGACATAGAATAAGTGCTGGGCTTTGATTGCTGTTTTTAGCAAAAGTCTTATAAAACCTTTGCTGCAAGTTCAAGATGGCAAGCCTGAAATTAAATGTGCAGACTGTCATCTCAACCATCATATAATTTTTCCAGCATATAAAAAAAAATGAAGACAAAAACCTGCCCTGGGCTCTAGATGGATGAGAATGAAGAGCAAGGAAAGAAGCATGATCCAGAGATACGCTGATACTCACTAAAATCAACTGAGTTAAGATAAAGACACTGGAAAGCCAGAGGAGACAGAAAAATTGATTATGGACCTGAAAATATTGACATATGTGGAAAATAAACTAAATACACAATGCTCGTCTATTGTTGTTTAATGAAGGTATGTAACAAAGACAGAGAACTCAGTATAGTTAGTAATGGGGAGAAGGCATTAGGAGCCATGGGCTGAAACCAGAAAAAGAAAAATAAAATTGGTTAAGAGGAGGAACTCCTTCTTAGATATTTCCATTAAGTTGAGGATCTATTTAAACTGCAGCATTTGAAATTCCACTGGCTGCGATATTTGAGGACAGAAAACAATTCAGTTTGAAAGATTCGTTGCATAATCTCGCACAGTAGACCTTTCCTGCTAAGTATTTAAGGTTGTAGGGTTCATGGAATGACAGAAAGTAGTGTGGCTTTAATTGATTAAAAGTAGTGGGACTCAAGCTTACATGTGATAAATGCCAAACTTTGACTTGTACGTATTCATGGTATGTATTACACAGGCATTTGTTTCGAGGCTCTAGAATGCAGCAAGAGTATAATATAGAATTCAAGGGGTTTTTAAAATACTTTTCTTTTTAGGGTTCCTTTTTTCTTTTCAATATGATACATGACTCAATTTTACTACTATGGCCACTCAAAATCTTATTTTGAGTCTTAGAAAACGTTGAACACTTTTTGAAAATCAGAACTTTTGGAAATCGTGCATGCCTAGATTGACAATTTTCTGCAAAAAACAAACTCTTCTTCAGCTCTCATTCCAGTACAATGAACTTGACAAAGCTCAGCACCCAAGCATGGCACAGGTAAAATATTAATAAAAGTGTGATAATAATCCTAAAACATCTCTTACATTGTTTTTCTGATGGATATTTCATGTCTAGGTTGCATGTCAGTGTTATACCAAGGAGTAAAAGACACAGACTTTTAAAATTACGGCTATACCTTTAAATTTAAAAAAAATCCCACATGAAATTGTATTTAAGCCACCTCTTCAAAGGAGTCAACGTAATTTATGTTTCAGACTTTAACGCAATACTAAGGAACAAAAATATAACTTAATTCAATGCTATTGCTGGCATGCTCAATATATCAAGGTATCTTGTTTCTACCAAACCTTGGAATGCTTCATGTGCAGTCAAAGCCTTAAGAGCGGACAAAGCATTTCAGGATAATATTGTGTGCAGTTACACTTACTGTATACTTGTAGCTGTCCTCTGAAGACATTTCTTCCACGAGAGTTTTCAGCCTTACATTCATACATCCCTGAGTCCTCCAGCTGCACATTAGGTATTTCAAGCACAGCTTGGGATTTTCTCAGGCGGGCTTTACTTGGATTATGACCATTAACTTTCCTCCAAGAGATTGTTGGAACAGGGCTGAAATATTTAGTAAAATTAATGTTAACACTCTTCCACTATTGAGAACATAGATTCTGTTATCTGGTAGTTTAAACACTTAATAATCTAAGTAGCAATAAAATATGATCACAATTAAGATTCATATAATGGTTCATATACCTCACTTTCTATAGGGAATCCTCAATAAATGGATTGCTACATGGAATGTGTCTTTTTCCTCCAAAGGAAGGCTGTTTTTATTGAGATCAAGTAAATCACTTGAAATCACTCTCTCTAGAGTTTCTTTAGCACTCTGTGCTTTACTCCTGAGTGCTTTCACTCGACAGGTCAAAGAAAATAACAACTTCAAAACTTGGATTAATTTAGCAAATTCTAACATATCCCACTTTTCCTGCAATGAAACTGTAGTTCAGACCAATCAGTGAAAACATCTATCTAAGTGTGGAATTTCAATACCACTCTTTCTTGGGTAAATTAAAGTGACCAAAGGTCTGAAGAGTTTTTTCTTACAATATTCTTCAAGTTGCAAAACTGGTTGTGTAAGAAGACATATTAATGTCACTGCTGTTTCTGTGTCACAGCATTACACTCTTGCCTGTGGCAGCAGAAGGGTTTTTCACTGCAGCTGTGGAACAGAGGTCTGTGAGGACCCTGGGTCATTTACAGTCATGACCAGGGAAGAAATGGATTAGATAGTGTTTGCACTCATAAAATATCCTTTTTAAGCCCAAACACTCATCAGCCATTGTGCACCGAGTAGGCATTATGGTACAGACATACATTTTTCTAAATATGGCAGATATTTAAGAGGGAAAAAAGAGAAAAAAAGGGAACTGTTGACAAAAAATATTTGATTGTGGGCTGAAAACTGGACTGCTTCAGGTACTCCACAAGAAGCTTGGAGGACACCATAACAGAAAATGGAACTTCTTGAAAAATAAATTTTGTAAATATTTCAAGTTTAAGCTTAGATATAAACACAGGATCTTATGGCAGTTTAGATGAGAAAAAGTACTTCACAATAATTCAAATTCAAATTCATGTAGTTTAAATTCAAAACTGTGATGAATTCCTGTCATGATTTGCTGACTTTCACCCACTGTAAGTGTATGAAGTTTCATTAAGAATGTCACCTTTCCCTCAGTATTTCAGGGTATCCAGTTTGAGACACAAAAAATAGGTATATGACAACGATGTTCCAATTATTCTTCAACCAGTTAGAATCAGGCTGTGAGTTATTGCAGTTGTACTCAAACTTGCAGACAAGTCGCTCCAAATTCTAGTACTTTATAGAGATTAAAACAATTCCCAAACTTGTAGTTGATTATCAGAAGATTTGTCTAATTTTAACTCCTGAGTGTCAAATACCACTGAGTTTCATCGAGTCTATTATGATCCTTACCTTACAAAATGAACATATAGTCCCATATGGAATCCATTTTAATATATCAGAAAGAGAAAATCGTTATTTCCCTTATCAGTTTGCTGCGCTGATTAATTAACCTGACAAAATGAACTTTATTGTGACTGTGTGAGTATTCATCTCTGAGGTGTGGTCCCTACAATATCTTACTATTCTTGAAAAATGATCTTTAATCACTGTACCCCACAGAAGAAATACATGTATGGAACATTTTTTTGTTTCTCCTTGCTAAAAAACCAGGCTGATCTCTTTACTTTCCAGCACTCCAATTATGCATATATTTTTCTTTTTATAGACATTCGTGGATCATGTGACGGGTGTGGGTCCTAAGACCTCTTTTTTTTTTTTTTTTCCCCTCTATCACCATAGAAGTTTTGTGTCTTTCTCATTTTTAACCTTAAATTACTTTCTTGATGATTGATTTCAAATTTTGGTGTCCTGCAGGTTTGGTATGAGGACTGTTCCGCAGCTTGTATGGTTCTAATTCATAAAGTTTGTTTCTTATTAGAAGTTATTCATACTTTTCAGTTAGAAGATTAAAAGAACTTCTCATTCGTATCTGATTCAAGTACTTCAACATGTTGAATTTTAAATATGAAGGATAAATAGGATACTTCTTTCTGATGCACTAATAAAACCTTCTGTCTTAGCCTCACCAGTTATGATATTCCTTTCACATCCTTAGCTATATATTTTGATTTGCTGTACTTTACTAGATGTATGTATGTATCAGATGTAGTACAAATAACAATCTTAGCTTCTTTCTTCCCCCTTCATTAGCTCTCATATTTAATTTCTAATTGCACACTTAATTCTGATATTCAAATTTAGCCTCTTTCTTGAATGACCTGTGGAGATTTGCAAGTCTTCTGTTTTGCATTCAGCCATAAGGGTTAACTCCTTGCATACTTGTCTTCTTCCTGTATGGAGTATAACTATGTCATGATTGCTGGCTGCAAATCAGCCACCATGGCCAGATAAAGGTTTCACTGACCATTACTAACCAGAACACAGGTCCATGCAGGAACTCTTTATGTTGGTACAGCATAATAGTACTCAGCAGCTGCTGCTTTATGACTGAAATACGTGTGCAGCTACACTTTATCTGGCACTGTAAGGGTGTCATGCTTGCTGCCTATTGATGGTTAGTTGGCCTTCAGCCCTGCTTCAATTAAAATCAGTGACAAAAATGCTTCTTCTCTATTGTCATGGAGGAAAATGGGTTCTGCTGAATAGAATTAGTAAAAAGAATTTTTTTAGTGGTGCATATTTCTGACAAAGAGTCAAGAGCTTATAAACCATGAAAAATGTTTCATTTAGCTGCTATGAGATTATTCTGAAATTCATGTATTTGGAAAATTTCCTTTAAATTGCATTTAGCTAATTTTTTGAAATTTCCTTTTGCGTTTCCTGCAGCAAGTAAACGTGTATAACAGGGCAAACACAGAGGAAACTGGATGTCTGGGTCATTAGGAAGCATATTTTAAAACAACTCACTTAGTTCTTCATCAGTATGAGATAGTAAGTGGAATTTTTTGAGGAGATAAAGATACTTTAGCTGTGCAGATTTAATGATTTCAAAGGAAAGTACTCCCACATCACAAATCAGTATTTGCAGACAACTTTTAGTTCAGTTTAATGAAGCTTATTTTCCTTGCATAACTTACAAGTGACGCATGAATTTTACATCTGAAATAAAAATATATTTATACCAATTTCTCCTCTGTGACTTCTGTGAGAATGAAATGAAACATATGAGTGAGGATATGAAAGAATAAAATTGTGTGACTGTTCTAGAAAACTCATAAAATCCACCATAAAAGCTAACTAACATATGCACATTTTTCATCTTTTTAAATGATGCACAACTTTTTGAAAAATAGAGCAACTGCAGAAGTATTTCTAGAATTAATATGAGTTTAATGTAATATGCATAATTATTGAATCTTATAACCATTATAATCCATTTCTATTTTGGTCTCAGCAGACATTTGTGGGAACAGAGTTTCCTTGGTTATTGTAACCCTGTTCACATTCAACTCCTGTGACTAAATTGATTTGAACTTCAGTTGAGTTCAAAGACAAGACTTCTCACTTTTGGAAAAAAAAATATTCTGAATACTACTGGTAAATCTTAGTACCACCAAGAAAAGCCCTACCTGAATTCAGAAATACTGTCATTAAACTTGTCATTAATCTAAACTAAAATAAAAACTCTAAGTGGTCCCTGGTGACTGTGATAGACATTACTGTGGGCTTGAACAGTTTGAATTTGAAGAAAATATGAGTTATGATTTTACCTTTGCATTTACAAGAGATTATGAGATTCAGTTTTCAGCAGTATATTGTTTGGGATGAGTGCTGTTGAATTAGCTGGGAATTCTTCACAAGTTTCAACAAAATATGAAATAAAAATGTTTTAAAAATTATTGGAAGCAATTTTTCTTTCAGTCAATTTCATATGTGGAAAAATTTAATTACATCTCTAAAGCACAGGTTTATTTTGGGAAAGGGGTGAGGTAGAAATAAGAGTAATGTCTGAATTTTAAAATACCCTTTCCATGGATCTGAGCTCCCAGTAGTTCAATAATATTTTAAATAGGAATGCATAGATTACTTTTTCCTATACTTGGTTGGTACAGATTGATGTGATATTTTGAAATATTTTATCTTCTACTGTAATTTCAATTCCTCTCCCCATGATTTCTCTGTACCATGCATCACTGTTCTGAGCGGAGCTTTCAAACCCACAGGTTCACATCATAATACATCTTGAAAACCTCTGCATGCCAATGGAGAATAGAAAAAACCCTTATTTTCTTATGCCTTCCCGTCTTGCATCTGTGTTAAATATCTTCTAATTATTACAGCATGATTATGAGGATTAAAATGTTGAGGACTATAATGAAATTCTCTCTGTCAGATTCTTTCCAGGAATGCCCATCAACCATTCACATCTACCTTTAGAATGTCCCATATAAATCTGTTCAGAGTTTTATGAGACACAATAAACACTTTTCCTTTCATTTGGTTATTAAAAGATAGTTAGGACTCATGAAATACAGCAGCAGTGAGTATGGTGAATTAAAAATTAAAAGAGAATAGAAGCAAATGGTGATGAGCTTGAAGCCAGTGTTCAGGAACAAGTCCAGGTCTGCAAGTCACTTCAAGAGACATCCATGATTGTGCTAAAAAGGTCTGTTGCTAATATGAGTGTCATATATTAATGTGGACGTGCTTTCCCACCATTACTAGCTTCTTATGGCACAGAGCAAGGGCAGTGCCTGCTTGGCTGCATATCCAGCTCCCGAACATTTTCTTCACACTTTAAATTATGGCATGTTAGAGCATCTCTAGCATCTAAAATAGTGCCTGTATAAAGGTGGCTCATGGGTTTAACTGGTGGACTGAAAGCAAAAAGCCATATTTTACAGATCTGAAGAGGAGAGAGGGTTAAAGTTAGTCCTTTGAAGTTAGGAAACATTAGGTTTCCTAATAGTTAGGTGCAATGCTAGAATCTTCCATTCCCCTGTGTGGAGAGACCAGATGGCTAACTGCCTGTGCTAGAAAGGGAAGTGTGCAACCTGGATCTGTGACTCATTATAAAATTATTGCTTGTGAACTTGTTCCTGGCAAAAATGACATATGATTATGTAGCAGAGAGAGAAAAGAAAGGAATCAGATGCTCTGAAACCCCTGACCAAAGATGCATTTCTGGGTGCCTTTAACCTTCTTTTCTGGAATTATTCTTTTCGTCATTACATTATTTACCAGACATTGACCAGACCTCACTGAAACAGCCCTTTTGCAAAGTCTATCTTCTTACACCTGCAAAAAATTTTGCACTATCTAGAAACCTGCTTCACAGCCATTACCCTTTGTCATTGGCTTAATGAGCCACACTAGCAAAAATAACTTCTTCAGAAACTTCATGCAATTCTTCCCAGTTACAAATGCTCTTCACCAGACCACAAAGATTTTTTATTTAGCCACTCTGATCTTTGCTTAGGTATTATATTCACTTATCCAGAAATGTTGCTTTTATTTCTGCATACTGAATAATATTTAGTAAGCTCTCTCTACATACATTAATAGAATGGTTTGAGTTGGAAGGAAACAAAGATTGCTGTGCTCCAGACCCACTGCCATGGGCAGGGACACCTTCCTTTAGACCAGGTTGCTCAGAGCCCCATCCAAACTGGCCTCAGCACTTCCAGGGATTGTGCATGCACAACAGATATACTTTGTAATGAAAATATTGATAGTGACATAAAACAAATTATAGCATTTTTAATAAAAATTGAAGATTAATCAGGAAAGTCTGGTAAAAAATAGCCAGGCAAAGAAGGAAACATAAAATGCTGTATTTAATGGATTTAAAATAGACATATTTATTAACCTGAATTGACTCAGAGTTCATTGTTTTAAAAGAATATTTTGAATTTTTCTTAGATTAAAAGTCACTAAATTTCATTAACTTGTGTGACTTAAATGTATGGAGCTTCACCTTCTTTTTATTTTATTTCATTTAGAAACCAAGATTTTTAAATGGACTATCAGCTGAGTTCTTGCAAGCCATACTACAGATGAGCTATAAATCTCTTCCAAACAAACTTAACAATAGAATTATTAAGGCAACATTAAATATAACGACATGAACAACAGATCTATCAAAACATCCTCATCATAATTCAGTTGCAAAAGAAAGTAAATATTGTTAATTTATTTTTATCATTAACTAAGTACATTTCAAAGCAAAAACATAGTTTTGACATTACCAAAGTGAAATAACCTAGCATTTAAAAAGGAAAGTTGGTATATTACATTTATATTACTATTGTACAGAAATAACATAAGTATGAAATAGTCTCTCATAAATACAGAAAAACAAGCAAATGGGTTGTAAGAAAAATTGTCTATCAGCACTGTTCTCTATTGATTCTTTTGATTCAAATATCTGTGTTGATCTATGTGGTTAAAAAATAACCATAGTATTAAAAATAAGGATGCATAAAACTTGTTTTTTTTAGCAAAACAAATCTTTTGGCCATCTACACAGCCCTTATTTTAAAAGAAAAGATTGAAAACTCTGGTAATCTACAAGTACTGCTATAGTCCAGATCCTTTAATTTGTTTTAATGAGAAATAAAATATAATTACTCACTCAAAATTAGCTGTTGGCACTATCATAATAGAAACTCTATTTTTTTTTCTGACTAGAGCCAGAAAACCAATGAAGTGTGAATTTTATATGGAAAATAAAATAGAAGTCTGGTGTAATGAACAAACAAAAATGCACTAAGGAAAAGGCTGAAGTGTGAGGGTCGGATAGGCTGTGTGCCTTATACACAATTTAAAATTTAAAAACCTGTGTGAAAGAGTGAGACTAGAATTATCTGAAATTGAAACAGGAAGACAACTTAGAGTTATATGCCAGAAAGGATAATAAATAGAAAAAAAGAAAAGATGTTTCTGACACTTGCACTATTCTTGGTTTCCTCTGAGGCCAAGGGTCTGTGTTTATTGAAGAGGGCAGGAGGAGCTTTCTACGTTCTTCATACAGCTTTTCATGCCAACTTGAACAAACCAGTTCTGTATCATTGCTCAAATTCTGAAAATTTGTTCATTTTGAGGCCTTAAAAAAACCCTGTTTCTTTCCATCTATGCCTGCCTCTAAGTCCCATATTTAAAATAATAGTGTTAAAATTGCTTATGACATAAGTGTGCTCCAAAGCCAAGAAGTGCTAAAGAATGCTTGGATGGCTGTCACTGAAGTGCTTCATTAATGAATATGTCATATAGTGGGGATGGAATTTAGAGTCCTTTTGCATATCAACACCATTAATTTCATCTCTTTCTAAAGGGGAGCTAAATGAAGGCATCTGAACTATTTCTTTGAATAAAGTACACAGAAAAAGAAATTAAAGAATGGACCAGTTGCTGCTGGATGTTCTTGGAAGCTAAGGAAGTACCATTTGAGAGAAAATTAAACTGGCAACCTGCTGTCACAGAAGGCAGTGTCTGAGAAATTTCATTTCTAGAGCCGGAAAAGCCAGGAATGCTGAAATTTGTGCATAAGTGTCTGCTAGGAAAATGATGTCTTCTTCACCAGAACTTATCTAAAGAACAAGGTCATGATCTGTCTTCCTGATTTTCATAAGATGTCCAAGGTCTGACACTTAAAGTAACACAGAAAATCAGGATTATCTGGACTACAAACAGAAACCTCATTACCCATTAACTCCTTTGCTAGTTTTACAAAAAATTTAGCTTGCCTTTTGAATAAGAGAAGACACAAGGAGTGAAAACTGTGTTACTCAGAAGCAAACAGTAACACACTGCTGATTAGAATAATTTTTATTAATTTAGATGTTTTGAAATCTTCCATTCGGATTTTTCTTTTCTTTTTCCTTTCAATTATTAGATTATTTTAACAATGCTTAATGGAAATACTAATCCGGATGTAGCAATTCTGCAAATTAAAATGATGTATTTCTGTTCTTGTGGAAAGTTTAAAATAAATAGAAGCTGTTAATAGCTTGTTATAACCAGTGTGTTTTTTTAGCACTTTTTTTTTTAATAAAAAGATCCCATGTTATATTAGGGAACAAACAAAAATTCAAATATTTCTAATAGAATTAGCATGATTAAATGTGTGACAGAAAACAGACCGGTATGCTTTATATAAGTACATATATGAAAGACAGATGTAACTGAAACATAAGGTGTTGTGTAGATGTGGCAGTGAATACGTCTATAAAAGCAACCTTAGGCCACTGTATATGTCCAGTACAAAACATCACTAATTGCAAAATACACACTCTAATATACATGCAGTAAACTTTATTTGGTTCCTCTGTTTGTCATGTCTTCTGTTAAGCCTCAGCAATAAATCACCAATTGATGCAATGGTTTCTTAGCCAATGACTGATGCTCATAAAAAGAAGAATTATCTAGTACAAATAAGATAATCTTCAGATATTTCACTCCTGCATTACTTAGAATTCTTTAGCAAGTACAAAGTCTATTTGTAACATAATATTTTCACTTGTCACTGAACCAGCTACATATTGCTTGGGTCAGAATAAAATCCTTCTCAGAGAATTTTTCTCTGTCAAGCAATTAAGATATTTGACTTTAATTTGAAGACAAAAGCTGCAGAGCTTCAATTTATCTAATTCTTTCAGCCATAGTGACTGGCAGTTCTAAATAAACACTATTAATAAATGATTAATCTGTAACTAAAGACTAGGCTCTTCCTGGAATATTTGCCAAATGCCTACTTCAGGAAATCTCACTGGAATGTCTGTCATTCTCACAATTACAGTGGAGAGAGGAGAGTGTTTCAGACAGCTAAATTAAAGCATGAGAAAACCAGCAGCATGTTGGTTTTGAGACTGTAATAAGCCCTGTGTTATTTACAATAAGAACTCAAAATACCAAGTCTCAAAATACTAAATAAAAAAGGAACAAATTAGCTGTTGATTCAGTTTAGTAAATGGGACCCATGGCAATCTAACAAGCAACAACCCCTACAAGGTATCAGGAATAAGAAATGGGGACAAAAAAAAAGAAAATTATGAAAATGAATAGGAAATCTGATGCATTTCTACTTCTCACCTCAGCCTCCAGGTTTCAAATCATGCCTGAAATGTCATTCATGTAATTATTACCATATCAGGTCGAAAGCAATTTCAGCTCAGCTGATTTGATTGTGCATTAATGGCTGGGAAAAGAAGATAAGGAATGTGCATGATAAAAATAGCTGCCCATTACAATACCAGCAAATGGGGTCAACTATCTTATTAGATAACCTTAAACTCCTTTATCATTCAGGTAGTTTTGATTTTTCTGTTTATTAAAGATTAACACCAAATAAAAACAAGGAAATAACCTAATCAAAGCCTTTCCTGTCAACGTTACCTTCCTTTTTAAAAGTGATTGAATCTTTTTGTGAGAGTTTAGTAAATCTCACAGTGCTGAAGATGGAAGGTATCAGTAGCTCTGTTTCTTGCCTTTCAGTGATGGTTGCAAAGGATAATGTGTGTCATACCTCCTTTTCACTGGAAAGTTGACTTGTAATCTGTCAGGAACTGTAATTTAATTCCAGAAAAATGAGGAAAATAAGAAGTAATATGTTGGTTACTGCTTCAGCCATAGCCAAGAGTCTAAAAGGGCCTCATTGCCAGCTATTGACTGGGCAATGTTTCTGACAGGAGAGAGCCTGGAGCCATCAGACTCTACAGAACAGCCCTTTTCCTAATTTATTTCAGCATCTCAGGGAATCTCTCAATTTATTGCTCTTCTGTCCTCTGTCATGTGCCTCTTTCCTTATCTTTACTATATAAAACATAAGACTTGTGTTTTACCCTACAAAAGTTTTTGCCTCACATTTGTTTTCTAAACTACTGTTTACATTTATGCTGGGAATCAATTTGCAAAATCTGCTTTCACTAATGGCTCCCTCTATGTGGGTTATGGTCTCTCAGCTTTTGTTTGGACTGGTTTGGATATGTCCTGTTTCTTCATCAACTTCACTGAACCTAAATAGATACAACTGAAAATATTGTGAGAATTTCTCTTTAATTATTTGTGTATACTTTCTGTTGACCTGCACACTGAGAGCATCCCGATATTGGTCAAACATGAAAACTGGCAAGAAGGGAGTAAGTTTCAGACATATGTCATCCAGCCAGTAATTAGGAACTGTTAAGAGAAAAATCTGAACCGAAAAAATCCAGTGACCAGTGACACATGAAGATCAAAAGGAGTATAAAAACATTTAAAAAGTCCTCTCAGGTAGTAGAGACAGGCTTTGAAAAGTCACTCTGGAAAACAAGACCTGCTGAGCAAGCTGGAGGAATGATCCTCAGGAAAACAGACTATTGTCTTAAAACTCCAAACCTCTTGAGCTTCATTCTTCCTTAGGTAAATAAGTAAGAAGAATTGGTGTATAAGATCCAGTATTTCTCAGACTAATTCTTTTGTGAAGTTCCTCCAAAGGAGTTACAAAGACAAACCCTTCCCTTACTTCTTAATCAAGGCCAGGCTGTAAGAAACCTGTACGTGTCTTGATAAGCCACAAACTATAAAAGCAAGCAGGATGTATGATATTTAGCAGCATAACTTTTGAGACTAGGGGCAAGATGTCCAAAAGGAACACTATTTAGAAAAGGAACTGAAAAAAATTCAATACAGTGAGCTTTTTTCAACACACCACACAGAATTTGATGAGGTATTTTGGACAGAATCCTATCTATTATAATTTTTTATAGGTCTCTAGAGAAACGTCATTGAAGGAACATCTCTTTTTAGCAGCATACATGTGAAGAAGAAAGAATTTCTTTGAATCACTAGAATTGACTGTTAGTTCTGTCTGGCTGTATACTAACCTTGCCAACCTTATTCTTGGGAACAATCATAATAGTAACTTGAGTAACTAATAGTAACTACCACCACAAAACTGAAATGCTATCAATTTCATCTTATATTCTGTAATCTGTATAGAAGAATCTGTATATTCTGAATGCTGTATAGAAGTAATTGTATTTCCAGTTTCTCACACCTTTCTCTCCCTTAATTCTTTTATCAACAAACATCTAAAAACCCCCTGACATAAATAGTAAACACCCATTCTGTATTAGTGGTATTAGGTCAAGTAGAAACTAGAGAGTAGGCACTGCCACAAAGTGTGTTAGGACATGATTAAGACATTTTGCTCATAGCTTCATGTATAAATTATGCACGTGGGGGAGGGGAAAGAACTCTACTAATGTTTGTTTATTCTCCAAATACGATATTTTGACAGAACTAACTCTAATTTACTGGCTTATAGTATCCCAGGGAATAAATGAGTGTGAGTCTGGTAAAATTTTCAGTTAAAAAACCTTTCCTCTTTTTGTTTATGAGAGTGTTACTTTTCATTTTGACAGAGTGTCTTTTAACTTGAACGAATTCCTGACCAGAGAAATGGCTGGGCTGGGAGCTCATAATTAGCTACTTAGTCAATTGGTTATTTTAAAAGTGCAGTAAGGACTGTCTGTAAAAATAAAATCCAGCAAAATAATGAAACCACAAAATAGGCATGTCTCATTTTGATAAACAATGATGTCTAATTATGAAAGAATCTGTACTTACTTTCCAAGTGCAAAACATTCCATCCTTACAGTAGTTCCCCTTGCAGCTGTAACTGTGTAAGGAAAATGGACTTCAATTTTTGGTTCATATTCCCCCATCACACCTGGAAAATAATGAATGTTTAAAATATGAGATTTGATCAGTTTTCCATTATCATAGAAAGACCTGTGGCTTGCTTTTTGAATCTGTCCAGCAGTAAAGATGGTAATTGATTGAGATAGCCTCGTTTGATCTGATATGCTGTGCTCAGGTCCAATATA
The DNA here is from genome assembly GCA_013398015.1 of Oreocharis arfaki. Taxonomy (NCBI): domain Eukaryota; kingdom Metazoa; phylum Chordata; class Aves; order Passeriformes; family Paramythiidae; genus Oreocharis; species Oreocharis arfaki. Next base: position 968,401 of record VZRR01003882.1, read on the forward strand.
TATATATACTAAAATTCTCTTCAGTTTACCAGCAGCACAACAGTGAGCTTAAAAAAAAGGATTTACTTTTTCAAACTTGGGTTAATTAAACTTTCAAAGATTAAAGTGGGCAATCAATAGAAGAGTGAGAATTTTCATAAACCAAATCTTTGTTTACCAGCACAGTGACAGTTATGAAAAATAAATCAACACATCATGCTGTGTTTGATTGAGGACCTCCCAAGCTCAGCGAAAAATCCTCAAATTATGTAGGAGCATTTGTGCACACAGATGCAAGCACAGATATGTAGATGTGCAAAATTCAGTTATGTCATTTTCAGCAAGACTTTTAATTTGGGAGATGATTCTTTTTATCAGGACAACACTTTGAGGACAGTAAGAGAGCATTCTAGGAAATAGTGGAACATTCAGGAATGGAAAAATATAAAAATGGAAATCAATAGAGTTATTTCTCAGATTTGCTGTAGAGTGCTTGACAGCTTTGGAGGATCATAAGACCTTAGGAAATGAGAAATCAGTAGGGAAATGGAGGTATTTTTTATAAGGTGAGGTGAGACACTTGTATTTGACGACACTTGGAGGAAATATCATAATCAGCATGGCAGAAGAAGAATATGACTCTAACAGCTGTGTTCGGTTAGATCGAAGTCGGGCTACGAGGGTAGGAGATAGGAACAAAAAGCTATATTTAACAGAGTAAGAATTGTTCAGATTTTTAGATGAGGAAAACTGAATAAAATCTGACTTGTTGAAAAAGTAGCAACAAGACAAGTCTAATCTAAATCTACAAAAATCAGTCAAGATTCTCCAAAAAACTCTAAAGCAAGCAAACAGGAACAAGAGATGAAAAGGAAGGAGAGAAAAGAGATCTCTTACGCAAGAAAGAAAAAAAATGAGCGTAAGAAAAATGTGGAAGTAGAGGAATATGAGATTTACAGCTGAGAGAAGACCAGCTGACAGAGATAGATGGAAAAACAACCCACAACCTATTAGGGCAAAAAACAACACATACGGCTGAAATTGTAAAACATATATTCCAAGTCCTTCAAATGTTCCTTACGGGGCTCAGGAGTTTCCAGTGAGAGTGTGCTCTCATTTTCCCACTGTCACACAGGCTCCTGAAGCCTGGTTCCGGGAGGAAGTCTGAACATATACGCTTGTGAACGTGTCATGAGGGGCCTAAGTCTAGTTAGAAAATCTAAATGTGTCTGGCAAATGAATCAAATGGCAGAAGCAGAAAGCATAAAATGCTTTTATTTCAAATTATGTAATTCTATAAATGATGTGGCTTTATTTGTAGCAGAATTATTTTTAAAAAAAACATAATCCTGCAAGTATTACATGTGCATGCAATACTTACCCATTTCCTCCAAGACATGACTAAATCGGTGTTTTGACATTGCTTTATGAACCTTTATTTTTAATAGAAAAAAAATTTAATGTGTGCTGGGTATTAAAATAAAGCCAGGCCATCAAAACATGGTAGTCAATTAAAATTTTCCTTAGCCTAGACTGAAATGATTGCTAGTATAATATGTCATAAAAATGTATTCCCACTGGCTTGTCACCCGTCCATAAATTCTAAACTAAATAAATTCTTT